>LR738712.1:195345039-195767439 GCA_902687465.1 Secale cereale | reverse complement strand
CCCCCCCCCCCCCCGGCAAACTTGTGCGCGAGGAACACTCCTTCTGCTTGGAAAAAAAGGAAGAGGGGAGGAAACACAGATATGGAGCCTCGCGGCGTATTGCTGCTTACCGGGATCGTGTGCTGCACGAAGTGTCAGATGATACATGCAATAAAAACAAGAATGCATGAAACGACAAGCTGTGCGAAGCACAAAAGTTTTACTGATGCACGGGGTCTGCGCCCGGCTTTGTACAAAGGTTTACATGCAACAGCGGCAAGACTTGTACAAAAGGTGGTTGCCGGAGCGGATCACGGCAACCGCGCCTCATGGGTGAAACTTGCGAAGATGCTCAATGTTCCAGGAGTTGCTCACCGGTAAGCCTTCTTCGGTCTCAAGGCGGACATCGCCGGGCCTTGTGACTTGCCTCACCCGATAAGGGCCTTCCCACTTCGGCGTCAACTTGTTGGAGTTCTTGGCGGACTGAACGTGCCAAAGAACAAGGTCACCTTCCTCGAGACTCCTGGCCTTGACCTTGCGGCTATGAGAGCGACGCAAGGCTTGCTGGTATCGAGCAGCTCGTACAGCAGCCTGGAGACGGTCCTCCTCGAGGAGCAGTGCATCATCTTGCCGCAGCTGCTCTTGCTCGAGCTCATCGTAAGCGAGTACTCGAGGAGACCCGTATATGAGTTCCGTGGGGAGAACTGCCTCTGCTCCATAGACAAGAGCAAAGGGTGTCTGTCTGGTGGCTCGATTTGGTGTCGTCCTGATTGACCAAAGAGCCGCCGGCAACTCCTCGATCCAGTTTCTTCCGCACTTGTGCAGCCTGTCGAAGGTCCTCGTCTTGAGTCCGCGCAGCACTTCAGCATTTGCCCTCTCCGCTTGACCATTGCTCCTCGGGTGAGCAACAGAAGCGAAGCAGACCTTGGCGCCAAGGTCTTGGACGTACTGCATGAAGGTGTGGCTTGTGAACTGTGTGCCGTTGTCGGCGATGATTCGGTTAGGGATTCCTAAACGGCAAACGATCGATCTGAAGAACCTGACTGCTGACTGTGCGGTCACCTTCCTCACTGGTTCCACTTCCGGCCACTTTGTGACCTTGTCGATTGCAACGTACAAGTACTCAAAGCCCCCGACAGCGCGGGGAAAGGGGCCGAGGATGTCGAGCCCCCAGACCGAGAAGGGCCAGGACGAAGGGATCGTCTTGAGAGCTTGAGCTGGCTGGTGTATTTGCTTGGCATGGAACTGACACGCTTCACACTTGGTTACTTGTGCCGTCGCATCTTGGAGGGCTTCTGGCCAGAAGAAACCTTGCCGGAACGCCTTTCCGGCAAGTGCTCTTGCGCCAATGTGGTGGCCACATACGCCTCCGTGTACTTCTGCCAACAGCTTCTGTCCATCTTCCCGGGAAATGCACTTCAGTCTGACACCATTGAGTCTTATTCTGTACAGTTCATTGCCGACGAACTGGTACATACTGGACTGCCTGGTTATCCTCTCTATCTCTTCTGGTTCTTCGGGAAGTTCTCCAGCTTGAAGAAAACGGACGATTTGCTGTGCCCACGCTGGAGCCTGAGGCTCAACAACAAGGACTAAAGGCACCAGTGCTGCTGCGGGAACGTCAGCTTCTACGGCAAAGACTTGAGGTTCTGCCGAAGCTTCACGTTCCCCGGCAAGCCTGCCGGGACAGGACTTGCCGGGAACATCTGCTTCAACTGCACGAACCCTTGGGTCCGCAGGAGCAGACTGTTCCTCAGCAGCTCGGTCGTCGATCTTGGGGACCTTGGCGGTGGCTTCAGGAAGATCCGCCAACAAGTAGTCACCGGAGACCAACTTTCTTTTCTTGCTCTGCCCAACTGATGGTGTAACGGATGGTTGAGTTAACTTGAGCAGGAAGGTCCCTGGTTCCACATGTAGCTTCATTGCAGCACACTTTGAAAGGCCATCTGCGATATCATTTTGAGCTCTTGGAACGTGCTCCATCTGCAGGCCTTCAAAGTGTTCTTCAAGCTTCCTCACTTCATCGACATAAGCTTCCATCAAAGGGCTCTGGTAGCTCTTGTTTACTTGTCGGACCACCAATTGTGAATCTCCCCGCACGATCAGCTTCCTGATCCCAAGTTCGGCCGCAATTCTGAGGTCGGCAAGCAAACCCTCATACTCAACAGAATTGTTTGTCGCTTGCTCCTTGGGAAAGTGCATTTGAACAACGTACTTGAGGTGTTCCCCGGTGGGCGCTACGAGTAACACACCTGCACCGGCGCCTTGCAGCGAAAAGGCACCATCGAAGTACATTATCCATTCCTTGCTCGCTTCCTTGACGGGGATGCTTGTCTCTAGAACTTCTTCATCTGGTGTTGGGGTCCATTCTGCTATGAACTCTGCCAAAGCTCTGCTCTGTATAGTTGATGTGCTTTCAAACTTAAGACCAAAGCTTGACAGCTCTAGTGCCCACTCAACGATCCTGCCTGTTGCTTCTGGGTTTTGCAATATCCTCTTCAGCGGAAAGCGAGTGACCACTGTTATCTCATGTGCTTGGAAGTAGTGGCGCGGCTTTCTCGAGGCCATGAGGAGGCCGAAAAGCAGTTTCTGCACCCCAGAGTATCTTGATCTAGCTCCCTGCAAGAGGGAACTTACAAAATAAACTGGGCGCTGCACCATCTTCTTCCGCACTTCTCCTTGTTCCTGCGTAGACTTGTCCTTGTCGGGGCCATAGCTTGTCGGGGAAGCCCCCTGCTTGTCGCTGGATGTGCTTGCCGGGGCTGTGGGCTCCTCCTCTGCCTCCCTCTCCGCTACCAACGCAGCACTAACCACTTGATTGGTTTCTGCTAAGTATAGCAGCAACTTCTCTTGCGGCTTAGGTGCGACAAGTATATTAGTGGAGGACAGGTATCCTTTCAAGTCGTGCAACGCTGCCTCCGCTTCTGGAGTCCATTTCATAGGACCTGCCTTTTTCAAGATTTTGAAGAAAGGAAGGGCGCGTTCTGCAGACTTCGAAATGAACCTGCTGAGGGCAGCCACACAACCAACAAGTGTCCGGACATCCTTGACGCGCTTCGGAGCTTCGATCTGCTCGATGGCTTTGATCTTGTATGGATTGGCTTCAATCCCCCTCTGGGACACAAAGAACCCGAGAAGCTTGCCGGAGGGGACTCCGAAGACGCACTTCTCGAGGTTCAGCTTGAGTTGTATCTTGCGCAGATTCTCAAAGGTTTCATCCAGGTCTTGGATCAGGGTATCCTTGTCCTTGCTCTTGACCACTATATCATCCATGTAGGCTTCTACATTCCTGTGTATCTGTGGCTCAAAAGAAGTATGGACCACCCTTGCAAATGTTGAGCCCGCATTCTTTAGTCCAAAGGGCATGCGTATGAAACAGTATGTGCCACATGGAGTGATGAACGCGGTCTTCTCTTCATCTTCCTCAGCCATGAATATCTGGTGATATCCGGAGTATGCGTCAAGAAATGAAAGCAACTCACATCCAGCCGTGGAGTCAATGATCTGGTCAATGTGCAGCAAGGGAAATGGATCCTTGGGACAAGCTTTATTCACATCAGTGAAGTCTATACAAAGTCTCCACTTCCCATTAGCCTTGCGTACGACAACTGGATTGGCCAGCCACGTGGGATGAAGTACACCTCTAACAAGGCCTGCTGCTTCCAACTTCTTGATCTCCTCGGCTATGAACTCTTGGCGCTCCACCGCTTGCTTCCTCACCTTCTGCTTGACGGGCCGCGCGTGAGGACAAACAGCAAGCTTGTGCTCAATCACCTTCCTGGGAACGCCAGGGATGTCAGACGGTTGCCATGCAAACACATCGACATTCTCCCGCAGGAAGGCAACGAGCGCGCTTTCCTATTTGGGGTCGAGCGTAGCACTGATGGTGAAAGTACCACCAGTGCTGTCCTCCTTGGCGGACACCTTCTTGGTTGCTGGTGGAGCTGCCATTCCTTTCTTGCACTTGCCGGTGGAGCTCGGTGGTGCGTCCTCGACGGCAGCGCAGCACTCCGAAGAGGTGCGTTAGCCGGAGTGGGCCCCAGAGCTCTTGCCGGACTTGGTCTTGGTCTTCCCCCCGGGAGCTTCAGCGGCAAGTGTGTTGCTGTCTGCCGTGGCTGCTGCGTCCCGGTAGATCTTGTCGGCGCAAATAAGCGCGTCCTTCTTGTCGCCGGGGACAGAGATGACGCTTATTGGCCCTGGCATCTTGAGCATGTTGTATGCATGGTGAGAGGCTGCCATGAACTTGGCGAGCGCAGGACGGCCAAGTATCCCATTGTATGGCAATGGGATATCGGCGACGTCGAAGGTGATCCTCTCAGTCCTGAAGTTTAGCTCTCCGCCAAAGGTCACTGGCAGTGTGATCTTCCCCTTCGGCTTGCTCCTTCCTGGGTTGATCCCTTGGAAAGTTCCGGTTTCCTCGAGCTCGCTGTCGGGGATCTGTAGCTTCCGGATTACAACAGAGGAGATCAAGTTTAGGCCGGCCCCGCCGTCAACCAACATCTTGGTGACCTTGAAGTTGCGGATGGTTGGTGAAACCAACATCGGCAAGCACCCGACCGCAGTGGTGCGGTCAGGGTGGTCCTCAAGGTCAAAGATGATGGGCATGCTGGACCACTTCAGTAGCCTGCGCGACTCGACGGGTGGTTCTGCCGCATTCACTTCCCGCACCCACTGCTTGAGTTGGCGGTGGGAAGTGTGCAGAGAGGCACCTCCATCGACGCACAGAACTTCTGTGGCCTTTTGAAACTCCTGCTCGCTGTTATCTCCGTCATCCATGTCCTCGTCATCGTCCTCGTCTTCGTCCTTGTCGCGGCCCCGGGGAGGTCTGTCTCCTTGCCGCTGCTTGGCCTTGCCGCGGCGTCCTCCCCGGCCATTGAATGGCCGCTTCTTGCTGGGCTCTCCTCCGCCCCCTTGGGCCTTCTCCTTGTCGCGACGCTCGTATTCAGCCTTCTGCTGTTCTACGAGGTACTCTACCCTCTTGCAGTTCTGGAAATCGTGGCCCTTGGTGTGGTGGATCTTGCAGTACTGCTTGTCGGAGCCATCCTGCTTGTCGGCGACCGCTACAAGGGTGGCCTCCTTGCTGGAGCCACCAGCCTGTGTCTTCTTGGCGGCAGCCTCCTTGCCGGACTGCTCGACAACCAGTACTTCCTTGTTCTTCTTCTTCTTATTGTTCCGCCACCGGTTTTTCCTTGCCGGGGCGGCATCTTTGCTGTCTGTTCCTCCTGCTCCAGTATCCTCTCCGGGAAGTCTCCTCCCCTCTTCAGCATGGGCACACTTGTCAGCCAGAGCATAAAGCTCGCTGACGTCCCGGATCTTGGTCATCGCCATCTCCTTCCTCATCTGACAGTTACGCACGTTCTCGTGGAACGCACTGATAACCGCGGCAGGGTGGACATCCGGGATGTTGTGCTGAACGCGGCTGAACCTTTGGATGTACTTGCGCAGGGACTCTTCCTCCTTCTGGGCAAGAATGTGGAGACCGCTCTCCTGGCCGTGGGGTTTGTGGCCGCCCGTGAAGGCGCCGACAAACTGGTGGCACAGATCTGCCCAAGAAGAGATGGAGTTCTCCGGCAAGTGCATAAGCCAAGATCTGATGTTTGGCTTAAGCACGAGCGGGAAGTAGTTTGCTAAGATCTTCTCGTCGCGTCCCCCGGCAGCCTGCACCGCAATGGTGTAGATGCTGAGGAACTCCGAGGGATGGGTCTTGCCGTCGTACTTCTCGGGTACGTCGGGCTTGAAGTTTTTCATGCTGGGCCACTGGCCTTGCTGCAGCTCTCGGGTGAACGCAGGGCAACCTGCCGCGTATGGCAAGTCGCCTGGTTCACCGGGCGCGTGCATGTCGACAGCAGTCCCAGCGCGCTGATCAGACTGTCTTCGCGCTTCTCTTCGACGCTCGATGCGTGTCCGAGCGTCTTCTTGTCGCCTGTCGTCGAGGACTTGGCGTTGATCGCGGCGAGCCCGCGGATCCGACGATGCCGTGGAGTCATCGTCGACGTTGATCCGGCGAGTCGGCGATTTTTGCTTCCGCGGCGGGGAGTGCACGGTAGTGGCACCCCCGGCGGTCTTGTCTCCATCGGCCTTTGCTTGGCTGACTTGCCGCGGCCGTGATGTTGTCGGCTGCTGCGGCGAGTCGTTGTTGGCGAAGGCGATGAGGCTCTGGATTGTAGCCCTCCAGTCTTCGGCCTTGTCTGCCACTGGAGAGAAGTCGAGGAGCAGTTGAGCTCTGGCTAGAGCTTCTGCTGGAGAGGAGGGAAGCGGTGGCGAGCGTTGCGAGGAGCGAGATATGCTCGGACTCCTAACAGCGTTAGAAGGAGCAGGTTCTCGCCCCGGCGACCGCGCCTTGCTCGTGCCAGCACGCTGGCCTTGAGCGTCCCGCGACCCGCCGGCTTGGCCTTGTCCCAGCAGACGGATGGTACCGTGGGTACCACGTCGCTGCTGGCCCGGCACCTCCTGAGAGGGACGGGGTGCGTGCACGGACGCCGAGGCTTTGGAGTTCGCCCGGTCGTCCGTCTTGTCCTTGGACTTGGCGGCGCCGTGAGTGTCCTCGCCGGCGTCCGCCCTTCTGCCAGCGTCTATCCCACCGACCGTTGGTTTTGGTGGTGGTGGGATTGACGCAGATGGGCATTCGACCTCCGAAGCCTTCTTCTTCGGTGGCATGCTGATGTAGTCGATGAGGTTGTTGAAGCTAGTGAAGTTGCTGAAGGTTGCGCCCGTGTGAGCGCCGGATCAGGTTCGCACAACCTCGACGCCCCCTACCTGGCGCGCCAAAGATGTCGGGGAAACTGACCGCCCACGAACACCTATGGGACCGGAGCCCCTTTTTGGTCCGGCAAGGGAGCGGAGGGAGCACGAAGAGCAGATCGAGGGGCACACGTGGGCAGTTTACCCAGGTTCGGGCCGCACGGATGCGTAAAACCCTACTCTTGCCTTTGGTTGTATTGAGTTCTTGAGCTCGGGAGCTTTAAGATCTACAGTGCTAGCTACACCGAGCGTGGGAGTGATCAAGTTTCTGTAATCCCCCCTCCTCTACGTTATGCATGGGCCTCCTTTTATAGCTCAAAGGGGTCACCGACAGGTGTCAACGTAGAGGAGGGTAAAAGTGTAAAAACGGTGGTAGTTGTAATAGTGCATGTACAGTGTATGTACAGTGGTCAATACCTAACCCTGACGGTGGGGGACAAGGGCATTGAATGCCCGTCGCCGTCGCCCCAAAAGCGTCCGTCCGGGCGTCTCCGTTCGCCACGATGGAGGCTTCGTCACCGTGGCTCGCCACCGTGTACCCCAGGCTGCACAGCCATCCGACACGTGCCCCTAGAAGGGCCCCAGGGCGACGCGTGGACAGATGAGCTGGAGCGCGGGCACACAGTGAAAGTTGCCCCGGGAAGCACCTTGCCGGGGTTGCCTTCTTGCCGGGCCCGGAAGCTTGTCGCTCTCCGGGTCCTGCCGGGGCGCGTGATGCGCCACGACATATCTTCTGAGATGTTGTTTTCAGGTATTCCTGGCAAACTCCTCTTGCCAGGGTCCTGCGAAAATTAGAGTGGTCTTGTGCTTGGAGCAGCCTTCCCGGCAAGCTCCTCTTGCCGGGGCCTTGTTCTTCTGACTTGTATACTTTGTTCTTGAATGGCTTCAAGGGAACTAGAGCGGGCTTTGGCGGGCACGTGGTGAGCCCGACCACGGGACGCTGCCACTGCCCGTGCACAAGTCGGGATACTAAGGTACCCCTACTTTAGTACACCGACAAAGACAGAAGGTGTTCTTAGGACAACATACAAATATCCTCGGGTAAAACGGGGTTGTTTGTCCGAGAGAGGTTTGTGTCGGGGGAAACTGTCCGCCATGAACACCTATGGGACCGGAGCCCCTTGTCTGTGCGGTACGAGGGCGGAGGGAGCACAAAGAGCAGATCGAAGCAAACACGCGGGCAGTTTTACCCAGGTTCGGGCCGCACGGATGCGTAAAACCCTACTCCTGCTTGGTTGTGTATTGAGTTGAGTGCTCGGGAGCTTGAAGAAGCAGCTACACCGTGCGTGAGAGTGATCAAAGTTCCGAACCCCCCCCCCCCCACGTTGTGCATGGGCCTCCTTTTATAGTGTAAAGGGGTCACCGACAGGTGTCAACGTAGGAGAAAGGGGTAAAAGTGTAAAAGAAGTGGTAGTTGTAACAGTGCGGGAACAGTGGAGCTACAGTACAGAACAGTGGTCTATACCTACTTTAACAGTGGGGGACAAGGGCATTTAATGCCCGTCGCCGTCGACCCCAAAAGCTCCCGCCTTAGCGTCTCCGTCCGCCACGGCGACGGATCCATCACCGTGGAGTGCCACCGTGTACCCCAGGCTGCACAGCCATCCGCCACGCGTCCCTGGATAAGCCCCAGGGCGACGCGTGGGCCGATGAGCTGGAGCGCGGGCACACAGCGCAGCCTCCCCGGCAAGCACCTTGCCGGGGACCTCGATCTTGCCGGGCCCGGGAGCTTGCCGCTCCCCGGGCCCCTTGCCGGGGCGCGTATAGCGCCGAGGCGTTGCATTCTAGTCTTCCTGGCGAACTCCTCTTGCCAGGGTCTTGTGTCAGTGGAACAGTCTTGAGCCTGGTACGGCCTTCCCGGCAAGCTCCTCTTGCCGGGGTCTCGATCTCATGTCTTGTATACTTTGTTTTTGAATGGTTTAATAAGGAGCAGGAAGGTCTCCGGCGAGCCCGCAGTAGACCTTGCCGTGGGAAGCTGCAACTGCCCGTGCACAAGTTGGAGTACTGGGGTACCCCTACCTTAGTACACCGACAGGAGCCCCCGGGCCTGGGCCACACACGGTGCCGAGCGCTGTTGGGCCAGGCCCAAAACAGTGCACGGGCACCCGCGGCCCGCGGCGCGCCGAATCCACTTCCATATCCGCCGCACCCCACGGTAACGGCACGCGTCGATTGCGGCGCCGTGGGATGGGACGTGCCCACGATCTCTTAATGGAAAGAGCGAAACGCCCCCCACTCCCCCATAAAAGCAGAGGTAGCGGGCGCGGTTCCCCTCCTTGCGCTCTCATTACGTCGTCTTCCACCTGCAAAAGATTCCTTCTTGTGCTCCGCCTCCACACCTCCGCCGCCGCCGAGCTCTTCGTCCCCCTCCTTCCACCGCGTCCGCCATGGCCCCAAAGACCGACAAGGCGAAGGCGGAGAAGGCCAAGAAGGAGAAGTCGGAGCAAGCGGCCAAGCTCATCGCATACCGGAAGAGGCACGTCGTCTTCCCGCCGAAGCTCGGCGTGCAGGAACTCTGGAACAAGTATTACTTGTTCTGGTCCAAGGGAACCGATGCGCATCCCCGCACGCGAGCATACCCGGCCGCCGCCAAGGACAGCTATCCCGGCGGGTACCACTTCTTTGCTGCCTTTTTCCATTGTGGTCTCTGTCCTCCTTTTTCGAACTTCTTCTGTGATGTCATGAACACATATGGCTTCCATCTGCTTGACTTCACCCCCAACGCCATTCTCACCATGGCTGTTTTCGCACATATGTGCGAAAACTTCATAGGAGTCCACCCCAATGTAGCCCTCTTTAGACATTTCTTCACCCCTAGAGCCGAGGCCGATGCCCCCCTCTCCGGAGGAATTTCTTGGATCTTTCGTCTGAATAAGAAAGGGGCGTACTTGCCGGGGGAGCTCCGCGGCAAGTGGGAGGAATGGCGAGCGGAGTGGTGCTGGATCGTAAAAGACCAGCCGCAAGCCTTCACCGCGCCGCGCACAACGCCCATTGTGCGCGGCAGGGACTGGAGTGACCTGGACTCCGACGATGTCAAACTCAACATCGCCCTTGTCCGGATTCTTCGTCTTCGGTTGGCCAATCTATCTGTTGCCGAGGTGGGCGCAGATTTCCTCCGCCGGCGCATCGCCCCTCTCCAAGACCGGAAGAGGCCGGCATGGGAGTACGGCGGCCCGGCAGATATCATGAGGCTGCGCCCCGGGCTCAATTTCAACTTCACCACTCTGGAGCTGCGGGGGATGGTACGGGAACTCTTCAAGTACGACCCGACGCACCCCGAGTGGTTCAGGACTCCCCGGGAAGTGGTGCCGCTCTGCAACAACGCCGCCAGGGACCGGATCCTCGCCATGATGCCCATGTGCGACTCGCATGGCTTGGACCGCTCGTGGATCGCCCCGAAGCCCATCGACGTCCTCAACTTCTACGACAACCTTGCCGAGGTGGCGAGGAACAAGGAGGACCTCAAGCTGCACACGCGGGACACCACCGACCAGGAAATCGCCTATATAGCTTCTCGGGCTGAGGAGGCCGCCGCAGCCGCGGCGGCAGGAGTTTTCGGGTTCTCGTCGGAGGAGGCGGAGGCCGAGGAGGCGTCCACCCAGGCGGAGGAGGCGGAGATCCGCAGGTTGCTGAATCTTCCACCCGACGCGCTCGCCGGGGTCCCCTCACTGAGGCACTCCGGGATCCATGGGATCGCGGCGGAAGCCGCGGCAATGGAGGGCACCGCCGGAGGGAGCAGAGGCGCCGCGAGGGGCAGAGGCGCCAAAGGAAAGGGGGCCGCAGCGCAGGACGCTGGGCCCAGCGAGCCGGCCGGGGCAGAGGAGGAGGAGGAGGAGGAGGCCGAAGACTCCGGCGGATCCACGGAGTTATACGCCGACGACCTCTCCTCGTCGGAGAGCTCCCCGCCCCCGGCAAGCCCGAAGCAGTCCCCGGCAAAGCGCCTCCGCAAGGCGGCGACGGGGGAGAGGGCGCAGGCGCCCCGGCAACAGCCACCTCGGCGGGCGGCTCCCCGGGGGAGTCAAGCCGCGCCAAGGCCGTCCGGCGCACCAGCCACAGCTGAGGCGGCCCGTCTGCGGACCACGACGGAGGCGCCCCGCAGGCCGGCAGCGAGCCGGCAGGGGTCTTCCCGGAGCGGAGCAACGGCTCCGCCCGCTCCTCGGGCGCCGGCGGCCACAGGGGCTGGGTCTTCGCAGCCCCCAGCCCCGGTGAACACCAAGCGCGCGAGGGAGTCTTCTTCCTCCGCTCCTCGCGCCGACGCGCCCACGGTGGAGTATGACTTCTCCGCCCTGAGCGAGGACGACGAGGAGGACCAGGAGTAAGAATCCGAGATTTTATATCTTCTTGATTTCTGTCTTGATTTTTCTGTTGATGCTGACTCTGTCTACTGTTTTGATTTCAGGACCCTGGCCCATCGCGCAGCGAAGAAAGCCAAGGCGCCCGAGGCCGAGGTCGCGGAAGGCTCAGCAGCGGCGGCAACAGGGGGTGTGCCGGAGCCAAGCCTGCCGGACTCGAGCACTGCTCCGATGAGCAGCCCCCAGCGCAGCCCGCAGCGCAGCCCCCAGCGTAAGTCTGGGGTTCTCTTTTTTCGCTTTGGGGAACGCCTGAGGATTTGATTTTGTCTTCACGTATTGACATCTCTTGTCTTGTTCTATGAAGAGGTGGAGCCCCAGCGGGAAGAGCGCCCGGAGACCACAGCTGAGGAGCCGCAGGCCCCGCCATCCCCGCCAAGGCAGAACTCTCCGGCAAGGGAGAGTGCTCCGTCAAGGGCGGGTACTCCGCCAAGGCAGAGTACCCCGCCAAGGACGAGCAGCCCGGCGAGGGCGGCCACCCCGCCAAGGCCAAGCTCCCCGGCGAGGGTGACTACTCCGACAAGGCCGAGCTCCCCGGCGAGGGAGCCCGCCGCTGAGGACGTCCGCCAAGGTAAGCTTTGTGACTTGTTTTCTTGGCCTGTCTCTTTTTTTGGATATTTGCTTGAGCCTTGAACTTCTTTTTCTTCTTCTTAGATCTTCCTCCTCCTGCGCCCATGGAGACGGAGGTCATCGACCTTGAGGAGGAGGGCGCGCAGGGTGGCGGCGGCGACGCCCCTGTCGTCGAGGAGATAGCCGAGGCTGCCGAACCGGCCGCGCAAGAGACTGCTCCGGCTGCAGACGCAGCGGCCGGGGAGGGGGACGGTGGCCGCACCGCCGACCCGGAGGCGGCGGGAGCATCGGATGCTGCACCGGCCACCGGTCCCTCCGCCGGCGAGGAGCAGAGGTTCTATCTCGAGGCCCCCAATGGCGTCTTCATCCAGATGCCGTGGGGGTCTTCGTCGCGAGCTCCTGCGGAGGGCGAGGCATTCGACGGAGAAGTCCTCGCCTCCGCAGGCCTGAAGATCGTCCAGGCGCCCGGCGGAGGTGAGGGGCCCGAGGAGGAGAGGTTGCTTCATCAGCTCCTGGCCCTTTACCGGGCCAGGCAGGCAAAGCTCGCCTCCCGGGAGGCTCTTGCCGCCAAGGCCGCGGCAGAAATGGAGAAGCGTGCGGCGGATCTCAGCGCCGCCAATCAGGCTGCCCTCCGCCAGGTGGCGGAGGAGCGTGAGCGTCTCGCCGGCGAGTACCAAGAGTGGGTACTCGAGAAGGCCGAAGCCGATGAACAGCAGCGTCTCGCCGGGGTGGAGATGTCCCGGCGAGAGGGAGAGCTCGCGCAGCGGAAGGTCGAGCTGGACTCTCATGAAGAAGACCTTGCCGCTCGCGAGGCTGCCCTTGGCGGGGAGCTGAAGGAGGCGAAAGCCGCCGCGGTTGCCGCGGAGGATGCCAAGAAAGAGCTCGCCGCCAAGGTCGAACAGCTGGAGAAGGCGATGAAGGTGAGCGCCGAGAAGGTTGCCGCGCTCATCTTGGAGCGCGAGAAGGATGCTCACACAAACTCCGAGCTTCAGGTGAGTCTCTCCAAGAGGGGCGACGAGCTAAAGGCCGCCAAGGACTCCATCGAGGACTTGGAGCTGAAGGTCACCACTCTGAAGGAATCACTCGACGCCGCCCGAGCCCAGGAGACCAAGTTGAAGGATGAGCTCCACAAGGAGCGGACCTTGGTGGAGAACGTCAACAAGGCGTCCGAGCTCTTCCGGCAGACTATTGAAGTGTGGACCGAAGAGCTGGTTTCTTCTGCGTCCAATATTGACCAGGAGTTGCTGGCGTTGAAGGTCCAACATCTTATCTACTCGCCGGATCCGGATCTCCCGCACAGCGCCAGGCTCAGCCTCTTCTTCAGAGGGGTCGCGCCGGCTCTTGCAAGTCTCCGGAACCGCATCCCCGCGCAGCTGGCCGAGGAGTCGCGCCGGCTCTGCGCGGGAACTCTGGAGCGGGTGCTGACGAAGATCGTGTACCGCAACCCGGGAATCAACCTCACGAACGTTCTTCGCAGCTTGCCGGCAGATGCAGACACGGAGGCCTTGAAGGAGCAGGTCGGCCACATCATCGCCAAGGTGGCAAAGCTTGGCAGGAAGGAGGGCGACCGCGTAGATTAGGGCTCCATTTATCTTTATCTTTTTGCTGCTGCACATTATGTCATGAACCTATTAGTCCATTGCGACAAGTTATCCTTTGTAAGATATTTATTCTATTTTGATCAATCAGTGCAATGTTATCTTCCTTGTTTCAATCTTTGAGTTTGTATGTTTTTCACCCTACGCTCCCGGGGAGCTTGCCGGCAAGGGGCCCTTGCCGCGAGCGCTGAGTGCTGGACTCTGAGCAGCCTGCTGGCCAAGGTCTTCGCCGGCAAGCAACCTTGCCGCAGCTAGTCGCAACGCACTTAGCTTGCTGAGCGTACTCGGAAACGAAGCAAGGGCGCGAGACTTGTCGCAGCTCACTTAAATCGTTGAGTGAACTCGAAAGCAAGATAAGGGTGCGGCAAGCTACGGGTAGGTTCCTCCGCGCACAGGTTTTCCATACAAAATGTGATCGTTCAAGGAAGACAACTTAAAATTTAAAATTTGAACTGGTCAAATTCTAACAACTTATCTTTCATATGCTGCTTGCTTATACTGCTTGCTTTTCGGTAAGACTTCTCTTTCTTGAACAGCACTTGGTTCCTCCTCCACCTCCTTCCCCCCCGGCAAACTTGTGCGCGAGGAATCGCTCCTTCTGCTTAAGAGGAAAGAAAAAGGGAGAGGGAAACAAGTATATGGCCTTTCGGCGCGCTAATGCTTACCGTACACTTGAGTGTTGCATCGAAACGCCAAATAGAACATGCAAATAGCAATGAAAGGCATGCAAAAGGCAATCGATGCGAGAAACACGAAAACTTTACTGGTGCACGGGGTCTGCGCCCGGCTTTGTACAAAGGGTTACATGCAACAGCGGCAAAGCTTGTACAAAATGTGGTTGCCGGAGCGGATCACGGCAACCGCGCCTTAGGGGTGAAACTTGCGAAGATGCTCTATGTTCCAGGAGTTGCTCACCGGTAAGCCTTCTTCGGTCTCGAGGCGGACAGCGCCGGGCCTCGTAACTTGTCTCACCCGATAAGGGCCTTCCCACTTCGGCGTCAACTTGTTGGAATTCTTGGCGGACTGAACGCGCCGAAGAACAAGGTCGCCTTCCTCGAGACTCCTGGCCTTGACTTTGCGGCTATGGTAGCGGCGCAAAGCTTGCTGGTATCGAGCAGCTCGTACAGCAGCCTGGAGACGTCCCTCCTCAAGGAGCAATGCGTCATCTTGCCGCAGTTGCTCTTGCTCGAGCTCATCATAAGCGAGCACTCGAGGAGATCCGTATACGAGTTCCGTGGGGAGAACTGCCTCTGCTCCATAGACTAGAGCAAAAGGTGTCTGCCCGGTGGCTCGACTTGGTGTCGTTCTGATTGACCAAAGAGCCGCCGGGAGCTCCTCTATCCAATTTCTTCCGCACTTGCGCAGCCTGTCAAAGGTCCTTGTCTTGAGTCCGCGCAGCACTTCAGCATTTGCCCTCTCCGCTTGACCGTTGCTCCTCGGGTGAGCAACAGAAGCGAAGCAGACCTTGGCGCCAAGGTCTTGGACGTACTGCATGAAGGTGCGACTAGTGAATTGCGTACCGTTGTCGGTGATGATCCTGTTAGGGATCCCGAAACGGCAAACAATCGACCTGAAGAACCTGACTGCTGACTGTGCTGTCACCTTCCTCACTGGCTCCACTTCTGGCCACTTTGTGAACTTGTCGATTGCAACGTACAAGTACTCAAAGCCCCCGACAGCGCGAGGGAAAGGGCCGAGGATATCGAGCCCCCAGACCGAGAAGGGCCATGACAAAGGGATTGTTTGGAGAGCTTGAGCTGGCTGATGGATCTGCTTCGCATGGAACTGGCACGCTTCACACTTGGTTACTAGTGCAGTTGCATCTTGGAGGGCTTCTTGCCAAAAGAACCCTTGCCGGAAAGCTTTCCCGGCAAGCGCCCTTGCGCCAATGTGGTGGCCGCATATGCCTCCGTGTATTTCCGCCAACAGCTTCTGTCCATCTTCTCTGGATATGCACTTCAACCTGACACCGTTGAGTCTTCTTCTGTACAGCTCGTTATCCACGAACTGATACATACTTGACTGCCTGGTTATCTTCTCTACCTCTTGAGGGTCGTCGGGAAGTTCTCCAGTTTGCAGAAAATGGACGATCTGCTGCGCCCATGCCGGAGCCCGAGGCTCGGCGGCAAGGACTAAAGGCTCGAGGGCCGCTGCGGGAACCTCAGCTTCTACGGCAAGGATCTCTGGTTCCGCCGGAGCTGACGGTTCCCCGGCAAGCTCGCCGGGGCGAGGCTCGCCGGGAAAGCTTGCTTCAACTGTACAAGCCCGATGGCTTGCAGGAGCAAACTGTTCCTCAGCGTTCTGGTTGTTGATCTTGGGGACCTTGGCGGCGGTTTCAGGAAGATCCGCCGGCAAGTAGTCGCCGGAGACCAACTTTCTCTTCTTGGACTGCCCAGCTGATGGTGTAACGGATGGCTGAGTCAGCTTGAGTAAGAAGGTCCCTGGTTCCACAGGTAACTTCATTGCGGCGCACTTTGAAAGGCCATCTGCAATTTCATTTTGAGCTCTCGGGACGTGCTCCATCTGCAAACCTTCAAAGTGCTCTTCAAGCTTTCTCACTTCATCGACATATGCTTCCATCAAAGGGCTCTGATAGCTCTTGTTAACTTGTCGGACCACCAACTGAGAATCGCCCCGCACAATCAGCTTTCTGATCCCAAGTTCGGCCGCAATCCTGAGGCCGGCAAGCAAGCCTTCATATTCTGCAGTGTTGTTTGTCGCTTGCTCCCTGGGAAAGTGCATCTGGATAACATATTTGAGGTGTTCTCCGGTGGGCGCGATGAGTACCACGCCGGCGCCGGCGCCTTGCAGCGAGAAGGCACCGTCAAAATACATTACCCATTCACTTGTCGCTTCTTGTACGGGTACACTTGTTTCTTGAATTTCTTCTTCTGGTGTTGGGGTCCACTCAGCTATGAATTCTGCCAAAGCTCGGCTCTGTATGGTTGAAGTACTTTCAAACTTGAGTCCAAAGCTCGACAGCTCCAGTGCCCACTCAACGATCCTGCCTGTTGCTTCCGGATTGTGCAATATCCTCTTCAACGGAAAGCGAGTGACCACTGTTATCTCATGGGCTTGGAAGTAATGGCGCAGCTTTCTCGAGGCCATGAGGAGGCCGAAAAGCAATTTTTGCACACCAGAGTATCTTGATCTAGCCCCCTGGAGAAGGGAACTTACAAAATACACTGGGCGCTGCACCATTTTCTTCCGCATCTCTCCTTGTTCCTGCGCAGAGTCTTCCTTGTCGGGGCCAGAGCTTGTCGGGCCAGCCCCCTGTTTGTCGCTGGATTCGCTTGCCGGTGGTGCTGACTCCTCGTCGGACTCCCTCTCCGCTACCAACGCAGCACTAACCACCTGGTTGGTTGCCGCTAAGTATAGCAACAACTTTTCCTGTGGTCTAGGTGCGACAAGTATAGGAGTGGAGGACAGGTACCGTTTCAAATCCTGCAACGCCGCCTCCGCTTCCGGAGTCCACTTCATGGGACCTGCCTTCTTCAAGATTTTGAAGAAAGGTAGGGCGCGTTCTGCAGACTTTGAAATGAACCTACTGAGGGCAGCAACACAACCTGCAAGCCTTCTGACATCCTTGACGCGCTTCGGGGCCTCTATCTGCTCAATGGCTTTGATCTTGTCGGGGTTGGCTTCAATCCCCCTCTGTGATACAAAGAACCCGAGAAGCTTGCCGGAGGGAACTCCAAAGACGCACTTCTCGGGGTTCAACTTAAGCTGTATCCTGCGCAGGTTCTGAAACGTTTCTTCCAAGTCTTGAATCAGGGTTTCCTTGCTCTTGCTCTTCACCACGATGTCATCCATGTAAGCTTCTACGTTTCTGTGGATCTGTGGCTCAAAAGCAGTGTATACTACCCTTGCAAAAGTTGAGCCTGCATTCTTCAATCCAAATGGCATGCGGATAAAACAATAAGTGCCACATGGAGTGATAAACGCAGTCTTCTCTTCATCTTCCTTGGCCATGAAAATCTGATGATAGCCTGAGTATGCATCAAGAAAACAGAGTAGCTCACATCCGGCAGTGGAGTCAACGATCTGGTCAATGCGCGGCAAAGGGAAGGGATCCTTGGGACATGCTTTATTCACATCGGTGAAGTCTATACACAGTCTCCACTTCCCGTTGGCCTTGCGCACGACGACTGGGTTTGCCAACCACGTCGGATGGATCACACCTCTAACTAGGCCAGCTGCTTCTAGCTTCTTGATTTCCTCGTTGATGAACTCTTGGCGCTCCACGGCTTGCTTCCTCACTTTCTGCTTGATAGGCCGCGCATGAGGACAGACAGCAAGCTTGTGCTCAATTACCTTCCTGGGAACACCGGGGATGTCGGATGGTTGCCAGGCAAACACATCGACATTCGCCCGCAGGAAGGCAACGAGCGCGCTTTCCTATTTGCTGTCAAGGGTTGCACTGATGGTGAAGGTACCGCCAGTGCCATCCTCCTTTGCGGACACTTTCTTGGTTGCCGGAGGAGCAGCCATTCCTTTCTTGCTCTTGCCGGTGGAGCTCGATGGAACGTCCTCGACGGCAGCGCAGCACTCCGAAGAGGTGCGGTTGCCGGAGTGGGTCCCAGAGCACTTGCCGGACTTGGTCTTCGTCTTCTTCCCCCCGGGAGCTTCAGCGGCAAGAGTATCCTTCTCGGCCGCAGCTGCTGCATCCCGGTAAATCTTGTCGGCGCAAATAAGCGCATCCTTCTTGTCGCTGTGGACATTGATGACGCTTATCGGCCCCGGCATCTTCAGCACGTTGTAGGCATAGTGGGAAGCTGCCATGAACTTGGCGAGGGCGGGACGGCCAAGTATTCCATTGTAGGGCAATGGAATATCGGCGACGTCAAAGGTGATGCGCTCAGTCCTGAAGTTGAGCTCCCCGCCAAAGGTCACCGGCAGAGTGATCTTTCCCTTGGGCTTGCTCCTTCCCGGGTTGATTCCTTGGAATGAACCGGTCTCTTCGAGCTCGCCATCTTGAATCTGGAGTTTCTTGATCACAGCGGAGGAGATCAAGTTCAGCCCGGCCCCGCCGTCAACCAACATTTTGGTGACCTTGAGGTTGCGGATGGTGGGAGAAACCAGCATCGGCAAGCACCCGACCGCCGTGGTGCGGTCAGGGTGATCCTCAAGGTCAAAAACGATGGGCGTGCTGGACCATTTGAGGAGCCTGCGCGACTCCACGGGCGGCTCCGCTGCGTTCACCTCACGCACCCACTGTTTTAGCTGGCGGTGGGAGGTGTGCAGGGAGGCGCCACCGTCGATGCACAGGACCTCCGTGGCCTTTTGGAACTCCTGCTCGCTGTTCTCGTCGTCCTCCATGTCTTCATCGTCGTCTTCGTCGTTGTCGCGGCCCCGGGGAGGTCGATCTCCTTGCCGCTGCTTAGCCTTGCCGCGGCGTCCTCCCCGGCCGTTGAACGGCCGTTTCTTGCTGGGCTCTTCCCCGCCACCTTGGGCCTTCTCCTTGTCGCGCCTCTCGTACTCAGCTTTTTGCTGCTCGACGAGGTACTCAACGCGTTTGCAGTTGGAGAGATCGTGACCCTTGGTGCGGTGGATCTTACAGTATTGCTTGTCGGAGCTACCCGGCTTGTCGGCCGCCGCTGCAGGGGCAGGCTCCTTGCCGGAGCCGCCAGCCTGCGCTTGCTTGGCGGGGGCCTCCTTGCCGGACTTCTCGACGGCAAGCACCTCCTTCTTGCCCTTCTTTCTGTTGTTCCGCCGCCGGCTCTTCTTTGCCGGGGCGGCGTCGTCGCTGTCGCTTCCTCCCGCGCCAGCATCCTCCCCGGGGAGTTTCCTCCCCTCTTCTGCGCGTGCGCACTTGTCAGCAAGAGCGTAGAGCTCGCTGACGTCCCTAATCTTAGTCATCGCCATTTCCTCACGCATGCGGCGGTTACGCACGTTCTGATGGAACGCGCTGATAACCGCGGCAGGGTGAACGTCAGGGATGTTGTGCTGCACCCGGCTGAAGCGTTGGATATACTTGCGCAGGGGCTCGCCTTCCTTCTGGGCCAAGATGTGGAGATCGCTCTCCTGGCCATGGGGTTTGTGGCCGCCGGTGAAGGCGCCGACAAATTGGTGGCAGAGGTCGGCCCAAGAAGAAATGGAGCCTTCCGACAAGTGCATGAGCCATGAACGGACGTTCGGCTTCAGCACGAGCGGGAAGTAGTTAGCCAAAATCTTCTCGTCGCGCCCCCCGGCAGCTTGTACTGCAATGGTGTAGACGCTGAGAAATTCCGAGGGGTGCGTCTTGCCGTCGTACTTCTCCGGTACGTCGGGCTTGAAATTCTTCATGCTGGGCCACTGGACGCGCCGCAGCTCGCGAGTGAACGCAGGGCAGCCTGCCGCGTACGGCAAGTCGCCTGGTTCACCGGGCGCGTGCGCGTCGACAGTGTTCCCAGCCCTCTTGTCGGATTGTCGCCGAGCTTCTCGGCGGCGCTCGATCGTGGTCCGAGCGTCTTCATCTCGCCGGTCGTCGAGGACCTGGCGCTGGTCCCGACGGGCCCGCGGGTCCGACGAGGCTGTGGAGCCGTCGTCGGGGTTGTTCCGGCGGGGCGGCGTCTTCTGTTTCTGCGGCGGGGAGTGCACGCTTGTCGTACCCCCGGCAGTCTTGTCGCCGATAGCCTTCGTCTTCTCAGCCTGCCGCGGTCGTGAGGCCGACGGCTGCTGTGGAGAGTCGTTGTTGGCGAAGTCTATCAGGCTCCGGATAGTGGCCCTCCATTCTTCGGCCTTGTCGGCCGCCGGAGGAAAGTCGAGGAGCAGCTGCGCCCTTGCGAGCGCTTCTTCTGGAGTAGAGGGGAACGCGGGCGAGCGGTGCGAGGAGCGGGATACGCTCGGACTTCTAACAACGTTAGAAGGAGCGGGGTCCCGTGCCGGCGCCTTCGCTTTGCTTGTGCCCGGACGGGGGTCCGGGGCGTCCCGCGAGCCTCCGGTCTGGCCTTGTCCCAGCAAGCGGATACCACCTCCCGTGGTATGGCGCTGCTGGGTCGTTGTGTGCTGCGATGGACGCGGCGCGTCCACGGAGACCGAGGTTCGGTCGTCCGTCCGGTTCTTGGATCTGGTGGCGCCGTGAGTGTCCTCACCGGCAACCACCCTTCCGACGGCATCTCCCCCGCCCACCGTTGGCTCTGGTGGCGGCGGGTGAGACGCAGACGGGCCTCCGACCTCCGAAGGCTTCTTCTTCGGGGCCATGGAGTTGTCGCTGATGAAGTTGCTGATGAAGCTGGAGAGGTTGATGAAGAATGCGCCCGCGCGAACGCCGGATCAGGTTCGCACAACCTCGACGCCCCCTACCTGGCGCGCCAAAGATGTCGGGGGGAACTGTCCGCCACGAACACCTATGGGACCGGAGCCCCTTGTCTGTGCGGTACGAGGGCGGAGGGAGCACAAAGAGCAGATCGAAGCAAACACGCGGGCAGTTTTACCCAGGTTCGGGCCGCACGGATGCGTAAAACCCTACTCCTGCTTGGTTGTGTATTGAGTTGAGTGCTCGGGAGCTTGAAGAAGCAGCTACACCGTGCGTGAGAGTGATCAAAGTTCCGAACCCCCCCCCCCCCACGTTGTGCATGGGCCTCCTTTTATAGTGTAAAGGGGTCACCGACAGGTGTCAACGTAGGAGAAAGGGGTAAAAGTGTAAAAGAAGTGGTAGTTGTAACAGTGCGGGAACAGTGGAGCTACAGTACAGAACAGTGGTCTATACCTACTTTAACAGTGGGGGACAAGGGCATTTAATGCCCGTCGCCGTCGACCCCAAAAGCTCCCGCCTTAGCGTCTCCGTCCGCCACGGCGACGGATCCATCACCGTGGAGTGCCACCGTGTACCCCAGGCTGCACAGCCATCCGCCATGCGTCCCTGGATAAGCCCCAGGGCGACGCGTGGGCCGATGAGCTGGAGCGCGGGCACACAGCGCAACCTCCCCGGCAAGCACCTTGCCGGGGACCTCGATCTTGCCGGGCCCGGGAGCTTGCCGCTCCCCGGGCCCCTTGCCGGGGCGCGTATAGCGCCGAGGCGTTGCATTCTAGTCTTCCTGGCGAACTCCTCTTGCCAGGGTCTTGTGTCAGTGGAACAGTCTTGAGCCTGGTACGGCCTTCCCGGCAAGCTCCTCTTGCCGGGGTCTCGATCTCATGTCTTGTATACTTTGTTTTTGAATGGTTTAATAAGGAGCAGGAAGGTCTCCGGCGAGCCCGCAGTAGACCTTGCCGCGGGAAGCTGCAACTGCCCGTGCACAAGTTGGAGTACTGGGGTACCCCTACCTTAGTACACCGACAGTTTGGGTCAGCTTCTCCATGGGTTATAGGTTTTGGTCGGGGTGAGATAGCAAGAGAGGCACTCACAATCATCGAACAACTCATAGCATCTCCTTGGATTCCAAATATATCAACTTCTATTGCTTCACGAACTATTACAATGTTATTTCCATACTCAACTCAACATTGTAAAAGGGTATTCCATATTTAGCTACATGCTTCATTCTAATTTCCAGATCTCAACTACTCTGATCATCCTTCCTCCGGTCCAGACCTTCTCTTGGCAAAATGCTCTACTTACTTGTAGTGTAAACTAATGTCATAAGATAGATCTAAGGGCTTCATGGTGACTATCCATGATTCACTGGTTTCTTCGCTTCCTGGTTGGGCAGTTGCTAGCATAATGACCTAAATCCTTGCACCGATAACAAGTGATGTGACTCAAGTCCTTCTCCGTAGAAATTGGGTTCTTCTGAGGACACATGCTCTTTCTCTTCCTCGACTTCCTTGTTCCTATCAATTCTTCTATCTTCTGTAGATCAAACTCCACTTCTTTTGTCAGGAAGTCTCCCAGATACTCTTGGCTTCCCTTCGTGCAATACTGTGAAAAATGTCCTTCTTCTGCACATGAATAGCAAGTACGGGAGTAATATCTGTCTAGTCCTTCTCCATTAGGGTCGTCAGTATCTTCCTCCATCGCGGATTCCCTTAAGGTTTCCTCGAGGACTTCTTTCATTGCTTCTTTCTTCTGCTGGATTGTTCGTTGCACCATGGGGAAAATGTGGCACTGAGCAGGGTAGTGGGTACTCCCTTCACACAAGAAACAAGTAATCTGCCTAGTTGGGCATTCTTCAGCTAGGTGACTTCCTTCACAATTTGGGCATTCATCCTTGTGCTCCTTTTGGGTGTGTCCTATTTTTCCACAAATCCTATAGGCACAAAGTTTCTTCTTCGGGTAGTCACCATGCTTGCGGATGAGACGGGATCTTAACAAGGTCTTCTTGAATTCTTCCCAATTTTCTGCTCTATTACATCCTCGTATGTCTTGATGCATCTTCCACTATGTTGCAGCACTGTTTGTAAAGTACTGGAGAGTGTATTGAACCTCATACTTCCTAGCTACCAAATTTTTCCTGAAGTGGTCCTCCATGTTTTGTATCCATAGCTCTGCCTCCGGTTGGGTTATTGGTCCAGAGACTTCAAGTCTATCTTCAGTCATCCTCTATTGGTTCCAAGGGTTTTGGGATGAGATTCAGAAGAGATAGAGAGAGATACACTCAATACAAACAAAAGTTTTGAAAAGACGGGTCTTGTTATGTGGCCATCGGAAAACATCAAACAAACGATGGCTCACAATCGTCGTATCTAACGTAAATACATAACAGGGGTTTGGTCTTCTAAAGGTCATCATCTCTTCAAAGTTGTCAACTCTTCAAGTCTTCGGAGTATCCATTGTTGTAGCTTCAACACTTCCAATATATGGTGAAATCCTCTTTACTCCGAAGTGGTCCAAATGGTAAAGGGTATTGTCTAACTATTTAAGGTCAGAGGAAAGATTTGACAAAGCTCAGAAAAGAAGAGAGATAAGAGTCTTTTGAAAAGATAGTTTTAGAGAAAACTTTTCCAATGGTCTTGCCAGTTTCTAGGGTCACGTCCTACAGTCAACATGTGCTCTGATACCATCTTGTAGCGACCACGATCCGAATGGACCGAAGTCTCTGTGTGCTGTGTCATCCCTGAATCGGTATGCTGACACACACAGCACTCGAGGATTTATAACAGAGGTAAATCACATGTATTAAGTAAAGTAAATACTATTACCTCAATCGATCATAGCGGAAGTAACAAAGGTTGTGGATTCCCATCAACACCAAGGGCAAAGTTGAGTGTAGAAACCGTAAACCTAACGTATCACTTACTCGTCGTAAGATAATCCTACAACATGAGACGTTGCAGCTACAAAGGGTCAGTACATTGAATGTACTGGCAAATTCACACTGTAATGATAATGATGAGCAAAGCCTACAACTACATGCATATTTGGCTGGTGGAGGCTGTAAGGTTAAAGTTTTTGCGTAAAGCCAATTTTTCCCTACTGCAAAGGAATAGATTTTAATTAACTATCATGGTAGTTGAAACTTCGTTGAGAAGATAGACATCCTCTCAACCCCAATTAATAATCATCATTAAAACCCAACAATATTAATTAAAGTAACATGATGAGATTCACATGATATCCAGGTACTAGATACTCAAGAAGTCCATAACCGGGGACACGGCTAATCATGATCAGTTTGTACACTCTGCAGAGGGTTGTGCACTTTTCCCCACAAGACTCGATTGCCTCCGTTTGGTTTCTCGCACTGCATGGTGTTTTAGAAACGGATGATCGAGACACAGTCTTTCCGAACAGGTCCCCTTAACCAGATAGATAGGCCGGTACACCTACAATCCCTCTACATCTGCTAGCCCATCATGGAAAGGTTTCCCACAACTTACTCAACTATGCCAGAGCCCATATTGGCATGTGGCTGCACACGGAAGTTTCTAGTATGAATAATCTCATGATCCCTTTGAACCTCGGTGGCGGTCCAAAAGAAAAACAGGCAATCGCTGGAATACCCAGGTGCCTCAATCCACCCAGATGTGTGTTAATGTTGCCACCTTAAGTTGAACCATTAATTAACAAACTCACATCTGTCATGGATTCACTCACCCAATCCACGTCTACGAGCATAGCATGTCCTAACAACAAACGTAGAAGTAACTCCCAAAGGTTTGAATGTAATGCAGGTAATAGGTACTACCTCAATCTACTTCCCAGTCCCACAAGTTAATTGATCCTACTCATGCAATGTGTGAGGGTTTGACTAATGCAATGAAAACTTGGTAATTGGAAAGTATGATCAAAGTGTTACTTGCCTTGTACTGACGATGCAGAAGATTCGCACTCAGAACTCGTGATAGATCTACTCATCACACTCCGGTCAATCTATCGTAAGCAAGCAATAGTAACCATACATAAGCAATCACTCAAAAGATCGGACAGAGCGAATAAAACACTTCGGAAAACTTCGAAGACAAACGAATGACTCTTGAAACATAAAACAATTTTTAACAGTACCAAAATTATGTGAATTTGGCCTTATCAGAAAGTTTAGGTCAAGAGCTTCGATTTGCAAAAAGAATCAACTAGATTGGAGTTACAAAACTCAAGTTATGATCAAAACAAGTTCAAATCTAAAACTAGTTGAATTCAAATTTTAAAATTTTCAAAAACATGTTTAAGTTGTATTACTGGAAAGGGGGGTCGTAACGAAGATGTGGGCGTTGGTTTCGTCGGATTTGGACCAACTAGTAAAAAGTTGTGGCCGTTAGAAGTTTAGGGGCTAATCTGTAAAAATAATATTTACAGAGAGGTCCCTGGCCGAAACTAAACAGAAAAAAAGAAAAAGAAAAACTAAAGAACGAACGTTCACTATTGAACCCTAAACAGCGAACGATCTCTAAATAGATCTAACTAAAAAAACAAAACCGAAGAAAACCTAACCTAAAAGAAAACCAGTGCGGCTTATTACCTAGAAGGTTTTTGAAGAAAAACTGGGGTTTCGAGCGGTTTTGAACCGGGTCGGCGGATCGGGGCGGATCGGGGCGGATCCGGCCAGCGGTGAACTCCGGCGCAGACTCCGGCGAGCGGCGTGGGCAGCGTGCGGCGGCGCGGGCGAGACGCGGCAGCGGCGAGGCACGAGCGACAGCTAGCGTCGGCAGTGGCGGCGCTTGGCGCAGCAGCAGCAAGCGGCGGCGGTGGCAGAAACGCGCGGCGGCGGCGGCGGCGCTCGAGGAGGGAGAGAGAGGAGAGAAACGGGGCGGGGCGGCGGCACAATATATAGGCGGAGGGGGAGCAGCTTGCGGGAGGGGGGCAAGGGAGAGACGTGGCGGCCACGACACGGACGCCGAGATGGCGGCGGCGCGCTCGGACGGGAGTCCGTCGCGAGGAAGAAGGCGGCGGGCGAGCTGGGCCGCGGCTTGGCTTCGGCTGGGCCGGCCCAGTTTCGGGGAAAGATTTTTTTTAAACAGACAGATAAAAACAAATAAAATAAAATTAAACTAAAATATTATATAGGCATATAATATGTCAAAATTTGCAGAAAAATAAGCCCTACAACATGAACATTTTCCTACTGTCAAATAAAATGCCCACAATTCTAATAAATCAAAGGTGCTACTGATGCAAATAAAAACCAATAAAAATCATACTAAAATACCAAAATGACTTCAAAATTATTTCTCTCCAATTTTCTACTGTAGGGAATCATGTTACCCTATTTTCCATGTAATTTATTTTTGGTGAAAAATAATTTGAATAAAACCAAGTAACTCAATATTTGGAATTGAGTTCCAGAAAATTGTAGAAAACTTCCAACTCATAATTCCTATAATTTGAAGAAGTCATATTATCTTCTCTCGGGAAAATCATTGAGTTGCATAAAGTTTCTGAATAGAAAAAAAAATATTTCGAGGATGAAATTCAAAAATCCTTTCTAAGCCCTTTATCATTTAAAATAAATGGAAGAAGTCATATTATCTTCACTCTAGGGTTTTGTGTTGAAAAGAATTTGAATTCCCTCGGAGGTCAAAAAGCAAAGTGAATGTTTTGGGAAAGTCATTTTATTGCCTCTCATTTAACTTTCAAAAGTTCAAATTTCACTCAATTTCATACAGCACAACAACAAGCAATCAAATCTATCTATTTATTATAACATTCCAAAATTTAGAATTTTGGGATGTTAGAGAGATCATTCTTGGTGCAAAATGAAGGCTAGGAAAAGACTGGGAAGCGACCAACCATGAAATGAATAAACTCATAAGAGAACATTGAGCATAAATAACACCGAATAATGCAAAACAAGTAGGATATAATTTCATCGTATAATTATTGACTTTCGTTCCTGCATAGGGAATCACAAACTTTAACACTAATATTCTTACTAAAGCATAATTACTCATTAACATGAGTCACATATCATATCATCATGTCTCAAAACTATTATAAGGAATCAAGTTTATTTTGTCCAATGATATTCATATGAGTTTTTATTATATCCTTCTTGGATATCTATAACTTTGGGACTAATTTTCATGTGTTGATTTTGATAAGCTCACACAAATATAAGTGAAGATCATGAGCATATTTTTTCTTCATTCTCTCAAAATAATATAAGTGAGGCAAGAGAGAATTTCTTCAAAATTTTACTAACTATCAAATGAATCTAAGTGAAGCAAGAGAGCATTTCTTCTAAAATACTAAGCACACCGTGCTAAAAAAAATATAAGTGAAGCACTAGAGCAAGTCCATTGCTCATAAAAATTTAAGTGAAGCATAGAGAGCAATTCTAACAAGTCATGACATAATTTTGGCTCTCTGAAATAAGTGTGTCCAGCAAGGATTGATGATTTAAAAAGAAAAAGAAAACAAGCAAAGACTCATATCATACAAGACACTCCAAGCAAAACACATATCATGTATCAATAAAAATATAGTTTCGAGTGAAATACCGATAGTTGTTGGAAGAAAGCGGGGATGCCACTCGGGGGCATCCCCAAGCTTAGTTGGTTGCTTATTTTTGGATAATAGCTTGGGATGCCAGGGCATCCCCAAGTTTACTTGGTTGCTCATTTTTGGATAAGAGCTTGGGATGCCGGGGCATCCCCAAGCTTAGGCTCTTCCATCCTTCCTTCATCCATCGTAAGATAACCCAAAACTTGAAAACTTCAATCACACAAAACTCAACAAAACCTTCGTGAGATCTGTTAGTATAAGAAATCAAACCACTACTATAAGTGTTGTATAAAACCAATTAATATTTTGTTTTTGTATTATATCTACTTTATTCCAACTTTTCTATGGCAAAAACTCATCAAAGAAAACCATAGAGCCATCAAAATAAGCACACAACACAAAGAAAACAGAATCTGTCAAAAACAGAATAGTCTGTAGTAATCTAGAAGTTTCGAATACTTTTGGAACTCTAAAAATCTTGTAAAAATAGGGTCACGTGGGAAATTTGTATATTAATCTTCTGGAAAAATAATTGGCATTTTATCACGTTCTAGTGATTTCTAACAATTATTTTCGTGAGCACAAAGTTTCTGTCTTGTTCAGCAAGATCAAACAACTATCACCCAAGAAGATCCTATCGATTCTACTTGGCACAAACACTAATTAAAACACAAAAACACAATCATACCAGTAGCATAATTGTGCTAACACTCAAGAACAGAAAGCAAAAAAGAAAAAATAAATTTTATTCATTGGGTTGCCTCCCAACAAGCGCTCTCGTTTTACGCCCTTAGCTAGGCATAATACCAAGATCTCAAGTGTTGTAATCTTTGTTGGATGTTCCATAAGTTGCCCTCATTATAGATTCATAAGGCAATTTGATCTTGGTTCTAGGGAAGTGTTCCATCCCCTTTCTCAAGGGAAATTGGAATTTACTATTCCCTTCTTTCATGTCAATCACCGCGCCAATAGTGCGCAAAAACGGTCTACCAAGTATAATAGGGCAAGACGGGTTACAATCAATATCAAGAACAATAAAGTCTATGGGTACATAATTCCTATTTGCAAGAATAAGAACATCACTGATCCTTTCCGAAGGCTTTTTAATAGTGGAATCCGCCAAATGCAAATTAAGAGAGCAATCTTCAATATTGGTAAGACCAAGAACATCGCAAAGAGATTTTAGAATAGTGGAAACACTAGCACCCAAATCACGCAAAGCAAAACACTCATAATTTTTAATTTTGATTTTGATGGTATGTTCCCATTCATCATGGAAATTTCTAGGAATTGATATCTCTAATTCCAATTTATCATCTAAAGCTTTTATCATAGCAACCATAATATGCTTAGTAAAAGCTTTATTTTGTTCATAGGCATGGGGTGAATTAATCATGGATTGCAACAAAGAAATACAATCAATCAAGGAAAATCTATCATAATTAAAGTCTTTGTCATCCAAGATAGTGGGCACATCACTAGTTAAAGTATTGACCTCTCCAAACACACTTTTATCAATTTTCTCAACAAGATTTTCACCCTCCGAAATATTGGGACACCTTCTACCTAAAGTTGACTCTTCTTCAGTCCCTTTATAATCAAGTTGAACTTTACTAAACAAAGAATCAATGGAAGAAACTCCAATCATTTTAATGTCTTCATCATTTTTATGAAAGCAATCACTAGAAAACGCCTTTTCTAAAAATTCTCGTTTAGCTCTAAGCATGGCGGTTCTTTTCTTACTTTCATCCATAGAAACATAAAGAGCTTTAATTGATTCTTCAGCTTTTGGCACAAAAAATTTCAACTTGAGATTTTCCACATCATGAGTAATCCTATCAATACTCCTAGACATATCATCAATCCTATTAATTTTTTCTTCTACGGAAGCATTGAAAACTTTTTGAGTATTGATAAATTCTTTAATATTATTCTCTAGATCAGAGGTGTTCCTATTATTATTATAAGATTAATTTCCATAGGAATTACCATAATTATTAGAGGAATTACTAGGAAAAGGCCTAGGATTAAAATTACCTCTATAAGCATTGTTATTAAAATTATTTCTAGAGATAAAGTTAACATCTATAGCACCACTAGTTTGCTCAATCAAGATACACAAAGGCATATCATTAGGATCAATAGGATCACTTTTACTAGCAACCAGTTTCATAAGAGCATTAACTTTTTCATTCGAAGAATCAATCTCAACCGCATTAATCTTTTTGCTTGCCGGTGCCCTTTTGGTATGCCATTGCGAATAATTCGCCATAGTATTATCAAGCAATTTGGTGGCTTCACCCAAAGTAATTTCCATAAAGGTGCCACACGCGGTGGAATCCAGAAGATTTCGAGAAACAAAATTCAATCCCGCATAAACAATATTGGATTCTTTTCTGAAATCTTTTATGCATGATTATCATATCCTTGCAAGTCTCTTCGAATTATTGGTTTGGTTTGGCCTACTAGATCTATAGTTCTTGCAATGGGAGAAGTGCTTGGCTTTGGGTTCAATCTTGCGGTGTCCTTTCCTAGTGACAGTAGGGGCAGCAAGGCACGTATAGTATTGTTGCCATCGAGGATAAAAAGATGGTGTTTATATCATATTGCTTGAGTTTATCCATCTACATCATGTCATCTTGCTTAAGGCGTTACTCTGTTCTTATGAACTTAATACTCTAGATGCATTCTGGATAGCGGTCGATGTGTGGAGTAATAGTAGTAGAAGCAAAATCGTTTCGGTCTACTTGTTATGGACGTGATGCCTATGTACAATGATCGTGCCTAGATATTCTCATAACTATGCGCTTTTCTCTCAATTGCTCGACAGTAATTTGTTCACCCACCTAGAATTCTGCTATCATGAGAGAAGCCACTAGTGAAACCTATGGCCCCTGGGTCTATCCTTATCATATTACTTTCTCGTCAACTAGCCAATTTCTATCGTCGTTGCTTATTTTATTTCTTTACTTTTTGTTCCTATACCAAAAATACCAAAAATATTATCCTATCCTATCTATCAGATCTCACTCTCGTAAGTGACTATGAAGGGATTGACAACCCCTTATCGCGTTGGCTGCGAGGTTCTTATTTGTTTGTGCAGGTGCGAGGGACTCGCGCGTGGTGTCCTATTGGATTGATACCTTGGCTCTCAAAAATTGAGGGAAATACTTACGCTACTGTGCTGCATCACCCTTTCATCTTCGAGGGAATACAACGCAAGCTCGAGAAGTAGCAAGAAGAATTTATGGCGCCGTTGCCAGGGAGATCTACACAAAATTGATATACAAAATACCTATCACAAACCCTTATCCCTCGCACTACATTATTTGTCTCTCGTTTTCCTCTCCCCCACTTCACCCTTGCCGTTTTATTCACCCATCTTCTTCTGTGTGTTTTACCGTTCGCTTACCTCGTGTGTGTTATCACTTTTCGCGGGTTGTTGCTATCATGTCTGAGATGGGGGAAGATGCCGTTGAAAAGGGTAGTAATGTTGAGGGCAACTTCACCTTTGTTGATCCTCCGGATGAAACTACCACTTTACATACTAAGAAGTTCCGGGTTGGTAGTGGTAATATTATTGGAAAAGGAGTTCTTCAAGACTTCTTTAATTGTGCTGGTGCTTTACCCACTATGGGTGGATCTATTCTTCATAGAACTAGTAGTCTTGCGGATGCCATATCCATGCTTGTAGTTGAACTTGAAAGGCAATTTATCCATATGCATCCTTGCATTCAGAAAAATCTTTCTGGAATTTTCGAATATTGAGCATTCTTCTGTTAAGCGTGCAGCTACTATCTTTTTGGCCCATGAGTTTAGGTTCATAATGAAGGAGGCCAAAGAAATCTTTACACATTATAGATTGGATGCTAGTAGTCCTCCCATAGAAGCTATCTTATTCAATCAAGAGGACATAACGCATTTGCAATCTTTAGATCATGTTGCTTTTAATGAAAACCTTAGGAAAAAGGTTCCTACCGATATCTTGGTTGATAGAATTTCTGAATTGAATGGTGATTTTGCTATTGAAAACAATGGGTTAATTTTTCCCTTGAGCGAAGGCTCATGACCTTTTTCCAAAAGAATGCTTATAATGATGAATTGGTGGTGCAATATCAAGGGCCAAAGGAGGAACCTATACCTCATGAGCTTGATATGGGGGACTTTTGTCCTATTAAATTTAGCCATTTTGATTACTTTTTCTTGCCACAAAGAAAACTTGCTTCTGAACGTAGGGAATATGAGATGAGTTTTCGCGATCTACCTTATCATGGCAATACTTAGATCTATTCTTGTAGCGTGCCTAGCTAGGGGCGTTAAACGATAGCGCTTGTTGGGAGGCAACCCAATTTTATTTTCTTTGTTTTTGCTTCTGTTTATGAATAAATATTGCATCTACCTTCTTTTTAGATGTGGTTTTCTGTTTTAATTAGTGTTTGTGCCAAGTAGAACCTTTGGAAAGACTTGTGTGAAGTTTATGCGATCATACTGTAAAAAACAGAAACTTTAGCGCTCACGAGATTGGGTGTCATTTTTTACTGCAGAGCGATTTTTAGTTGATTCCTTTTGAAGATGATTAATAGACAAATTCCTCATGTCCAACAATTTATTTCAATTTTTTTAGAGTTACAGAAGTATTCGAAAGTTACAGATTACTACAGACAGTTCTGTTTTTGATAGATTCTGTTTTTCGTGTGTTGTTTGCTTATTTTGATGAATCTATGAGTAGTATCGGGGGGGTATGAATCATAGAGAAGTTGGAATACAGTAGGTTTAACACCAATATAAACAAAGAATGATTTCATTATGGTACCTTTGAGTAGTGGTTTGTTTTCTGATACTAATGGAGCTCACGAGAATTTTGGCTAAGTTTTGTGTTGTGAAGTTTTCAAGTTTTGAGTATGGATTTGATGGACAATGGAACAAAGAGTGGCAAAAGCCTAAGCTTGGGGATTCCCAAGGCACCCCAAGGTAAAATTCAAGGACAGACAAAATCCTAAGCTTGGGGATGCCCCGGGAAGGCATCCCCTCTTTCAACTTCCTCTATCGATAACTTTACTTGAGACTATATTTTTATTCACCACATGATATGTGTTTTGCTTAGAGCGTCATGTATGACTTGAGTCTTTTCTTTTTAGTTTGCCACAATCATCCTTGCTGGACACACCATTTGAGAGAGATAAATATGATTTAGAATTTGTTAGAATACTCTATGTGCTTCACTTATATCTTTCGAGCTAGATAGTTTTGCTCTAGTGCTTCACTTATATCTTTTAGAGCACGGTGGTGGTTTTATTTTGTAGAAATTATTGATCTCTCATGCTTCACTTATATATATTTGAGAGTCTCTTAGAACAGCACGGTAATGTGGTTTGTTTATAAAACTAGTCCTAATATGATAGGCATCCAAGATGAATATAGTAAAAACTTTCATACAAGTGCATTGAATATTATGAGAAATTTGATACTTGATGATTGTTTTGAGATATGTGGATGGTGATATTAGAGTCATGCTAGTGGAGTAATTGTGAATTTGAGAAACAGTTGTGTTAAAGTTTGTGATACCCGTAGCATGCACGTACGGTGAGCCGTTATGTGATGAAGTTGGATCATGATTTATTTATTGAGTGTCATCCTTTGTGCGGAGGTTGGGATCGCGAGATGGTTAACTCCTACCAACCCTTCCCCTAGGAGCATGCGTTGAATACTTTGTTTTGATAACTCGTAGATTTTTGCAATAAGCATATGAGTTTTTTATGACTAATGTTGAGTCCATGGATTATACGCACTCTCCCCTTCCACCATTGCTAGCTTCTCTTCTACCACGCAACTTTCGCCGGTACCATACACCCACCATATACCTTCCTCAAAACAGCCACCATATACCTTCCTCAAAACAGCCACCATATCTACCTATCATGGCATTTCCATAGCCATTCCAAGATATATTGCCATGCAACTTTCCATCGTTCCATTCATATGACATGCTTCATCATCATTATTCACATAGACTCAAATTTTGTTCTAGCTTCGAGTATTAATCTTTGAGTTGTAAGTAAATAAAAGTGTGAAGATCTTCATTATTAGAACATTCTCCCATGTGAGGAAACAAAAAAAGGGAGAGAAAGGCCAAATAAAAAAAGAGATGGCCCAAAAAAAGAAGGGGGGGGGCTAAAAGAAAAAGAAAAAGGCCCTCCAAAAAAAGAGAGAAGGGACAATGCTACTATCTTTTTCCACACTTGTGCTTCAAAGTAGCACCATAATCTTCATGATAGACAGTCTCTTGTTTTTTCACTTTCATATAATAGTGGGAATTTTCATTATAGAACTTGGCTTGTATATTCCAACGATGGGCTTCCTCAAATGCCCCAGGTCTTCATGAGCAAGCAAGTTGGATGCACACCCACTTAGTTTCTTTTGAGCTTTCATACATGATACGTCCAAAACTTATCTATAATTTCTGCTTGCTCCATGCCTCTTTTGTGTGATATTGCTATGATATTTATGCACTTCCATACACTTTTGATCATATATGGACTAACCTATTAACTCAGTGCACCACAGTGCCAGTTCCTGTTTTCTGCTGTTTTTCTATTTTAGGTTTCCCCCATATTAAAAGTGCCCTAAAAATTCCGGGAAAAATACAGGAAAAATCAGCGTATCGGGAGCTTCCCGAAAAACCAAGGCAGGGCCAGAGGGGAGCCTGGGGTGGCCCAGGCGGCCACCCGTCGCGGCCCCACCCCTGGCCGCGCCAGGGGGGTGCCTGGGGCCCCACCTCCGCCTCTGGTGACCCCCTGTGGCATATATATTGCTCGCGTCCCGAAACCCTCGAGGACGGAACCCTTTTTCGCGATCTCATCTCTGTTCCGCCGCCGCCACGCTTCCAAGATCAGGAGCACCAGGAGAACTCTTCCCGGCACCCTGCCGGAGGGGAGAACCACCACCGGGAGCTTCTCCACCACCGTGGACGCTTCCCAGATGAGTTGTTAGTAGTCTCCCTTGGACCATGGGTCCATGACCAGTAGCTATGTGATGTTCTCCTCCCCTATTTGTTCTTCATGGATTAGACCTCGTGAGCTGCCCTACATGATCGAGGAACATATGTAATCTTTATGCTGTTGCTCTGCTGAGTTTTGGGATCCGATGGATTATGAGATTATGTTCAGATTGTGTGTGAGTAATATATTTGATTCACCTCTTTTATATTTATGTTCTTGAGTAATTCTTGCATGTTCTCCGTTGCTGTTTATTGCTTTGGCCAAGTAGTAGGTAGTAACTCCAAGAGGGAACGTTATGCTTGATTGTGGGTTCATGCCCCTCGATGACTAGCTTGAGTGACAAAAACATGAGTTAGGGGATGTGCTGTTGCCACAAGGGGGAAAACAACGGTGCTTGTACTTGCGGGTGCAAGAATTGTTTACTTTACTCAAAGTTCTTTTAATGCAGTTGTCTGTTGCTTTGAGTTTACACTTTGGGTGGGACTCGCAACTTAATACCAGCGAGATGTTCTGGATAGATATCTCAAGGTGGATGATTAGTAGTAGATGCAGATGGATTTCGGTCTACTTGCCTTGGCGTACCGCCCATGCTTTTGAGCCTCTACCTTTCTTTACAGCATAGTTAGCATTGGTTTGCGCACATAATCCTGTCAATTGCCCAGCTGTAATTTGTTTACCTCGCTTAGCTGTTTTATCGTCTTTTGGGAGAGAGACATCACTAGTGAACATCATGGGACCCCGGTCCATATTACCATCACTGATCACACTCGCTATTTACTTCCTGTTCTTATTTCCTAGTTGCAGTCGTACCTATCACTATTATCTCTTGCGTTTGATCCTTTGTAAACGACAAGGCCGGAGGGATTGACAACCTCTCTGTACTCGTTGGGAGCAAAGTTATTTGTATCTGTGTGCAGGTCCTGTCAAGCAAAAGTTTCTGGCGCTATTGACACCTTCTTGTCGACCCTCGGAGTCTCACGGGATTCGATCCTTGGTATCTTTGCCAAGGGAAATTTGCCGCTACGCTGCATCTCAAACCTTCCACTTGGGGTAACCAACGAGGGGCGAGAAGCCATCAAGCAAGTTTCTGGCGCCGTTGCCCGGGGACTCCACTCTTCAAGATAGGGGAGTTGCACGCTATCTTTTATCTTTGCTTTTTAGTCTTGTTAGTTTACCTTTCAGTTTTTGCTTTAGTTTCATTTACCAAAAATCACAAAAATAGTTATCTTGCTTGCTGCTGCTATGGGTTCCATCGAGAACACCAAGTTGTGTGACTTCACTAGTCATAACAACAATGACTTTATCTGCACGCCTATTACTACACCTGCCACTTCAGCACCCTCTTATGAAATTAAACCTGCTTTACTGAACCTAGTTATGAAAGATCAATTCTCCGGTGCTGGAGATGATGCTGCTTTGCACTTAAATAATTTTGTTGAACTCTGTGATATGCAAAAGTTCCAAGAAGTAGATAGTGATATTGTTAAGCTTAAGCTTTTTCCTTTCTCCTTGAGAGGAGGAGCTAAAATCTGGTTTCAATCCCTGCCTAGGAATAGCATAGATTCTTGGGACAAGTGCAAGGATGCCTTTATTGGGAAGTACTATCCCCCTGCTAAAATTATCCAACTAAGGAGTAACATAATGAATTTTAAACAATTGGATAATGAACACATTGGCCAAGCTTGGGAACGCATGAAATCTCTTGTCAAGAACTGCCCTACTCATGGTTTGACTACTTGGATGGTTATCCAAACTTTTTATGCAGGCTTGAACTTTACCTCGCGGAACTTGTTGGATTCGGCCGCGGGAGGAACCTTTATGTTAACTACACTTGGTGCTGCCACGAGGCTTCTCGATGAGATGATGACCAACTATTCCCAATGGCACACCGAACGCGCTCCAACAGGTAGGAAGGTAAACTCTGTCGAGGAGATTTCCTCCCTAAATGAAGAAGTTGACTTGATCATGTCTCTACTTTCCAAGCAATCTTCTATTGATCCTCATGATGTTCCTTTAAATTCTTTGATTGCTCAACATCAAGTAGATGTGAACTTTATCTCTAGAAACAATTTCAATAACAATGCTTATAGGAGTAATTTTGGTAGCAACCCTAGACCGTTCCCTTCTAATTCCTACGGGAACAACAATGCTTATCCTAGCACCAGGAACTCCACCCAAAGAGATAGAGACATGCCTAGTTATGAGAAACTTCTAGAAATAGAGAAGGTCACTAAAAACTACATGCACACCCAATATGAACAAAACAAGACCTTCTCGAGGCAGTTAGATGAGCATACCGCTATCTTGCAAGACATTGGTAGACAACTGGAGAGCCTAAATATTGAGATTTCTAACCTCCAGACTAGGCTCACCATCACTGAGACCCAAGTTTCCAATATGTCCCACACACAAGACACTTTGATAAACCAAATGGTAGCTAAACCTGAAGTGGTTGCACCCCTGAAGGAGGAAGAAGATAGAATTAAGAGCCTTCCTACCCACCACACTGTTGCTACTATCCAAGTTGTTGAGGATATCCAAACTCTTAGCACCCAATGCACTCCTAGTCCCATTGGACCTATTAATGGTGATGCTATGACCTCAACCGTAGAAACTCCTATGACCATAGAAGCTACCAAACAAGTGAGCCTAAAGGACACCACTACCACTTTACTTGATAGTAATGACCTTGATTTTGATAATTGCACCCTTTCTGAAGTTATTGATTTTCTTCACAATATGTCTAGAGATCCCCACACTAGCACACTTAATCTTGCCTTCACGGAGCATATCACTAATGCTCTCATCAAAGCTAGGGAGGAGAAGCTTAGGGTAGAAGCCTCCATACCTAGAAAGCTAGAAGATGGTTGGGATCCTATGATTAAAATTAAGTTGAATAACTTCTCTTGCTATGCTTTATGTGATGTTGGAGCTAGTACCTCCGTTATGCCCAAAAGAATGTATGATATGCTTAAATTGAAACCTTTTGATCCTTGTTCTTTTGGTGTTCGTCTTGTTGATTCTTCTGTAAAGAAACCTTTGGGGAAGATCGATGATGTTCTTATCGTTGTCAATGACAATTATGTTCCTGTTGATTTTACTATTATGGATATTGAATGTGAACCTTCATGTCCAATTATTTTGGGACGTCCTTTTCTTCGCACCGTTGGTGCTATCATTGACATGAAAGAGGGGAATATAAAATTCCAATTTCCTCTCAATAAAGGGATGGAACACTTCCCTAGAAAGAAGATTGAGTTACCTTTTGAGTCCGCTACACGGGCTAGCTATTCTTTTACTCTTGATAAAACTTGATCTTTTCTCTTTGCATTATGCCTAGCTTAAAGGCATAAAAGAAAGCGCTTTTGGGAGGCAGCCCACAACGAATAAAGTTTTATTTTGCTTTTGTTGTGTCTTGATGTTTTTTACTACAGTAGCATCATCATTGTATCTTTTCTTTTCAGCTTTGTGCCAAGTTTAGCCTCCGATTGCAAGAAAGTTCAAAAGTTGTGACGTGCAGTCCAGAAAACAGATTCTGTCCTTGGACAGAAAAATTCGTATAAAATCACCAGATCATCTTTTTGATCTGAATTTTTTTGACAGCGTGCTCTATACAATTGGCTTTCGGGCGTCAGTTCTGAGTTTTTTGATTTGAGTTGCAGAAGTGCCCCGAAAGAATTATTTACTACCTGCTGGTCTGTTTTGCCTTTTCTTCGTTTTGCAAACCTTGAGCTTTCTTTTTCTTTGCAAAAACCTTTTGGCAATCTTGAGAAACAGTAGCTCTTCAAGATTATTCTTATTTCCAGCAGGGAAAAATTATTTTATTGTGGGTACTAACCTCGCTAATCAGATTATGATGAGTTATGTATGAAGGGAGTTTTCAAGTGTGCGAGGGAAGATGATAAAAAGATTCAGGAGGGTCAAACGCTCAAGCTTGGGGATGCCCCGTGCACCCCCAAGAAATATTCAAGAAGACTCAAGCGTCTAAGCTTGGGGATGCCCCCGTGCATCCCTCTGTCCATCAACAATTATCAGTTCGTCTTTCGTTCCACTATATTTTAATCACTTCATGCGTTATGTGCTATGCTTGGAGCGTCTTGCTTTTCCTATCCTTTTTAGTTTTCTTTAGCTTTGCTTGCTGTTCATAGCGAGTTAGAACCCAGCTTTCTTTGTGTGGGAGAGAAACACACTCCACTTAAACCTAGAACACAACATAGGATTTTCATGCTTATCTTTGCTGTGTATGTTCTTTGTCTTTCAATAGCTACTTTCATGTTTAGCTCTTAGTTTTCATGCTTTTCTTTTTAAAGAGCTTTTGTTTAGTTGGTTGTTGAACTCTCTTGAGTTTTCATGTTTATCTTGTTAAGAGAGTTTGTCTGTTGCACTGAGTTGTGTGTCTAAACTTAAAGTAGGTAATTGAGGTTGCTATTTAATTTTAGTAGTAACTTGCAATAGTTTTGAGGTATTGCCATGCGTAATGTCTGAACTTTTGGTGTCAAGAGCTTTAGCCTATTAGTGATAGATGTCGTATTTTGGGCCATCCGTGTTTATTTTCGAAAGCCTACAAAATAATTGCTACTAAATGGATCACTAATCTTTGGAGGGATCGAATATTAGAGTACACTCACGTACCATGGGTCGAGGATGCGCAAGGGTAACCAAACCCCCATACACACCTCCTCGGGGTACTTGTCTCTTTGTGAACCTCCTAATTAGATTGAGAGTTACCGATAATAAGTGCATGAGTTCTTCGGACTAATGTGAGTATTCGAAAGTTGACACTTCCACCTAACCATATTTTTCTAGCCTCTTCGGTACCGTGCATTGCCCTTTCTCACCTCGAGAGTTGGCGCATACTTCGCCGGTGCATCTAAATCCTTGGCACGATACGCTCTGTCATCATAAGCCTCATTATATCCTTCCTCAAAACAGCCACCATACCTACCTATTAAGGCATTTCCATAGCCTTTCCGAGATACATTGCCATGCAACATCCATCTTCTCATGACTTGATCTTCATGTCATACATGCTTTTTGCTTGATCGATGAGCCGCATGCTAGTTGGGACTTTCCCTAATCATTGCTACATGACGCGCTAGTATCATTGCATATCCTGCTACACCGGCAGAGGCATACATTTGCATACATCATGATAGTTTCATTTTCTTTATGTTGACTACTTTTTGTAAAGTGTGAAAGATCTTCTATACTTCTTCTGATACATATAGTGTTGCCCCTAAAGTGAGGAAAAGATCCCAAAGAGGACAAATCAAAAGATCCCAAAGAGGACAAAATCAAAAGATCCCAAAGAGGACAAATGAGAGATAAATAGAAAGAGTCGTTGAGGCCACAAAAAATTAAAAAATAGAAAAAAAAAGAGAAAAATAAATAAAAAGAGAGAAGGGGGCACACTACTATTTCTTTTGAGAGATCCACACTCGTACTCCATCTTATACCTTGTACTCCATAGAGATTATCATTCATGCATATAGCTATGTGGGGACCTTTACACTATAGAACTTGGCTTGTATATTCCAATGATGAGCCTCCTCAAAAGAGCTCTAGGTCTTCTTGAGCAAGCAAGTTGGATGCACCCCCACTAGTTCCATTGGAGAGCTTACCTTAGCTCATATGTGCATCCGTTGCATGGCAATCCCTACTCCTCACATCATATCTATCATTTGGCTTTCTCTCGCCGATGATTGTCCTCATTGATGTGAGCCTTTCACACCTTTTTGTCTTCCCCCTCTATCATCTTTATCTCTTTGCCATCCTAAGTGTCGACTTTCTTGCTTACGCTCATCCATTGCATGAGTGCTCAAAATATCGAAAGGGAGTGGATCATTTTGACTTGTACCTGGCTGACGGTCTGGGGATGAGTCAAGATAAGATTCCAAAGAAGACCAAGTGTGAAACTTTAGTAGATTAAGTTCTCAACAATACAAAAACTATGTTTTACTCTCTCATATATCCCTATCCCTTTCTTGCACGCAAACACCATTTGGAGACATTCGAGTCACGGACAGCGAGATCTCTTGCACCTTTATGTTCTTACGTTACTTGTTACAATGCTAATATAGACTCTTTCTTTTTATGACTTGAATTGAATTACATGCCTTGATTACTTTACTTAAAAGTTCTTATATGGTTGATAGCATGTCACCACAAAAATTATGCTTGTTATCATTTACCTACTCGAGGACGAGCAGGAATTAAGCTTGGGGATGTTGATACGTCCAAAATGTATCTATAATTTATGCTTGCTCCATGCCTCTTTTGTGTGATATTGCTATGATATTTATGCACTTCCATACACTTTTGATCATATTTGGACTAACCTATTAACTCAGTGCACCACAGTGCCAGTTCCTGTTTTCTGCTGTTTTTCTATTTCAGGTTTCCCCCATATTAAAAGTGCCCTAAAAATTCCGGGAAAATACAGGAAAAATCAGCGTATCGGGAGCTTCCAGAAAAACCAAGGCAGGGCCATAGGGGAGCCTGGGGTGGCCCAGGCGGCCACCCGGCGCGGCCCCACCCCTGGCCGCGCCAGGGGGCGCCTGGGGCCCCACCTCCGCCTCTGGTGACTCCCTTTGGCATATATATTGCTCGCATCCCGAAACCCTCGAGGACGGAACCCTTTTTCGCGATCTCATCTCTGTTCCGCTGCCGCCGCGCTTCCAAGATCGGGAGCACCAGGAGAACTCTTCCCGGCACCCTGCCGGGGGGGAGAACCACCACCGGGAGCTTCTCCACCACCATGGACGCTTCCCGGATGAGTTGTGAGTAGTCTCCCTTGGACCATGGGTCCATGACCAGTAGCTATGTGATGTTCTCCTCCCCTCTTTGTTCTTCATGGATTAGACCTCGTGAGCTGCCCTACATGATCGAGGCACATATGTAAACTTTATGCTGTTGCTCTGCTGAGTTTGTTGGGATCCGATGGATTATGAGATTATGTTCAGATTGTGTGTGAGTAATATATTTGATTCACCTCTTTTATATTTATGTTCTTGAGTAATTCTTGCATGTTCTCCGTTGCTGTTTATTGCTTTGGCCAAGTAGTAGGTAGTAACTCCAAGAGGGAACGTTATGCTTGATTGTGGGTTCATGCCCCTCGATGACTAGCTTGAGTGACAGAAACATGAGTCTAGGGGATGTGCTGTTGCCACAAGGGGGAAAACAACGGTGCTTGTACTTGCGGGTGCAAGGATTGTTTACTTTACGCAAAGTTCTTTTAATGCAGTTGTATGTTGCTTTGAGTTTACACTTTGGGTGGGACTCGCAACTTAATACCAGCGAGATGTTCTGGATAGATATCTCAAGGTGGATGATTAGTAGTAGATGCAGATGGATTTCGGTCTACTTGCCTTGGCGTACCGCCCATGCTTTTGAGCCTCTACCTTTCTTTACAACATAGTTAGCATTGGTTTGCGCACATAATCCTGTCAATTGCCCAGCTGTAATTTGTTTACCTCGCTTAGCTATTTTATCGTCTTTTGGGAGAGAGACATCACTAGTGAACATCATGGGACCCCGGTCCATATTACCATCACTGATCACACCCGCTATTTACTTCCTGTTCTTATTTCCTAGTTGCAGTCATACCTATCACTATTATCTCTTGCGTTTGATCCTTTGTAAACGACAAGGCCGAAGGGATTGACAACCTCTCTGTACTCTTTGGGAGCAAAGTTATTTGTATCTGTGTGCAGGTCCTGTCAAGCAAAAGTTTCTGGCGCTATTGACACCTTCTTGTTGACCCTCGGAGTCTCACGGGATTCAATCCTTGGTATCTTTGCCAAGGGAAATTTGCCGCTACGCTACATCTCAAACCTTCCACTTCGGGTAACCAACGAGGGGCGAGAAGCCATCAACACACTTATAGCTCTAGTGCAACCATTGCATGGCAATCCCTACTCACTCACATTGATATCTATTGACGGGCATCTCCATAGCCCATTGATACGCCTAGTTGATGTGAGACTATCTTCTTCTTTTGTCTTCTCCACAACCACCACTCTATTCCATGTAGTGCTATATCCATGGCTCATGCTCATGTATTGCGTGAAAGTTGAAAGGTTTGAAAGAATTAAAGTGTGAAACAATTGCTTGGCTGAAACCGGGGTTGTGCATGATTTAAATATTTTGTGTGATGAAGATAGAGCATAGCCAGACTATGTGATTTTGTAGGGATAACTTTCTTTGGCCATGTTATTTTGAGAAGACATGATTGCTTTGTTAGTATGCTTGAAGTATTATTATTCTTATGTCAATCTAGACTTTTGTCTTGAATCTTTCGAATCTGAACATTTATGCCACAATAAAGAAGATTACACTAAGAATTATGTTGGTTAGCATTCCACATCAAAAATTCTGCTTTTATCATTTACCTACTCGAGGACGAGCGGGAATTAAGCTTGGGGATGCTTGATACGTCTCCAACGTATCTATATTTTTTTATTGTTCCATGCTATTATTTATTCTGTTTTGGATGTTCAATGGGCCTTATTATACACTTTTATATTATTTTTGGGACTAACCTACTAACCCAAGGCCCAGTGCAAATTGCTGTTTTTTGCCTATTTCAGTGTTTTGCAGAAAAGGAATATTAGACGGAGTCCAAACAGAATGTAACCTTCGGGGGAGTTATTTTTGGAATGATATCTTCACTAAAGACTTGGAGTACAAGTCAGAGAAGAAACGAGGTGCCCACGAGGGGGCAGGGCGCACCCGGCGGTGTAGGTGTGCCCCCACCCTCATGGGCCCCAACTTGCTCCACCGATGTACTTTTTCCTCCTATATATATATCCATATACCCTGAAAACATCGAGGAGGACGAAGAAAACCTAATTCCACCGCCGTAACCTTCTGTTCCTGTGAGATCCCATCTTGGGGCCTGTTCCGGAGCTCCGCCGGAGGGGGCATCGATCACGGAGGGCTTCTACATCAACACCATAGCCTCTCCAATGAGTTGTGAGTAGTTTACCACAGACCTTCGGGTCCATAGTTGTTAGCTAGATGGCTTCTTCTCTCTCTTTGGATCTCAATACAAAGTTCTCCTCGATCTTCGAGGTGATCTATTCAATGTAATCTTTTTGCGGTGTGTTTGTCGGGATTCGATGAATTGTGGGTTTACGATCAAGATTATCTATGAATGTTATTGGATTCTTTTCTAAAATCTTTTATGTATGATTATCATATCCTTGCAAGTCTCTTCGAATTATTGGTTTGGTTTGGCCTACTAGATCTATAGTTCTTGCAATGGGAGAAGTGCTTGGCTTTGGGTTCAATCTTGCGGTGTCCTTTCCCAGTGACAGTAGGGGCAACAAGGCATGTATAGTATTGTTGCCATCAAGGATAAAAAGATGGGGTTTATATCATATTGCTTGAGTTTATCCCTCTACATCATGTCATCTTGCTTAAGGTGTTACTTTGTTCTTATGAACTTAATACTGTAGATGCATGCTGGATAGCGGTCGATGTGTGGAGTAATAGTACTAGATGCAGAATAGTTTTGGTCTACCTGTTACAGACGTGATGCCTATATACAATGATCATGCCTAGATATTCTCATAACTATGCGCTTTTCTATCAATTGCTCGACAGTAATTTGTGCACCCATCGTAGAATTCTGCTATCATGAGAGAAGCCACTAGTGAAACATATGGCCCCCGGGTCTGTCCTAATCATATTACTTTCCTGTCAACTAGCCAATTTCTATCGTCGTTGCTTATTTGCTTTCTTTACTTTTTGTTCCTATATCAAAAATACCAAAAATATTATCCTATCCTATCTATCATATCTCACTCTCGTAAGTGACCGTGAAGGGATTGACAACCCCTTACCTGTTGGCTGCGAGGTTCTTATTTGGTTGTGCAGGTGCGAGGGACTCGCGCGTGGTCTCCTACTGGATTGATACCTTGGTTCTCAAAAACTGAGGGAAATACTTACTCTATTGTGCTGCATGACCCTTTCCTCTTCGAGGGAATACAATGCAATCTCGAGAAGTAGCACCCGACAACGGCGCCAGAAATTCCTTTTGATTGCTCTCTGACTATAGCGCCTGAAAAGCTCCTGTCCGCTAGGACTACGTCGGTATTTCCCCCCAAAGAGGAAGGGATGATGCATCACAGTGCCGGTAGGTATTTCCTTTAGTGATGAAACCAAGGTTATCAAACTAGTAGGAGAACCAAGCAACACAACGTAAACAACACCTGCACACAAATAACAACACCTCACAACCCGACGTGTTAAATGGGTTGTCAATCCCTTTCGGGTAACGATGCCAGAAGTTTGTAATAGATTGGAATAATAGATTGTAAATAAAATAAAATTCAGCAAAGTATTTTTGTATTTTTGGTTTAATAGATCTGAAAATAATTGCAAAGGAAAAAGTAGATCGCAAGCAAATATATGAGAAAGAAGAACCGGGGGCCGTAGGTTTCACTCGAGGCTTCTCTCGAGAAGGATAGCAAACGGTGGGTAAACAAATTATTGTTGGGAAGTTGATATAACCTAGAATAATTATGATGATAACCAGGCAATGATCATTACATAGGCATCACGTCCAAGATTAGTAGACCGACTCCTGCCTGCATCTACTACTATTACTCCACACATCGACCGCTATCCAGCATGCATCTAGTGTATTAAGTTCATGGAAAAACGGAGTAATGCATTAAGAACGATGACATGATGTAGAAAAGATCCGTTTATCTATGGTTTTACATATGGATCTCATCATTTTATCCTTAGTAGCAACGATACATACGTGTCGGTTCCCTTTTTGTCACTGGGATCAAGCACCGTAAGATCGAACCCACTACCGGGCACCTCTTCCCATTGCAAGATAAATAGATCAAGTTGGCCAAAATAATCCATATATCGGAGAAGAAATACGAGGTTATAAGAGATCAAAGAAACTCAAATAACTTTTATGGATATAAAAAGATAGATCTGATCATAAACTCAAAGTTCATCGGATCCCAACAAACACACCACAAAAAGAGTTATATCATATGGATCTCCAAGAGACCATTGTATTGAAAATTAAAAGAGAGAGAGGAAGCCATCTAGCTACTAACTATGGACCCATAGGTCTACAAAGAACAACTCACGCATCATCGGAGAGGCACCAATGGAGGTGGTGAACCACATCCGAGATGGTGTCTAGATTAAATCTGGTGGTTTTGGACTCTGCGGTGGCTGGATGAATATTTCGTCGACTCCCCTAGGGTTTATGGAATATTGGGGTACTTATAGAGTAAAGAGGCGGTGCGGGAGGCCACCGTGGTGGGCACAACTCACCTGGGTGCGCCTTGGCCCATCAGGTGTCTTCTGGCCCATAAAAATTCTCCAAAAAGTTTCACGGTGTTTGGGCTCCATTTGATATTGATTTCATGCGACGTAGAAAACCTGCAGAAAACAGCAACTGACCCTTGGCACTATGTCAATAGGTTAGTACCAAAAATGATATAAAATGACTATAAAATGATTGTAAAACATCCAAGAATAATAATATAACAGCATGGAACAATAAAAAATTATAGATACATTGGAGATGTATCAGAGCACTTGCTGATTGTTTTGGGAATAGAAATCTCTATCAGTTGTCTCCAAATAAAGTCGCATCACCTTAAAAGCATTGGAATTTGTTTTGAAGGACAGTAGCTCATCATCGAAGATTCCCCTTCACTTCAAAGGTTGCTCCTTCATTATTGTTATAAACCTTCGCAAATAATTGTTGTCTCTATGCCCAAACTGGAGACCTTGGGTGTAATTAGTGATTCATTTAATGATCACAACAAGTTGGTGTTTGGCTCCTCACTTTTTCAGGTACCGTATATTATCATCTACACATTTGTAATCATAAGTTTTATAGGCACTAACACATGGAGAAAAAGATATAACCAATCCGTGGCGTAATAAGCACAAGGATTTCCTCAGATCTCATGACATTCGTTTGAGGACAATAACGATGGAAGGATATGCATCCAACCAGGCAAACAGAAGCTTTGTTACATTCTTCATGTTGAATGCGAGGTTACTATTGTCCATGAGGCTTAAGTTTTTCAACAAGAGATTTCTCACGGACAGACATGTTGAACAGCAAAAAAAAGTTTCAGGTGGACAAATGGGCTTCTGAATGTGCTCGGCTTCTATTTACAACAACTTGTAGTCATCCCCCAATCAATTTTTTTGCACAGGATGTTGATTTTATGGTTCCGACCGATCCATTTGATTGTGACTGCAAGAAAGAGTGGTTGGGTTAGATGTTATTGCCATGTTCAATCTGGCTTTTGTCTAAATTCGATGAACAATTAATCCTTGGGCTTTTTGTATGTTTGTAAGCTTGAGTTACATGTTGTTGCCCTCGTACTCCCCTCAGCCTGCCACTACACTGCCGCATCTTCCACAGCTCTTGCTCGTTCCCGTGCGAGGCCTCGTTGTCATTCTCCCTTTGGTTCGCTCGTTGTGCCCGCCACGGTGTGGCGTTGTTAACATGGTCAACAACTGAGAGGAATCAGGAGATGACTGTACATGGAGAGGCTGATAGTAGGGACCCAACAGGGTCATTGCATTACGTAAGCAGGTGCCTCATTATTACAAGCCAAAAAATACTTCCTCCTAATTTTTTGACAACTAGGACCCATGCCATTGTCAATGTAGTCAATAAAATAGAAAAATACACAACGAGCGGATAACACCAGGGACCTAGCAGCTCGCCCAGTTGTTTTTTAGTTTTAGAGACGGAGCTCAACTGCGCGTTGTGCGGGGGTTGTGGCATGTCTAGCCCACGTTTATGCTTTTATTTAAGCACATGACGAGCCTAGTTGATATCTTTTTTCTTTTTGAAAATGGCTAGCCTAGATCTTATTTTTTTTGGAGACTACCCAACCGAGGCCTACTTGCTTTTCTCAGCCCTGTCGGGCTGCAAATCTTTCAAGACGAGGAGGGATGTAAGTAGTAAGAAATGGGCTTCCCCAGAAAATGGGCTATAAGTTGTAAGAAATGGGCTTCCCTAGAAAATGGGCTATAAGTTGTAAGAAATGGGCTTCCCCAGAAAATGGGCTATAAGTTGTAAGAAATGGGCTGTAAAAAATTTTAAACCAAAGCCAACCGGAAATTAGATTCAAATGTCATTTTCCTGGATTTCTCTACTCTTATAAAATAAGAGTTGGTGATGATGGTGTGCCTGCCATCGTGAAATATAGGCCGTCCGATCTATATCTAACGGATAGGAAGGAAACTATGACAATTTACTCGCACTCCTCTCCACATTTGTATCTTAAGATAAATTACTCATACAAATGCATCTTAATGTTCCGTGAAACGCAAGGGCATCTTGCTAGTCAAGATTTTAAATGTCATTTATTTTTTGTGGAGATTTTTTTTTGAATTTTATTTTGATATAATATTTTAAAAAAATTGTAACGTGACTCAAAATTTCAGGATTAAAAGAGTTCGGACCGCACTGAAATATGGAAATTTCGTTGAATTTTTTTTTGCAGTGTCCAGAATATGGTCTGTAATGCTAATAAAAAGAATATGGGCTTGAAAATATCCTTAAGTATTAGCAAATGGGTTGTAAATTATTGACAATAATAGCTAATGGGTTGTATGCTGTTTTCCACAGATTTGGAGGTTGACTTCCGGGCCTACTAGGTTGACGATGACGCTGGACGTGTACGCAAGGCTTTGTCAAGTTAGTCAACACAGAGCAGTGACAGTTGGATGTCCATCCAACGGCCGTCGTGTTTCTTCAATCTCTGATCTTCCTGCTCCAGCCGCCCAAACCAGCGCCGCGGGACTGCCTGCTCCCTCCTCCCGTAGCCGGTGGTGCTGCCGCTAGGTCATCCCTCTACCCACCCGCACTTCCTGTTATTTTCCGGCAACATCAGCCTCACCCCGCAGTCGACCGTCAATGCTCATACTACCCTCTGCGTGGGCATCCGCTGATGTGGCTTCGCTGCCTCCGGGTCGTTTCCTTCCCGGGCCTCGCCCTCATCCACCGCGTTTGTGCTCTCGGTGTGGCGTGGTCAGCATGGTCAACAAACAACAGCCATCGGAAGAGCGATGTAAGTGGAGAGGCTAACAGTAGGGACCCACACAAGCAAGTGCCTCCTTATTACGCCAAAAATAATGATTCCTCCACCTAACAACAGGGACCCACCAGAAGGGCCTCTGTATTTCGTGAAAAAAACATCCAGCTCGGACCCACCAGCTATATGTTTGCATAGAAGGAACTACCTCCTTATTAAGCACAAAAAAGTGAATGCTTCCCCTGCTATCTGGCACCCACCATAGTTGGAGGCTGACTTGTGGGCCTACTGAAGCGGACGGATGGCTTTTTTAACTTAGTCAATATGAACGATTCTAGCTCCAGTGACCGTACGATGTCCATCCAACGGCTGTAGTGCTTCTTCAACCTCTGGTCTTCTTGCTCCAGCCACCCAAACCAGCGCCGGTCATGCCGCCTGATCTTGCCTATCATGGCCGGCTCTCCTTCCGCGCAGGCCTAACCGCCCCAACCTACTCCAATCCCTGGTGAGGCCATCCTTCTACTCACCACAACCCCTGTTATTCTGCGGAGACGGCAGCCTCACACCGTAGCCAAAACAGTCAACCCTCATACTCCTCTCCGCGTGGGCATCCACTACCGCGTCTTCCACGGCCCCACGTTGTCCCCTTCTTAGGCCTCGCCGTCGTCCACCACCTTGGTGCTCTCGGCGTGGCGTGGTCAATGTGGTCAAGGAATGACTTCCATCGGAAGAGTACTGTACGTGAAGAGGCTAACAGCCGGGTCCACGGCCGCATCAAGGAAGTGCCTCCTTATTACGCGCAAAATAATGTTTCCTCCACCTGACAGCAGGGACCCACCGGATGGGCCGCCGTATTTCGTGAAAAAATGTTTCCCCTCTGACTGCTGGGACCCACCAGCTACATGTTCGCACGCAAGGTAGTGCATCCATATTACGGGCAAAAATATGATTCTCCCCTGACAGCTGGGACCCACCAGCCATATCTTCACATGTAAGGAAGTGCCTCCTTACCTTCCTGATAGCTGGGACCCACCCGGTCAAACCGTACATATGGTTGTGTGTCTGGTCGTGAACGTGTATGTACATACTGATCGATCGGTCTGTCTGCAGGCTGCAGCAATGAACCGTGGCCGAGTAAGGAAGGGCATGTGTTGTAGTAAAGACGCGGACGTAGCATGTCACATAGTCTCGTCAATGTCATGTACACGTACGTACAACCAGGGTGCAAGAAAGTAAATACGGCCACGTACATACATACGGGCGGGGTCTCAAATGCCTACTCGCGAATACGTACGGCCAGGTCTCGTGTATATGGAGAGGCTGCGAAGAGCAACGATGGCGTCATGTTCATCGGTAGCCAACCGGTTGGGTCGTAACGGAGACACCGCGTCATGTTCATCGGGAGGCAACGAAATGTGTCCTGTTAATCAGGAGCCAACCGTCTTGGACGGAACCTCCCAAACAAGGCATGGCGTACCGCGGTACGGAGGAAACGGCCTTCTGTTTGACCGCCTATGGTCGAAATGGGGTCCTGTTCACCGGGAGGGGTCTGGCGGACCGCACAATGGAGGAAACGGACTTCTCTTCGACCTCCTACGGTCGAAATGGGGTCCTGTTGATTGGGAGGGGTGTCGCGTACCGCAAAACGGAGGAAACAGACTTCTCATCGACCTCCTACGGTCGACATAGGGGTCCTATTCATCGGGAGGGGTGTGGCGTACCGCAAAACAAGAATCCACGGGATACTGTTCATCCACTGTCTACTTCCTCGCTCCAGCCTCCACGGGCTATCGTTCATCCACCGTTGACCTTCTCCAGCCTCCACCTGCAGTTGTTCATCAATGGCGTCTCCCTCTAGCCTCCATGGGCTCCTGTTCATCCAGCCACCATCAGCTACTGTTCAACCAGCCCTCCACGGGCTACTATTCATCTAGCCCTCCACCGGCTACTATTCAACCAGCCCTCCACGGGGTCCTGTTCATCCACCCCCAACCGGCTCGATCAAGGTCATGTTCATCTAGATGCAACAGCCTCTAGCTACTACCACGGGGTCTTGTTCATCAAACCCCCACCGCGAGTTGTTCATCTAAACCCCGCCGGGAATTGTTCATCCAACCCCCAACAACGCTCACTGTTCATCAAGAGACAGCAGGTTCGATCGGCTTCAATTAGTAGCAGTAACGAAGGAATTGCTCGATCGGGTTCAGTTAACAGCCAGATCGATCGATCGCTTGGGTTCAGTAACGCGTAGCCTGCATTGCAACCGCTCGGTTTCAGTAGGCGAATGCCTCGCTCGGGTTCAGCTAGAGCCCAACGCCTCGAACCCACACGCATACATGTACGAGAGAAACACGCAATCCCTTCGAGCATCGCTCGGCCCCAACCACCCACCATAATCGGGAACTCCCCGATATTTTCCTCGCCCTCGCTTCTACCATGGTTTTTTCTATCAGGGACGATCCAAAGAATGTCATGCAGTTGTGTATCCGGCCTGCCCAGGACGAAAAGCCCATTTACTATCATGAGTTTTTGTCATAGAAGTAGGAGAAGACCACATCTATGATGATACCTGGTTTTGTCACAATTATTGTCATAGAAGTGTCATAAGCTTGACAGGAAAAAAAATTGATTGGCCCAAAATGTCACGGATGTGTCTTTTTTTCATAGTGTTGGGAGCGCAAAAATAGAAGGAAACAAAGAGGGAGATCCAATCTCGGAGGAGCTCCCGCCCCTCCCATGGCATGGAAGCCAAGGACCAGAGGGGAAACGCTCCTCCCATCTAGGGGGGGAGGTCAAGGAAGAAGAATAAGAAGGGGGCTCTCCCCCCTCTCCCGGTGGCGCCAGAACGACGTCGGGGCCATCATCGTGATGACAATCTACACCAACAACTTTGTCGCCGTCATCACCAACTCTCTCCCCCTCTATGCAGCGGTTCAACACCTCTTCTCCCCACTATATTCTCTACTTAAACATGGTGCTCAACGCTATATATTATTTCCCAATGATGTATGACTACCCTATGATGTTTGAGTAGATCCGTTTTGTCCTATGGGTTTATTGATGATCGTGATTGGTTTGAGTTGCATGCTTTATTATTGGTGTTGTCCTATGGTGCTCTCCGTGTCGCGCAAGCATGAGGGATGCTTGTTGTAGGGTGTTGCAATATGTTCATGGTTTGCTTATTGTCTGTGTTGCGTGAGTGATAGGAACACAAACACAGATAAGTGGTTTATGGTGTATGGGAATAAAGAGGATTTGATACTTTAATGCTATGGTTGGGTTTTACCTTAATGATCTTTAGTAGTTACGGATGTTTGCTAGAGTTCCAATCATAAGTGCATATGATCCAAGAAGAGAATGTATTTTAGCTTATGCCTCTCCCTCATATAAAATTGCAATAATGATTACCAGTCTGGTTATCGATTGCCTAGGGACAAATAACTTTCTTGTGACAAAAAGCTCTCTACTAAAACTAACTTAGTTGTGTCTTTATCTAAACAGCCCCTAGGTTTTATTTACGTGCTCTTTATTATCTTGCGAACTCATAACCCACAAGTGTATGGGGTCTATCGTAGTCCTTTCAATAAGTAAGAGTGTCGAACCCAACGAGGAGTAGAAGGAAATGATAGGCAGTTTTTAGTAAGGTATTTTCTGCAAGCACTGAAATTATAGGTGACAGATAGTTTTGTGATAAGGTAATTGGTAGAAAGTAACAAAAGGTAAAAGTAAATAAGGTGCAGCAAGGTGGCCCAATCCTTTTTGTAGCAAAGGACAAGCCTGGACAAACTCTTATATAAAGGAAAGCGCTCCCGAGGACACATGGGAATTATTGTCAAGCTAATTTTCATCACGATCATCTGATTCACGTTCGGTACTATGATAATTTGGTATGTGGGTGGACCGGTGCTTGGGTGCTGCCCTTACTTGGACAAGCCTCCCACTTATGATTAACCTCTAATGCAAGCATATGCAACTACAAAAGAAGTATTAAGGTAAACCTAACCATAGCCTGAAACATATGGATCCAAATCAGCCCCTTACGAAGCAACGCATAAACTAGGGTTTAAGCTTCTGTCACTCTAGCAACCCATCATCTACTTATTACTTCCCAATGCCTTCCTTCAGGCCCAAATAATGGTGAAGTGTCATGTAGTCGACATTCAATTGACACCACTAGAGGATAGACAACATACGTCTCATCAAAATATCGAACAAAGACCAAATTCACATGACTACTAATAGCAAGACTTCTCCCATGTCCTCAGGAACAAAAGTAACTACTCACAAGACATAATATTGTTCATGATCCGAGGGGTATTAATATGCATAATGGATCTGAACATATGATCTACCACCAAATAAACCAACTAGCATCAACTACAAGGAGTAATCAACACTACTAGCAACCCACAGGTACCAATCTGAGGTTTGGGTACAAAGATTGGATACAAGAGATGAACTAGGGTTGAGAGGAGATGGTGCTGGTGAAGATGTTGATGAAGATAGCCCTCCCAAAGATGGGAGAGTTGTTGGTGATGACGGCGGTGACGATTTCCCCCTCCCGAAGGGAAGTATCCCCGGCAGAACAGCTCTGCCGGAGCCCTAGATTGTTTTCCGCCTCGGTTCCGCCTCGAGACGGCGGCGTCTGGTCCTGAAAGCCTCCTTATGATTTTATCCAGGTCAAAACACCTCATATAGAAGAAGATGCGCATCGGGGGCCTTCCGGCTGGCCCATGAGGTAGGGGGCACGCCCCCACCCTCGTGGACAGCCGGTGGCCCCCCTCATGGACTTCTTTCGCCAGATATTTTTCATATTTTCTGAAACGAAGTTCTGTTGAGTTTCGGGGCTTTTCGTGTTGTGCAGAATAGGTTTCCAGAGTTTGCTCCTTTTCCAGCCCGGAACTCCAGATGCAGGCATTCTCCCTCTTCATGTAAACCATGTAAAATAAGAGAGAAAAGGCATAAGTATTGTGACAAAACATATAATAACAGCCCATAATGCAATAAATATCAACATATAAGCATGATGCAAAATGGACGTATCAACTCCCCCAAGCTTAGACCTCGCTTGTCCTCAAGCGAAAGCCGATATCGAAAAATATGTCCACATGTTTTAGAGATAGAGGTGTCGATAAAAACAAAATATGGACATGAGGGCATCATGATCATTCTCATAACAGCAACTTATATAAATATAGTCATATGATTCTTATGCTAAAGTAACAATTCATCCACAATATCAAGTATGAGTCAAAAACTTCATTGGAAACTAACAAACTTTGATCTCGGTCGTTGAAGCAATTGCAATTTATCGTAACATCAGAAAGAGTCAATATAAGAGCTTTTCAGCAAGCCTACATACTCAACTATCATATATTCTTTCACAATTGCTCACACTCTCGCAATACTTATGTTTATGAAGTTTTAATCGGACACAAAGAAAAATAGGGGCTTATGGTGTTGCCTCCCAACCTTTTACCTCAAGGGTAAGGTCAACAGTAATAGATCATGAAAATTTACATCCAAGTGGGTATATATGTCAGGATCTTTCCAACACAATGTGTGTAATGCCTAGGATGGGACTATATCTCCTACGTGTCGAGGCACGACTTAACGATATAAGCCCATTCTGGAATGATCGCAAGTTTGGTATCTTTGCAAGAATCATGTAAAAGAGGGATTAAATTGCAAATGGAGATAGTTGGCTTACACTCGCCACTTCACTCAATACATTACATAAGCAAAACATCATTCAAAACATCACAGCCCATCTAAGGGTAAGATCCAAAAGACAAGATACCAAAACAACATAAAGCCACAGGTCTAGATCGAATCCTAGTAGAAACCACTACTGATCGTCGAAAACGTCACAAGCATACGGCCACTCTCTTCATCGAGCTCCCAGTGAAGAACTTGAACCAGCTCCTGCATCATTCTCGGCTGAACCTGCATCTGGTGTTGTAGTATCTGTGAGCCACGAGGACTCAGCAATCCCATAACCATGGGTATCAAGACTAGCAAAGCTTTATGGGTAGGAAGAGGCAAAGTGGTGAGGTTGCAGCAGCGGCTAAACAATATATGGTGGCTAACTTACGAGTACAAGAATAAGATGAGCATCTACGCAAACGGTCGCAAAAGTAGTGATCGCTAAAGATCCTGAACTACATACGAGTCAAACATAACCCCACCGTGTTCTCTTATCAAAGTGAAAAGAGACAGTCACGGTTACTCACACAGTTGTGTGTTTTACTTCGGATCCTCTGTCAAGTTTTCTACAACCGGACATTAACAAATTCCAATCTGCCACATAACCGCGGGCACGGCTTTCGAAAGATCATAACCCTGTAGGGGTGTCCCAACTTAGCCCATCACAAGCTCTCATGATTAGCTGAAGTGATAAATATAATATCATCACCCCTTATCTTAGGGAAAATCCGATCAGGCTCGGCTTCCTGGTGCACAAGACATTTCGACAATGGTAAAACAAGACCAGCAAGACCTCCCGGCATGTCGACACCCTGATAGTAGCCGCGTGTATCTCATCTCAGGCCACGACCGGATGGGCGATGCTACAGGTAAAACCAATCCTCGAGTTTCCCCATGGTGGCCCCGCAGGACCCCCGTTCGGGACCAACACCATCAGCACTGGCCCCCCCTGCTATGTAGAAAGAATCCTCAGGTAGCGCTAACTCCCTATGCAATTTAATTAATTAATTAAGTTGTTATTATGAGCAAATAAAACCAAAGTTGGGCCTTGCTGGAGGAGTTTTATTCAAAGACGAACTGTCAAGGGGTCCCCATCCACCCATCGTGTAAGGAACGCAAAATCAAGGAACATAATGCCGGTTTATCGGCGCCTAAGGTGGCATGAGTGGAACAAAACACCGAGCAAAAGGCCAAGCTTTCCACCCATGCCCAATATATAGGTGTGTTAATAATAATTATAGATATTATGATATTCCAACAACAAGCTCCCTCCTGGAACGAACTTCATCTTCACCTGCAACTAACAACGCTATAAGAGGGGCTGAGCAAGCGGGTAACATAGGCAAACAGTGGTTTTGCTAGATAGGTTTCAAAGGTTAGAGGTTTCATGGCAACAAGGAGAGGCTGACATAAAAGATGGGTAGCGCGACATGTAACGATAGCATCGAGACAACTAAGCATGGCAATGGTAGTAAAGGTATCCAAGGGTATGATCATCTTGCCTGGGATTCCGCAAGGGAGAAGAACGGATCCATGAAGAAGACGAAGAAGAAGCCTCACAACTCCGGAACGAAACCGAAGCTAACAAGAGAAGCAACCGGAAAGAAGCAAACAACACGGTAAACTCACATATCATAAGCATGGCATACGATGCACATCCAAGTATGATGCATGTCCGGTTTAATTATGCATGGCATGGCAAAGTGCACAAACAACACTACAAGTTAAGTGAAGCTCAATATGCAACGAGTTGCATATTGACGAAACACCACATTTTAATTATTTAGTTGACTCTCGTTTATTTACAAGACAAGTTTAAATGCTTTTAACATAGCAAGAGGTGAAGCATAATAAAACTACACTATTTAGGCAATTTAAATGAGGTCGGAAAAACAACAACAATTCCGGGAAAAATCCCCATAAGCATGTTTAGCAATTATTAAAGCAAACAACAATTCACACATTTTAATGTTGTTAACATGATGCGGATGACATGATCAAGGTTATGCAATCTTATTAAAAGTTGACATGAAGAAGATATGAAGTATTTGTCACCATGGTGGAAAGAAGGGGTGCCACGGCAATGATCCGAAAATGATGCAACGCATCCTATCGGTTCCGGTAACTCGTCGAGAGACCGGTGCAAAAGATGAAGGGCGGCGTGAACGTGCGGAACAAGATGAAAGGTGGGGTGATCCCGTTACCGGGTTCCCACGGGTCGGCGACGAGGCAACCGAGGAGCACGACAAAAGATGAAACGGCATGGTGCACACAAGGGTAACATCTCATACAACACAAGCATTCCACGGGTCATCGTCTCGGGGTTATACCTTCGGAACATTCGTTTCCGGGCGGTATGAGATCGTCGAGGGACGTAGTGGAAGTAGTGGTACACGGGTCGTAGAGGAAGTAGTCGTTCACGTTATCGTGTCAGGGTACTTGTCGCGGCATCGGGCGCCTTCGGGGTGACGGTAGTCGAAGTAGTGGTTCACGGTCATCGTGGTCGTCGTTGACGTAGGGGTACACGTTCGTAGAGGTACTTGCGGTCTCGGCGATGGTAGTTGTACTCGTTTGTAGATGAACTTGACGGTTCCGATGGCTCCGGGCGACGCGGTACTTGGCGCTTCACTACGTTCGGGAGTCGGGCGTCGAGGAACTTCGCGGGTCGTCGTGGTACTTGATGTCCGTATGTTCCACGGGGTCCTTGAGGGTCGACGGTAGTCGTACATCTCATAGTGGAAATTGATGCATCCAAGGTCTTCGGTCTCACACTTGGCAAAAGAAGCGGTTCCTGGACAATCCCAACAGCACAAGGCAACAAAAAAAAAACACAGGCACGGTCTCGGTCACGGCAACATCTCGGAGCAGCGAGGAGGAGAATCCGGGGTGGACGAGCTCGAAGCAGCGCTGGTCGGAGGCGAGGACGAGGCACGGAGGCGCAGACGAGGAGGCGACGAGCCCCTGCGAGGCGGAGAAGGCCAGAGGACGAGGAGGCGGGCCTGGCCGCGCAGCTCCTGTTCGGCCCGCGGGGAGCCATGACGAGGCAGCGGCCGCAGGCTGGAGGGCGCGTCCAGGCGCTGGAGACGGAGGTGCAGGGGCTGCTCGGGCCGACGCTGGCGCAGAGGAGGACGGAGGCGCGACTTCGAGGAGAAGGGCGCGGCCGCTGGTTCCCGCAGGGAACGGGCGACGGTGGTGGCTGGACGCGGCGCGTCGGGCGCTGCAGCCTTGAATCGCGCGGAGGCGGGGCGCCTTGGCGACGGAAAAAGGGGCGGCCGAGCAAGGAGATGGTGCGGGGCGTCCTGGCGGCGGAGGGCCTGAGGCCGGTGGCGCGGCTTCGACCTTGGCGGCGGAGCAGCCAGGCGCGGCTGGAGGACGGCGCGTCCATGGCGCTCGGGAGATGGAGCGGGGGAATCGGGATGGGAGGTCGATGGGGTTCGCTGCGAGGGGAAGCGAGGGAGAGGCTCGGGCACGGGATCAAGGTCGAGCGGCCGACGGCACTAGGGAAAACAAGGGGAGGAGATCGATGGGAAGGGTGCGGCTAGGGTTACGGGGTGGTTTGGTGGGCTTGGGCCTAGGGAGGTGTTGGGCCAAGATGGAGGAGGGCCTAATGAGGCTGGCGGCCTGGGCCAGAAGGAGGCCTGCAGCTGGAGGCCAGGTGCGGCTGGGCCTTAGGGGGAATGGAGGCTGGTTGGACTACTCTCTCCCTCACTCTTCTAAAATAAAAACAACATAGAGAAGAAAAGAGAGAGGAAAACAAAAAGGGGCATTTAGGGAAGGAATTCGCTCAAGAGGTTAAATTCCTTGGACTTGCAAAAATGGGTATGTCCACAGAAAAATAGAAGTGGCAAGATTGCAGGAATTAAATTCAAACTCGTTGAATATAATTCAAATAAGTGTGAGAAACAAATGGGTGTTTGGTAGGTCCAAATAATGTTGAGGATTTTTTTGGTGGAGCTCCGGAAAGTGATGAAATAAATATGGGCAAGTTGGAGGGCAAGAATTGAGATAACAAAGGCATGGAATATTTTGCAAGTGTGTTATGGTTAATTCCACATCAATGGAATATTTAATATAGCTCCCTACTACTATTGGGAGGCTTTCATATGTTATAAAGAGAAGTCACCTTCCCTCGATTTAAATGGACCGAAGGTCCACACAATTTATTTAAGTTGAGATGCAAAAGATTAAAGACATGATGGCATGATGACATGATGCAATGCAAAAATAAATAAAGCAAGCACAACTAAAACACACGGGAGAACCCGGAACATCTGGAATCTTCTGGAATCTTCTGGGACGTCGGTCTTCGGGCGTCACAACTCTCCCACACTAACAAAGGATCTCGACCCGAGATCCTAGAGATAGAACCGGGTAGAAACGAAAAGAAGAGGTAAACAAAGTTGCTTCTTTGACAAACGAGTGAAAACCAAAGAACCTTGAGAGGTTGAACAATCTTGAAAGAAAGAATACAATGGAGATGAACGAAGATGAAAACACTCCATTAGAAAAGAGGAACAAGGAGCATTATGAGAACCATGAAAGTTCAAAGACATGAAGCAAGAGTTCACGGATGACGGAAGAATTCCAAAACCACTCCGGTTAACCAAGATTGAAAAGGAATAAGAACGAAATAATTTGGACAGCACTCCGTCTGAAAAATGGAAGGAATTAACAAGAACTTGCCAAGTTGGGATGATACTTGATGAAAACAACAACACATAGCCTCTGAAACAATTGAAAGAATGGCACAAGGGTAAGAAAGATTCAGACAGCACTCCGGTTGAAAAGAGAGGAAACAAACTTGATAAGAAGACGAATATGAATGAAGAATACAACACTCCGGTTAAATGATAAGCAAGGAAAAGAACATGATCTCGATATGACAAGATGATGCTTTGGAGAGAGCAACATCACAATGCCTCCGGAATGAAAGAATAGAATATAGATCGTTGGAAAGAAAAGAAAGGAGAAGAAAAAGACAACTTCTCTCAAATTTGAATTGAAAGAGCATCCTTACGAAGAAGGGTTGAATGTGGTTGATGGAAAAATCAACAACAAAACGAATAAGCTTGATGTGGCTTATGGAAAACATCTCAAAGTTATGAGGTGACAACCAGCCACTGACGAAAATATTGATTGGATTGAGATCAACAAGGAGACGATAAACTTATTTCACCGGAATGATAAATGAAGAACTTGGGTCATTTATAAGCACCATAATAGCAACAATCCTTAGGGAAAGCTTTTAGGTGAAATACAACCCAAGATAACTCCAACAAATAAATTGAAGAGTTGAAAAGATCTCCTGAACAAGGAAAATGATGGTTTTAAATATCTCATTCTCGATAAGTCGTGAATCATGAAACATGAAGGAATTGTCAAGAATGACATAACACCATCTGCAAAGATAAGGTAGAACGGATTGCAATTGGAATGCATGATGAATAATGCTTGAGCTCCAACAAGAATCTTGATGAAGACTTCGAGGATGAATTAAAACATGATGAACCACCATGAAAACTCCGGTAATGAAAGCATGAGAAGTGAAAGATGAAAAGAATAAGATTCAAGGCCTGCGATGAATTAGATGGAGCTTTGAAATGATATAATTGAAATAACTTGGAGCTCTGGAAAACAAGATGAACAACTTAGAACCAAGGATATACTCCTTCTGAACAAACTCCGAAGGAAGGGATTAACCTCTTGGAAGGAACTGGAATAAGATTTAAGTTATGCATATCTTTCACCAATTTAAATTGATGACAACCAAAGGATTTGGCATACTACTTATTCTCGTTACAAAGAATTAAAGAGAGATCAAGCACAACCTTGGATAATTATTCAACAAAGCACCGGTAGGATTATGAAAAGAACAAATGAATTAAAACGATAACAACGGAAGGGTAATCTTGAAATAACCATCGTAAAAATATGGAGACGAACGAAGAGACATCAATGAAGAATATTTGGAGGTCGAAGTTGAAAACTGAGAACGAAGAAATATTCTGAAATGATGGCCTTCGGAGGATCACAAAGAAAAGAATTCATGAAATGCTTCGGACGGGTATAAAAGAATTCCTCACAATCTGAACAATAATGAGGATGGCATGAAGCTAGAACCACAACTCATCAAGAGAACGGGTCAAAAATTTATGAGAAACTCTTCTCCGATCTTCAAATGTTGAGAATGAAGACGAGAAATGCCATGAAGAATTGTTGAGCACTCCGGAATGAAGAATTAAAAAGGTTGAACCAATGATTGAAAAGAATTTGAAAGCGATCTTGGAGAAGGTATGTGACTGATGGAAATCATTCTTACGTCACACTTTGAAAAGAATTTGAGTATAACTCCAGAAAAATTAGAAGAGTCAGGTAAGATCCTGGAAAAAGACTTGTGGGTTAGGGCCCACTAAAGAAATCACCATTTAAAAAGATTGCTTAAGAGATATTGCACCGGTTGAATTAAATGGCTTGAATAAGATGACAATCCTCAAAATAGCTTGAACGGATTAAGAATGGGATTATGAATCTTCTGAGATACCTTGTACACACCGGATATGGACACAGAGATAGTTGAATGAATAAGAGAGCCTTCGGATAAGAAATTTCAACATGGAAAAACATGTGAAACAAAAGGCACAGATATGATCAATACGGAAGCTTGGATTTGGTCCACCGGAGAAGAAACGAGAATGGAGAATGATGAACTTGAAGCTCTTGAGCATCTTCACGATAAATCACCGGATAAGAACATTGAAGGAAAAGAATGAAGAAATATCACATGAATAAAATGGATATTTCATTTGAGAATTTCTTGCTCCGAGAAGAAGAAGGGTGGGAGGGTGGGGAAAACAAAGACAACTTGAGATGAATGAAACAGACAAATCGTTAGATTTCTCAACGGCGTCCGGATGGAATAACTTGAAGAGAAGGCACACCGGTTGAAAAGGAATAACATGAAGATCTCGATGGTCAAGAAGAATTAGCACTCCCATAGAAATATGAGAACACCGCTTAGGAAAGGTATGGAATCAACATTTGACATCGAAGCAACTCGAATACCAGAATCAAATCAAAACAAAGGATAGATATGTTTATGAAGATTATGTTGCAACATATCTATCCGAACAGAGAATTGAACGAATGAATTCCGTAGGTACATCAACTTGACGAGAAGCCACTTGGGAGAACAAAAGGTAAATAAAAGGAACAAGGATCAGATAGAACAAATACAAGATAGAAGCTTCGTTCGACATCTTCGTGCTGAAAGCTTATGGAACGTGTTACAAAAGGGTTTTGCAATCCACGGATCAGCATAGCCAAGGACCCTTTAAGATGCAATTCCCGATCGGAACAAGCCCATAAACCACTTCACTCAATGTAGAACCCCGAACTTCATATCATGCATCCGTTGGAAGAATGCCTAGAACTACTAGATGAACCCACCTATTAATTTCCGAAAGTTTCCAGTTATGCAATCAGGTGTTGGGGATACAGGGGAAGCACCGCGCACTCAACTCTAATCCTACATCCAGCTGTATCCATCCTTCAACACATAACCAGTTGTTCTCGGAAACCGTTTACCTCGGACCTTCGAAACGCATCTACTATACAAGCTATGGCAATACTCCCGAACTACCTCCCCAGTACTGGGTGATGTCGGGGTTATCTTGCCACTAACCGCATAGGAGAGTTTTCGATGTCGGCCTCTTAAGTATTCTAGTACTACCGCGATGGATTTGTGACAACAACACCTCGGAGCTCAACTCCCCGGGACACTGCCACAACCCCTAGTGACAGGAGGCATCGAGAACAATGTTCTCGTCACAAAGACATCGGAACAATCCAAACAATACTCGCGAGATCCTAAAAAAATTTGGTGCAATTTTTGAGAGTAGAAGAGGCAAGAGTAGTCGTCAGGAGTCCTCACCAGAGTGAAAAGGGATGAGGAGCAAACAGAAATCCTACTCTCCGATATATATATAAGACTCAAAACATTTTCATGTGTGTGCCTAGACTCAACTGTCAACGATTCGATCAATCAGTGGGGGCTTCTAGGTCGGAGAAGGCTCTGAATACCAACTTGTAATGCCCAGGATGGGACTATATCTCCTACGTGTCGAGGCACGACTTAAAGATATAAGCCCATTCTGGAATGATCGCAAGTTTGGTATCTTTGCACGACTCATGTAAAAGAGGGATTAAATTGCAAAAGGAGATAGTTGGCTTACACTCGCCACTTCACTCAATACATTACATAAGCAAAACATCATTCAAAACATCACATCCCATCTAAGGGTAAGATCCAAAAGACAAGATACCAAAACAACATAAAGCCACAGGTCTAGATCGAATCCTAGTAGAAACCACTACTGATCGTCGAAAACGTCACAAGCATACGGCCACTTTCTTCATTGAGCTCCCAGTGAAGAACTTGAACCAGCTCCTACATCATTCTCGGCTGAACCTGCATCTGGTGTTGTAGTATCTGTGAGCCACGAGGACTCAGCAATCCCATAACCATGGGTATCAAGACTAGCAAAGCTTTATGGGTAGGAAGAGGCAAAGTGGTGAGGTTGCAGCAGCGGCTAAACAATATATGGTGGCTAACTTACGAGTACAAGAATAAGATGAGCATCTACGCTAACGGTCGCAAAAGTAGTGATCGCTAAAGATCCTGAACTACATACGAGTCAAACATAACCCCACCGTGTTCTCTTCTCAAAGTGAAAAGAGACAGTCACGGTTACTCACACAGTTGTGTGTTTTACTTCGGATCCTCTGTCAAGTTTTCTACAACCGGACATTAACAAATTCCAATCTGCCACATAACCGCGGGCACGGCTTTCGGAAGATCATAACCCTCCAGGGGTGTCCCAACTTAGCCCATCACAAGCTCTCACGATTAGCTGAAGTGATAAATATAATATCATCACCCCTTATCTTAGGGAAAATCCGATCAGGCTCGGCTTCCCGGTGCACAAGACATTTCGACAATGGTAAAACATGTCCAGCAAGACCTCCCGGCGTGTCGACACCCTGATAGTAGCCGCGCGTATCTCGTCCCAGGCCACGACCGGATGGGCGATGCTACAGGTAAAACCAATCCTCGAGTTTCCCCGTGGTGGCCCCGCAGGACCCCCGTTTGGGACCAACACCATCAGCACTGGCCCCCCCTGCTATGTATAAAGAATCCTCGGGTAGCGCTAACTCCCTATGCAATTTAATTAATTAATTAATTAAGTTGTTATTATGAGCAAATAAAACCAATGTTGGGCCTTGCTGGAGGATTTTTATTCAAAGACGAACTGTCAAGGGGTCCTCATCCACCCATCGTGTAAGGAACGCAAAATCAAGGAACATAATGCCGGTTTATCGGCACCTAAGGTGGCATGAGTGGAACAAAACACCGAGCAAAAGGCCAAGCCTTCCACCCATGCCCAATATATAGGTGTGTTAATAATGATTATAGATATTGTGATATTCCAACAACAAGTTCCCTCCTGGAACGAACTTCATCTTCACCTGCAACTAACAACGCTATAAGAGGGGCTGAGCAAGCGGGTAACATAGCCAAACAGTGGTTTTGCTAGACAGGTTTCAAAGGTTAGAGGTTTCTGAAGGAAATATGCCCTAGAGGCAATAATAAAGATGTTATTTGTATTTCCTTATATCATGATAAATGTCTTTTATTCATGCTAGAATTGTATTAACCGGAAACTTAGTACATGCGTGGATACATAGAAAAAACAGTATGTCCCTAGTATGGCTCTACTAGACTAGCTCATTGATCAAAGATGGTTATGTTTCCTAGCCATAGACATGAGTTGTCATTTGATCAACGGGATCACATCATTAGGAGAATGATGTGATGGACAAGACCCATCCGTTAGCATAGCACTATGATCGTTTAGTTTTACCGCTATTGCTTTCTTCATGACTTATACATGTTCCTATGACTATGAGATTATGCAACTCCCGAATACCGTAGGAACACCTTGTGTGCTATCGAACGTCACAATGTAACTGGGTGATCATAAAGATCCTCTACAGGTGTCTCCGAAAGTATTCGTGGTGTTGGCATAGATCAAGATTAGGATTTGTCACTCCGAGTGTCGGAGAGGTATCTCTGGGCCCTCTCGGTAACACACATCACAATAAGCCTTGCAAGCAAAAGACTAATGAGTTAGTCACGAGATGATGTGTTACGGAACGAGTAAAGAGACTTGCCGGTAACGAGATTGAACTAGGTATGGAGATACCGACGATCGAATCTCGGGCAAGTAACATACCGATGACAAAAGGAACAACGTATGTTGTTATGCGGTTCTGACCGATAAAAGATCTTCGTAGAATATGTAGGAGCCAATATGAACATCCAGGTTCCGCTATTGGTTATTGACCGGAGATGAGTCTCGGTCATGTCTACATAGTTCTCGAACCCGTAGGGTCCGCACGCTTAACGTTTGATGACGATCGGTATTATGAGTTTATGAGTTTTGATGTACCGAAGGTAGTTCGGAGTCCCGGATGAGATCACGGACATGACGAGGAGTCTCGGAGTGTCTGAGACATAAAGATTGATATATTGGACGACTATATTCGGACACCAGAAGTGTTCCGGAAAAATTTCGGATTTAACGGGATTGCCGGAGGGGGTTACCGGAACCCCCTACGAAGGGGGATGGTCCATAGTGGGCCTTATGGAAAAGAGAGAGGCGGCCCATAGGGGCTGGCCGGCGCCCCACCTAGGGTTCCTAGTTGGACCAGGATTGTGGGGCGCCACCTCTCCCTCTTTTCCTTTCCCTCTCTTCCTTCTTTGGTAGTTCCTACTAGGAATAGGATTGCAATCCTATTCCTAGTAGGATTGCACTCCTAGCCGCACCATAGAAAGGCCGGCCGGCCTCCCCCCTTGCTCCTTTATATACGGGGGCAGGGGGGCACCCAAAGACACACAAGTTGAATTGTTCCAGCCGTGTGCGGTGCCCCCCTCCACAGAAACACACCTCGGTCATACCATCGCGGTGCTTAGGCGAAGCCCTGCGCCGGTGAATACATCATATCCGTCACCACGCCGTCGTGCTGACGAAACTCTCCCGTGAAGCTCAACTGGATCAAGAGCTCGTGGGACGTCATCAAGCTGAACGTGTGCTGAACACGGAGGTGCCGTACGTTCGGTGCTTGATCGGTTGAATCACGAAGAAGTTCGACTACATCAACCGCGTCACTTGACGCTTCCGCTTCCGGTCTACGAGGGTACGTAGACACACTCTTCCCTCTCGTTGCTATGCATCTGGTAGATAGATCTTGCGTGATCGTAGGAAAATTTTAAAATACTACGTTCCCCAGAAGTGGTATCAGAGCCAGGTCTATGCGTAGATGATATGCACGAGTAGAACACAATGAGTTGTGGGCGATACTAGTCATACTGCTTACCAGCATGTCATACTTTGCTTCGGAGGTATTGTGAGATGAAGCGGCCCGGACCGACATTACGCGTACGCTTACGCGAGACTGGTTTCACCGTTACGAGCACTCATTGCTTAAAGGTGACTGGCGGGTGTCTGTCTCTCTTACTTTAGCTGAATCAAGTGTGGCTACGCCCGGTCCTTGTGAAGGTTAAAACAGCACATACTTGACGAAACATCGTTGTGGTTTTTGTATGCGTAGGTAAGAACGGTTCTTCCTAAGCCCGTAGCAGCCACGTAAAACTTGCAACAACAAAGTAGAGGACGTCTAACTTGTTTTCGCAGGGCATGTTGTGATGTGATATGGTCAAGACATGATGAGTTATACGGTTTTGTATGAGATGATCATGTTTTGTAGTTTTATCGGCAACTGGCAGGAGCCATATAGTTGTCGCTTTATTGTATGAAATTCAATCGCCATGTAATTGCTTTACTTTATCACTAAGCGGTAGCGATAGTCGTAGAGGCAATAGTTGGCGAGACGACAACGATGCTACGATGGAGATCAATGTGTCGCGCTAGTGACGAAGGTGATCATGACGGTGCTTTGGAGATGGAGATCAAAAGCACAAGATGATGATGGCCATATCATGTCACATATTTTGATTTGCATGTGATGTTTATCTTATTATGCTTCTTATTTTGCTTAGAACGACGGTAGCATTATAAGATGATCCCTTACAAAATTTCAAGGTACAAGTGTTCTCCCTGAGTATGCACCATTGCGAAAGTTCTTCGTGCTGAGACACCACGTGATGATCGGGTGTGATAAGCTCTACGTTCAAATACAACTGGTGTAAGCCAGTTTTGCACACGCAGAGTACTCGGGTTAAACTTGACGAGCCTAGCATATGCAGATATGGCCTCGGAACACTTGAGACCGAAAGGTCGAGCGTGAATCATATAGTAGAGATGATCAACATAAGATGTTCACCATTGAAACTACTCCATCTCACGTGATGATCGGACATGGTTTAGTTGACTTGGATCACGTGATCATTTAGATGACTAGAGGGATGTCTATCTAAGTGGGAGTTCTTAAGTAATATGATTAAATTGAACTTTAATTTATCATGAACTTAGTCCTCGTAGTATTAGCATATCTATGTTGTAGATCAATAGCTCGCGATGTTGCTCCCCGTTTATTTTTTATATGTTCTTAGAGAAAACTAATTTGAAAGATGTTAGTAGCAATGATGCGGAATTGTTCCGTGATCTGAGGATTATCATCATTGCTGCACAGAGAATTATGTCCTTGATGCACCGCTAGGTGACAGACCTATTGCAGGAGCAGATGTAGACGTTATGAACATTTTGACAAAAGCTCGGTATGATGACTACTTGATAGTTTAAGTGCACCATGCTTTACGGCTTAGAACCGGGACTTCAAAAACGTTTTGAACGCCACGGAGCATATAAGATGTTCCAAGAGTTGAAGTTAGTATTTCATACTCATGCCCGTGTCGAGAGGTATAAGACTTCTGACAGTATTTTGCCTACAAGATGGAGGAGAATAGCTCAACCAGTGAGCATGTGCTTAGATTGTTTGGGTACTACAATTACTTGAATCAAGTGGGAGTTAATCTTCCAGATAAGATAGTAATTGACAAAGTTCTCTAGTCACTATCACCAAGTTAGTAGAACTTCGTGATGAACTATAATATGCAAGGGATGACGAAAGGAATTCCCGAGCTCTTCGCGATGCTGAAGTCGGCGAAGGTAGAAATCATGAAAAAGCATCAAGTGTTGATGGTTAACAAGACCACTTGTTTCAAGTAAAGGGCAAAGGGATAGAAGGGGAACTTCAAGAAGAATGACAAGCAAGTTGTCACTCCCGTGAAGAAACCCAAAGCTAAAACTCAAGCCTGAAACTAAGTGCTTCTACTGCAAAGGAAATGGTCACTGGAATTGTAACTGCCCTAGATACTTGGCGGATAAGAAGGATGGCAAAGTGAACAAAGGTATATTTTGATATACAGATTATTGATGTGTACTTTACTAGTGTTCATAGCAACCCCTGGGTATTTGATACCGGTTCAGTTGCTAAAATTAGTAACTCGAAACGAGAATTGCAGAATGAACATAGACTAGTTAAAGGTGAAGTGACGATGTGTGTTGGAAGTGGTTCCAAGATTGATATGATCATCATCGCACACTCCCTATACTTTCGGGATTAGTGTAAAACCTAAATAAATGTTATTTGGCATTTGCGTATAGCATGAATATGATTTGATCATATTTGTTGCAATACGGTTATTCATTTAAAGTCATAGAATAATTGTTATTCTGTTTACATGAATAAAACCTTCGATGGTCATACACCCAATGAAAATAGTTTGTTGGATCTCGATCGTGGTAATACACATATTCATAATATTGAAGCCAAAGATGCAAGGTTAATAATGATAGTGCAACTTATTTGTGGCACCGCCGTTTAGGTCATAATGGTGTAAAGCGCATGAAGAAACTCCATAGTGATGGACTTTTGGAATCACTTGATTATGAATCACTTGGTACTTGCGAACCATGCCTCATGGGCAAGATGACTAAAACTCCGTTCTCCGGAACAATGGAGCGAGCAACAGATTTGTTGGAGATCATACATACAGATGTATGTGGACCAATGAGTGTTGAAGCTCGCGGCGGGTATCGTTATTTTCTGACCTTCACTGATGATTTGAGCAGATATGGGTATATCTACTTAATGAAGCACAAGTCTGAAACATTTGAAAAGTTCAAAGAATTTCAGAGTGAAGTGGAGAATCATCGTAACAAGAAAATAAAAGTTTCTACGATATGATCGTAGAGGTAAAATATTTGAGTTAGCGAGTTTGGCCTTCAGTAAAAACAATGTGAAATAGTTTCACTACTCACGCCACTTGGAACACCATAGTGTAATGGTGTGTCTGAACGTCATAACCGTACTTTATTAGATATGGTGCGACCGATGATGTCTCTTACCGATCTACCACTATCGCTTTTGGGGTTATGCATTAGAGACAGCTACATTCACGTTAAATAGGGCACCATCTAAATCCGTGGAGATTACACCGTATGAACTGTGGTTTGACGAGAAACCTAAGCTGTCATTTCTTTAAGTTTGGGACTGCGATGCTTATGTGAAAAAGTTTCAACATGATAAGCTCAAACCCAAATCGGAGAAGTAAATCTTCATAGGATACCCAAAAGAAACTGTTGGGTATACCTTTTATCACAGATCCGAAGGCAAGGTCTTTGTTGCTAAGAGTGGATCCTTTCTAGAGAAGGAGTTTCTCTCGAAAGAAGTGAGTGGGAGGAAAGTAGAACTTGATGAGGTAATTGTACCTTCTCCCGAATTGGAAAGTGGAACATCACAGAAACTAGTTCCAGTGATTCCTACACCAATTAGTGAGGAAGCTAATGATAATGATCATGAAACTTCAGATCAAGTTTCTGCTGAACTTCGTAGATCAACCAGAGTTCGTTCCGCATCAGAGTGGTACGGCAACCCGGTTCTGGAAGTCATGTTACTGGACCATGATGAACCTACGAACTATGAGGAAGCGATGATGAGCCCAGATTCCACTAAATGGCTTGAGGCCATGAAGTCTGAGATGGGATCCATGTATGAGAACAAAGTGTGGACTTTGGTTGACTTGCCCGATGATCGGCAGGCCATCGAAAATAAATGGATCTTCAAGAGGAAGACCGACGCACACAGTAATGTTACTGTTTACAAAGCTCGACTTGTTGCGAAAGGGTTTCGACAAGTTCAAGGAGTTGACAACGATGAGACTTTCTCACCTGTAGCGATGCTTAAGTTTGTCCGAATCATGTTAGCAATTGCCGCATTTTATGATTATGAAATCTGGCAAATGGATGTCAAAACTGCATTCCTGAATGGATATCTCAAAGAAGAGTTGTATATGATGCAACCAGAAGGTTTTGTCGATCCAAAAGGTGCTAACAAAGTATGCAAACTCCAGCGATCCATCTATGGACTGGTGCAAGCATCTCGGAGTTGGAATATACGCTTTGATGAGGTGATCAAAGCATATGGTTTTATACAGACTTTTGGAGAAGCCTGTATTTACAAGAAGTGAGTGGGAGCACTACAACCTTTCTGATAAGTATATGTGAATGACAAACTGTCGATCGGAAATGATGTAGAATTTTCTGGAAAGCATAAAGGAGTGTTTGAAAGGAGTTTTTCAAAGAAAGACCTTGGTGAAGCTGCTTACATATAGGGCATCAAGATCTATAGAGATAGATCAAGACGCTTGATAAGACTTTCAATGAGTACATACCTTGATAAGATTTTGAAGTAGTTCAAAATGGATTAGTCAAAGAAGGAGTTCTTGCCTGACTTGTAAGGTGTGAAGTTGAGTAAGACTCAAAGGCAGACCACGGCAGAAAAATATAGAGAGAATGAAAGTCATTCCCTATGCCTCAGCCATAGGTTCTATAAAGTATGCCATGCTGTGTACCAAACATGTTGTGTACCTTGCCATGAGTTTGTCAAGGGGGTACAATAGTGATCCAGGAGTAGATCACTGTACAGCGGTCAAAATTATCCTTAGTAACTAGATGACTAAGGAAATGTTTCTCGATTATGGAGGTGATAAAGAGTTCGTCGTAAAGGGTTACGCCGATGCAAGCTTTGACACTAAATCCAGATGACTCTAAGTATCAATCTGGATGCGTATTGAAAGTGGGAGCAATTAGCTAGAGTAGCTCTATGCAGAGCATTGTAGACATAGAAATTTGCAAAATACATACAGATCTGAATGTGACAGACCCGTTGACTAAACTTCTCTCACAAGCAAAACATGATCACACCTTATTACTCTTGGGTATTAATCACATAGTGATGTGAACTAGATTATTGACTCTAGTAAACCCTTTGGGTGTTGGTCACATGACGATGTGAACTATGGGTGTTATTCACATAACGATGTGAACTATCGGTATTAAATCACATGGCGATGTGAGCTAGATTATTGACTCTAGTGCAAGTGGGAGACTGAAGGAAATTTGCCCTAGAGGCAATAATAAAGATGTTATTTGTATTTCCTTATATCATGATAAATGTCTTTTATTCATGCTAGAATTGTATTAACTGGAAACTTAGTACATGTGTGGATACATAGACAAAACAGTATGTCCCTAGTATGCCTCTACTAGACTAGCTCATTGATCAAAGATGGTTATGTTTCCTAGCCATAGACATGAGTTGTCATTTGATCAACGGGATCACATCATTAGGAGAATGATGTGATGGACAAGACCCATCCGTTAGCATAGCACTATGATCGTTTAGTTTTACTGCTATTGCTTTCTTCGTGACTTATACATGTTCCTATGACTATGAGATTATGCAACTCCCGAATACCGTAGGGACACCTTGTGTGCTATCAAACGTCACAACGTAACTGGGTGATCATAAAGATGCTCTACAGGTGTCTCCGAAAGTATTCGTGGTGTTGGCATAGATCAAGATTAGGATTTGTCACTCCGAGTGTCGGAGAGGTATCTCTGGGCCCTCTCGGTAACACACATCACAATAAGCCTTGCAAGCAAAAGACTAATGAGTTAGTCACGAGATGATGTGTTACGGAACGAGTAAAGAGACTTGCCGGTAACGAGATTGAACTAGGTATGGAGATACCGACGATCGAATCTCGGGCAAGTAACATACCGATGACAAAAGGAACAACGTATGTTGTTATGCGGTTCTGACCGATAAAAGATCTTCGTAGAATATGTAGGAGCCAATATGAACATCCAGGTTCCGCTATTGGTTATTGACCGGAGATGAGTCTCGGTCATGTCTACATAGTTCTCGAACCCGTAGGGTCCGCACGCTTAACGTTTGATGACGATCGGTATTATGAGTTTATGAGTTTTGATGTACCAAAGGTAGTTCGGAGTCCCGGATGAGATCACGGACATGACGAGGAGTCTCGGAATGTCCGAGACATAAAGATTGATATATTGGACGACTATATTCGGACACCGGAAGTGTTCCGGAAAAGTTTCGGATTTAACGGGATTGCCGGAGGGGGTTACCCGAACCCCCTACGAAGGGGGATGGTCCATAGTGGGCCTTATGGAAAAGAGAGAGGCAGCCCATAGGGTCTGGCCGGCGCCCCACCTAGGGTTCCTAGTTGGACTAGGATTGGGGGGCGCCACCTCTCCCTCTTTTCCTTTCCCTCTCTTCCTTCTTTGGTAGTTCCTACTAGGAATAGGATTGCAATCCTATTCCTAGTAGGATTGCACTCCTAGCCGCACCATAGAAAGGCCGGCCGGCCTCCCCCCTTGCTCCTTTATATACGGGGGCAGGGGGGCACCCAAAGACACACAAGTTGAATTGTTCCAGCCGTGTGCGGTGCCCCCCTCCACAGAAACACACCTCGGTCATACCGTCGCGGTGCTTAGGCGAAGCCCTGCGCCGGTGAATACATCATATCCGTCACCATGCCGTCGTGCTGACGAAACTCTCCCGTGAAGCTCAACTGGATCAAGAGCTCGTGGGACGTCATCAAGCTGAACGTGTGCTGAACGCGGAGGTGCCGTACATTCAGTGCTTGATCGGTTGAATCACGAAGAAGTTCGACTACATCAACCGCGTCACTTGACGCTTCCGCTTCCGGTCTACGAGGGTACGTAGACACACTCTTCCCTCTCGTCGCTATGCATCTGGTAGATAGATCTTGCATGATCGTAGGAAAATTTTAAAATACTACGTTCCCCAGAAGTGGTATCAGAGCCAGGTCTATGCGTAGATGATATGCACGAGTAGAACACAATGAGTTGTGGGCGATACTAGTCATACTGCTTACCAGCATGTCATACTTTGCTTCGGCGGTATTGTGAGATGAAGCGGCCCGGACCGACATTACGCGTACGCTTATGCGAGACTGGTTTCACCGTTACGAGCACTCGTTGCTTAAAGGTGACTGGCGGGTGTCTGTCTCTCTTACTTTAGCTGAATCAAGTGTGGCTACGCCCGGTCCTTGTGAAGGTTAAAACAGCACATACTTGACGAAACATCGTTGTGGTTTTTGTATGCGTAGGTAAGAACGGTTCTTCCTAAGCCCGTAGCAGCCACGTAAAACTTGCAACAACAAAGTAGAGGACGTCTAACTTGTTTTTGCAGGGCATGTTGTGATGTGATATGGTCAAGACATGATGAGTTATACGGTTTTGTATGAGATGATCATGTTTTGTAATGTTATCGGCAACTGGCAGGAGCCATATAGTTGTCGCTTTATTGTATGAAATGCAATCGCCATGTAATTGCTTTACTTTATCACTAAGTGGTAGCGATAGTCGTAGAGGCAATAGTTGGCGAGACGACAACGATGCTACGATGGAGATCAATGTGTCGCGCTAGTGACGAAGGTGATCATGACGGTGCTTTGGAGATGGAGATCAAAAGCACAAGATGATGATGGCCATATCATGTCACATATTTTGATTTGCATGTGATGTTTATCTTATTATGCTTCTTATTTTGCTTAGAACGACGGTAGCATTATAAGATGATCCCTTACAAAATTTCAACGTACAAGTGTTCTCCCTGAGTATGCACCATTGCGAAAGTTCTTCGTGCTGAGACACCACGTGATGATCGGGTGTGATAAGCTCTACTTTCAAATACAACTGGTGTAAGCCAGTTTTGCACACGCAGAGTACTCGGGTTAAACTTGACGAGCCTAGCATATGCAGATATGGCCTCGGAACACTTGAGACCGAAAGGTCGAGCGTGAATCATATAGTAGAGATGATCAACATAAGATGTTCACCATTGAAACTACTCCATCTCACGTGATGATCGGACATGGTTTAGTTGACTTGGATCACGTGATCATTTAGATGACTAGAGGGATGTCTATCTAAGTGGGAGTTCTTAAGTAATATGATTAAATTGAACTTTAATTTATCATGAACTTAGTCCTCGTAGTATTAGCATATCTATGTTATAGATCAATAGCTCGCGATGTTGCTCCCCGTTTATTTTTTATATGTTCTTAGAGAAAACTAATTTGAAAGATGTTAGTAGCAATGATGCGGAATTGTTCCGTGATCTGAGGATTATCATCATTGCTGCACAGAGAATTATGTCCTTGATGCACCGCTAGGTGACAGACCTATTGCAGGAGCAGATGTAGACGTTATGAACATTTTGACAAAAGCTCGGTATGATGACTACTTGATAGTTTAAGTGCACCATGCTTTACGGCTTAGAACCGGGACTTCAAAAACGTTTTGAACGCCACGGAGCATATAAGATGTTCCAAGAGTTGAAGTTAGTATTTCATACTCATGCCCGTGTCGAGAGGTATAAGACTTCTGACAGTATTTTGCCTACAAGATGGAGGAGAATAGCTCAACCAGTGAGCATGTGCTCAGATTGTTTGGGTACTACAATTACTTGAATCAAGTGGGAGTTAATCTTCCAGATAAGATAGTAATTGACAAAGTTCTCTAGTCACTATCACCAAGTTAGTAGAACTTCGTGATGAACTATAATATGCAAGGGATGACGAAAGGAATTCCCGAGCTCTTCGCGATGCTGAAGTCGGCGAAGGTAGAAATCATGAAAAAGCATCAAGTGTTGATGGTTAACAAGACCACTTGTTTCAAGTAAAGGGCAAAGGGATAGAAGGGGAACTTCAAGAAGAATGACAAGCAAGTTGTCACTCCCGTGAAGAAACCCAAAGCTAAAACTCAAGCCTGAAACTAAGTGCTTCTACTGCAAAGGAAATGGTCACTGGAATTGTAACTGCCCTAGATACTTGGCGGATAAGAAGGATGGCAAAGTGAACAAAGGTATATTTTGATATACAGATTATTGATGTGTACTTTACTAGTGTTCATAGCAACCCCTGGGTATTTGATACCGGTTCAGTTGCTAAAATTAGTAACTCGAAACGAGAATTGCAGAATGAACATAGACTAGTTAAAGGTGAAGTGACGATGTGTGTTGGAAGTGGTTCCAAGATTGATATGATCATCATCGCACACTCCCTATACTTTCGGGATTAGTGTAAAACCTAAATAAATGTTATTTGGCATTTGCGTATAGCATGAATATGATTTGATCATATTTGTTGCAATACGGTTATTCATTTAAAGTCATAGAATAATTGTTATTCTGTTTACATGAATAAAACCTTCGATGGTCATACACCCAATGAAAATAGTTTGTTGGATCTCGATCGTGGTAATACACATATTCATAATATTGAAGCCAAAGATGCAAGGTTAATAATGATAGTGCAACTTATTTGTGGCACCGCCGTTTAGGTCATAATGGTGTAAAGCGCATGAAGAAACTCCATAGTGATGGACTTTTGGAATCACTTGATTATGAATCACTTGGTACTTGCGAACCATGCCTCATGGGCAAGATGACTAAAACTCCGTTCTCCGGAACAATGGAGCGAGCAACAGATTTGTTGGAGATCATACATACAGATGTATGTGGACCAATGAGTGTTGAAGCTCGCGGCGGGTATCGTTATTTTCTGACCTTCACTGATGATTTGAGCAGATATGGGTATATCTACTTAATGAAGCACAAGTCTGAAACATTTGAAAAGTTCAAAGAATTTCAGAGTGAAGTGGAGAATCATCGTAACAAGAAAATAAAAGTTTCTACGATATGATCGTAGAGGTAAAATATTTGAGTTAGCGAGTTTGGCCTTCAGTAAAAACAATGTGAAATAGTTTCACTACTCACGCCACTTGGAACACCATAGTGTAATGGTGTGTCTGAACGTCATAACCGTACTTTATTAGATATGGTGCGATCGATGATGTCTCTTACCGATCTACCACTATCGCTTTTGGGGTTATGCATTAGAGACAGCTACATTCACGTTAAATAGGGCACCATCTAAATCCGTGGAGATTACACCGTATGAAATGTGGTTTGATGAGAAACCTAAGCTGTCATTTCTTTAAGTTTGGGACTGCGATGCTTATGTGAAAAAGTTTCAACATGATAAGCTCAAACCCAAATCGGAGAAGTAAATCTTCATAGGATACCCAAAAGAAACTGTTGGGTATACCTTCTATCACAGATCCGAAGGCAAGGTCTTTGTTGCTAAGAGTGGATCCTTTCTAGATAAGGAGTTTCTCTCGAAAGAAGTGAGTGGGAGGAAAGTAGAACTTGATGAGGTAATTGTACCTTCTCCCGAATTGGAAAGTGGAACATCACAGAAACTAGTTCCAGTGATTCCTACACCAATTAGTGAGGAAGCTAATGATAATGATCATGAAACTTCATATCAAGTTTCTGCTGAACTTCGTAGATCAACCAGAGTTCGTTCCGCATCAGAGTGGTACGGCAACTCGGTTCTGGAAGTCATGTTACTGGACCATGATGAACCTACGAACTATGAGGAAGTGATGATGAGCCCAGATTCCACGAAATGGCTTGAGGCCATGAAATCTGTGATGGGATCCATGTATGAGAACAAAGTGTGGACTTTGGTTGACTTGCCCGATGATCGGCAGGCCATCGAGAATAAATGGATCTTCAAGAGGAAGACCGACGCAGACGGTAATGTTACTGTTTACAAAGCTCGACTTGTTGCGAAAGGGTTTCGACAAGTTCAAGGAGTTGACTACGATGAGACTTTCTCACCTGTAGCGATACTTAAGTCTGTCCGAATCATGTTAGCAATTGCCGCATTTTATGATTATGAAATCTGGCAAATGGATGTCAAAACTGCATTCCTGAATGGATATCTCAAAGAAGAGTTGTATATGATGCAACCAGAAGATTTTGTCGATCCAAAAGGTGCTAACAAAGTATGCAAACTCCAGCGATCCATCTATGGACTGGTGCAAGCATCTCGGAGTTGGAATATACGCTTTGATGAGGTGATCAAAGCATATGGTTTTATACAGACTTTTGGAGAAGCCTGTATTTACAAGAAGTGAGTGGGAGCACTACAACCTTTCTGATAAGTATATGTGAATGACATATTGTCGATCGGAAATGATGTAGAATTTTCTGGAAAGCATAAAGGAGTGTCTGAAAGGTGTTTTTCAAAGAAAGACCTTGGTGAAGCTGCTTACATATAGGGCATCAAGATCTATAGAGATAGATCAAGACGCTTGATAAGACTTTCAATGAGTACATACCTTGATAAGATTTTGAAGTAGTTCAAAATGGATCAGTCAAAGAAGGAGTTCTCCTGACTTGTAAGGTGTGAAGTTGAGTAAGACTCAAAGCCAGACCACGGCAGAAAAATATAGAGAGAATGAAAGTCATTCCCTATGCCTCAGCCATAGGTTCTATAAAGTATAACATGCTGTGTACTAAACATGTTGTGTACCTTGCCATGAGTTTGTCAAGGGGGTACAATAGTGATCCAGGAGTAGATCACTGTACAGCGGTCAAAATTATCCTTAGTAACTAGATGACTAAGGAAATGTTTCTCGATTATGGAGGTGATAAAGAGTTCGTCGTAAAGGGTTACGCCGATGCAAGCTTTGACACTAAATCCAGATGACTCTAAGTATCAATCTGGATGCGTATTGAAAGTGGGAGCAATTAGCTAGAGTAGCTCTATGCAGAGCATTGTAGACATAGAAATTTGCAAAATACATACAGATCTGAATGTGACAGACCCGTTGACTAAACTTCTCTCACAAGCAAAACATGATCACACCTTATTACTCTTGGGTATTAATCACATAGTGATGTGAACTAGATTATTGACTCTAGTAAACCCTTTGCGTGTTGGTCACATGATGATGTGAACTATGGGTGTTATTCACATAACGATGTGAACTATCGGTATTAAATCACATGGCGATGTGAGCTAGATTATTGACTCTAGTGCAAGTGGGAGACTGAAGGAAATATGCCCTAGAGGCAATAATAAAGATGTTATTTGTATTTCCTTATATCATGATAAATGTCTTTTATTCATGCTAGAATTGTATTAACCGGAAACTTAGTACATGTGTGGATACATAGACAAAACAGTATGTCCCTAGTATGCCTCTACTAGACTAGCTCATTGATCAAAGATGGTTATGTTTCCTAGCCATAGACATGAGTTGTCATTTGATCAACGGGATCACATCATTAGGAGAATGATGTGATGGACAAGACCCATCCGTTAGCATAGCACTATGATCGTTTAGTTTTACTGCTATTGCTTTCTTCATGACTTATACATGTTCCTATGACTATGAGATTATGCAACTCCCGAATACCGTAGGAACACCTTGTGTGCTATCAAACGTCACAACGTAACTGGGTGATCATAAAGATGCTCTACAGGTGTCTCCGAAAGTATTCGTGGTGTTGGCATAGATCAAGATTAGGATTTGTCACTCCGAGTGTCGGAGAGGTATCTCTGGGCCCTCTCGGTAACACGCATCACAATAAGCCTTGCAAGCAAAAGACTAATGAGTTAGTCACGAGATGATGTGTTACGGAACGAGTAAAGAGACTTGCCGGTAACGAGATTGAACTAGGTATGGAGATACCGACGATCGTATCTCGGGCAAGTAACATACCGATGACAAAAGGAACAACGTATGTTGTTATGCGGTTCTGACCGATAAAAGATCTTCGTAGAATATGTAGGAGCCAATATGAACATCCAGGTTCCGCTATTGGTTATTGACCGGAGATGAGTCTCGGTCATGTCTACATAGTTCTCGAACCCGTAGGGTCCGCACGCTTAACGTTTGATGACGATCGGTATTATGAGTTTATGAGTTTTGATGTACCAAAGGTAGTTCGGAGTCCCGGATGAGATCACGGACATGACGAGGAGTCTCGGAATGTCCGAGACATAAAGATTGATATATTGGACGACTATATTCGGACACCGGAAGTGTTCTGGAAAAGTTTCGGATTTAACGGGATTGCCGGAGGGGGTTACCGGAACCCCCTACGAAGGGGGATGGTCCATAGTGGGCCTTATGGAAAAGAGAGAGGCAGCCCATAGGGGCTGGCCGGCGCCCCACCTAGGGTTCCTAGTTGGACTAGGATCGGGGGGCGCCACCTCTCCCTCTTTTCCTTTCCCTCTCTTCCTTCTTTGGTAGTTCCTACTAGGAATAGGATTGCAATCCTATTCCTAGTAGGATTGCACTCCTAGCCGCACCATAGAAAGGCCGGCCGGCCTCCCCCCTTGCTCCTTTATATATGGGGGCAGGGGGGCACCCAAAGACACACAAGTTGAATTGTTCCAGCCGTGTGCGGTGCCCCCCTCCACAGAAACACACCTCGGTCATACCGTCGCGGTGCTTAGGCGAAGCCCTACGCCGGTGAATACATCATATCCGTCACCACGCCGTCGTGCTGACGAAACTCTCCCGTGAAGCTCAACTGGATCAAGAGCTCGTGGGACGTCATCAAGCTGAATGTGTGCTGAACGCGGAGGTGCCGTACGTTCGGTGCTTGATCGGTTGAATCACGAAGAAGTTCGACTACATCAACCGCGTCACTTGACGCTTCCGCTTCCGGTCTACGAGGGTACGTAGACACACTCTTCCCTCTCGTTGCTATGCATCTGGTAGATAGATCTTGCGTGATCGTAGGAAAATTTTAAAATACTACGTTCCCCAGAAGTTTCATGGCAACAAGGAGAGGCTTACATAAAAGATGGGTAGCGCGACATGTAACGATAGCATCGAGACAACTAAGCATGGCAATGGTAGTAAAGGTATCCAAGGGTATGATCATCTTGCCTGGGATTCCGCAAGGGAGAAGAACGGATCCATGAAGAAGACGAAGAAGAAGCCTCACAACTCCGGAACGAAACCGAAGCTAACAAGAGAAGCAACCGGAAAGAAGCAAACAACACGGTAAACACACATATCATAAGCATGGCATACGATGCACATCCAAGTATGATGCATGTCCGGTTTAATTATGCATGGCATGGCAAAGTGCACAAACAACACTACAAGTTAAGTGGATCTCAATATGCAACGAGTTGCATATTGATGAAACACCACATTTTTATTATTTAGTTGACTCTCGTTTATTTACAAGACAAGTTCAAATGTTTTTAACATAGCAAGAGGTGAAGCATAATAAAACTACACTATTTAGGCAATTTAAATGGGGCCGGAAAAACAACAACAATTCCGGGAAAAATCCCCATACGCATGTTTAGCAATTATTAAAGCAAACAACAATTCACACATTTTAATGTTGTTAACATGATGCGGATGACATGATCAAGTTTATGCAATCTTATTAAAAGTTGACATGAAGAAGATATGAAGTATTTGTCACCGTGGTGGAAAGAAGGGGTGCCACGGCAACGATCCGAAAATGATGCAACGCATCCTATCGGTTCCGGTAACTCGTCAAGAGACCGGTGCAAAAGATGAAGGGCGGCCTGAACGTGTAGAACAAGATGAAAGGTGGGGTGATCCCGTTACCGGGTTCCCATGGGTCGGTGACGAGGCAACCGAGGAGCACGACAAAAGATGAAACGGCACGGTGCACACAAGGGTAACATCTCATACAACACAAGCATTCGACGGGTCATCGTCTCGGGGTTATACCTTCGGAACATTCGTTTTGGGGCGGTACGAGATCGTCGAGGGACGTAGTGGAAGTAGTGGTACACGGGTCGTAGAGGAAGTAGTCGTTCACGTTATCGTGTCGGGGTACTTGTCGCGGCATCGGGCGCCTTCGGGGCGACGGTAGTGGAAGTGGTGGTTCACGGTCATCGTGGTCGTCATTGACGTAGGGGTACACGTTCGTAGAGGTACTTGCGGTCTCGGCGACGGTAGTTGTACTCGTTCATAGATGAACTTGACGGTTCCGATGGCTCCGGGCGTCGCGGTACTTGGAGCTTCACAACGTTCAGGCGTCGGGCATCGAGGAACTTGGCTGGTCGTCGTGGTACTTGATGTCTGTATGTTCCACGGGGTCCTCGAGGGTCGACTGTAGTCGTACATCTCATAGTGGAACTTGATGCATCCAAGGCCTTCGGTCTCACACTTGGCAAAAGAAGCGGTTCCTGGACAATCCCAACAGCACAAGGCAACAAAAAAAACACAGGCACGGTCTCGGTCATGGCAACATCTCGGAGCAGCGAGGAGGAGAAGCCGGGGCAGACGAGCTCGAAGCAGCGCTGGTCGGAGGCGAGGACGAGGCACGGAGGCACAGACGAGGAGGCGACGAGCCCTTGCGAGGCGGAGAAGGCCAGAGGAACGAGGAGGCGGGCCTGGCCGCGCAGCTCCAGTTCGGCCCGCGGGGAGCCATGACGAGGCGGCGGCCTGGGCGCGGCGGTGGCCGGCGGCTGGAGGGCGCGTCCAGGCGGTGGAGACGGAGGTGCAGGGGCTACTCGGGCCGACGCCGGCGCGGAGGAGGACGGAGGCGCGGCTTCGAGGAGAAGGGCGTGGCCGCTGGTTCCCGCAGGGAATGGGCAACGGCGGTGGCTGGACGCGGCGCGTCGGGCGCTGCAGCCTTGAATCGCGCGGAGGCGGGGCGCCTTGGCGACGGAAAAAGGGGCGGCCGAGCAAGGAGATGGTGCGGGGCGTCCTGGCGGCGGAGGGCCTGAGGCCGGTGGCACGGCTTCGACCTTGGCGGCGGAGCAGCCAGGCGCGGCTGGAGGACGGCGCGTCCATGGCGCTCGGGAGATGGAGCGGGGGAATCGGGATGGGAGGTCGATGGGGTTCGCTGCGAGGGGAAGCGAGGGAGAGGCTCGGGCACGGGATCGAGGTCGAGCGGCCGACGGTGCGAGGGAAAACGAGGGGAGGAGATCGATGGGAAGGGTGCGGCTAGGGTTACGGGGTGGTTTGGTGGGCTTGGGCCTAGGAAGGTCTTGGGCCAAGATGGAGGAGGGCCTAATGAGGCTGGCGGCCTGGGCCAGAAGGAGGCCTGCAGCTGGAGGCCAGGTGCGGCTGGGCCTTAGGGGGGATGGAGGCTTGTTGGACTACTCTCTCCCTTACTCTTCTAAAATAAAAACAACATAGAGAAGAAAAGAGAGAGGAAAACAAAAAGGGGCATTTAGGGAAGGAATTCGCTCAAGAGGTTAAATTCCTTGGACTTGCAAAAATGGGTATGTTCACAGAAAAATAGAAGTGGCAAGATTGCAGGAATTAAATTCAAACTCGTTGAATATAATTCAAATGAGTGTGAGAAACAAATGGGTGTTTGGTAGGTCCAAATAATGTTGAGGATTTTTTTGGTGGAGCTCCGGAAAGTGATGAAATAAATATGGGCAAGTTGGAGGGCAAGAATTGAGATACAAAAGGCATGGAATATTTTGCAAGTGTGTTATGGTTAATTCCACATCAATGGAATATTTAATATAGCTCCCTACTACTATTGGGAGGCTTTCATATGTTATAAAGAGAAGTCACCTTCCCTCGATTTAAATGGACCGAAGGTCCACACAATTTATTTAAGTTGAGATGCAAAAGATTAAAGACATGATGGCATGATGACATGATGTAATGCAAAAATAAATAAAGCAAGCACAACTGAAACACACGGGAGAACCCGGAACATCTGGAATCTTCTGGAATCTTCTGGGACGTCGGTCTTCGGGCGTCACAATGTGTCTGCCAAAGGATAAAAGGTAAAAAGGAAAGGTGGATTTCACCTTGACTCTTATAAGGCAAGAATAATAGATAGGCCCTTCGCAGAGGGAAGCAGAGGTTGTCATGTGTTTTTATGGTTGGATGCACAAAGTCTTAGCATAGAAGAACTTCACTTTATATTGCCACTTGTGATAAGGACCTTTCTTATGCAGTCCGTCGCTTTTATTGCTTCCATATCACAAGATCGTATAAAGCTAATTTCTCCCACACTAATAAATCATACATATTTTAGCGAGTTTGCAACATGACAACTTACTTGGAAGGATCTTTCTCAATCCATAGGTAGGTATGGTGGACTCTCATGGCAAAACTGGGTTTAAGGATATATGGAAGCACAAGTAGTATCTCTACTTGGTGCGAGGAGTTTTGGCTAGCATGAGGGGGAAAGGCAAGCTCACCATGTTGGATGATCCATGAAAATATACATTATTTTGGATATAAGAAGACATAACCCATTATGTTGTCTTCCTTGTCCAACATCAACTCTTTAGCATGTCATACTTTAATGAGTGCTCACAATCATAAAAGATGTCCAAGATAGTATATTTGTAAGTGAAGCCTCTCTTCTTTTATTACTTCCTATTAATTGCAACGATGACCAAAACTATGTTTGTCAACTCCCAACAACTTTCATTTATCATACTTTTGTATGTGAAGTCATTACTTCCCATAAGATCAATATGATCTCTTTGGTACTTTTCATGTTTTCTTTCTTTTTATCATGAGCCAAGTGAGGAAATCAAGCCCTTAACTCAACACTAATCTTTATTATATAGCTCACAGACTCAATTACAAAGGGTAAAGCTCACAAGGCAAAAGCTCACAACTAGATCATGCTAACTTTATTCTACTAGATCAAGATACTACCAAAAGGATCGAAGCTAAGTAAAACGGTAAAGATAGGAGTGATGGTGATACGATAATGCGGTCACTCCCCCAAGCTTGGAAGTTGCCAAGGGGAGTGCCCATACCCATATGATTATGTCTCCTTCTTCGGGGGTGGTGATGATGAGGTTGAAAGTAGTGATAGCAGATCCTCATATATCGAGTGTAGGAGATCCTCCAGCTTGCAGATAATACCTTTGAGTGCAGCTATGTAATCCTTCAACAAAATATTTTCACTTGTGAGATGCTTGTTTCGAATCTGAGCTAACTCAATCATCCTGAAAGCTTCTATCTCAGTTGAGGTAAAGAGATTGGGAAAGGATTTAGAGGTGTCTTCTTCTCCCGATGCCGGAGCCGGATCTTCCACCTCCATCTTGATCTTCTTCTCCTTGTGGATCTCCTCGGGTCCTTCCCTCTTCAGATCTATCTTCATTAGCCAAGCATCGTTTCCTTCGCTGTTGGAAGAGGGAGACGACATGATGCTAGCCTTCGCAAAACCTAGGAGAAAATAGCTCGAAACAAGAACAGAGGATTTTTGCGTGTTACAGAGGTCAAAACCTTCGGGAGTATATATAATGAATTTTTGCCGACCAAAAGGAGTAACCCATAAGAAAATGGAGTCCAGGGGACACACGGGGTGCCCATGAGGTAGGGGGGTGCCCCCTGGGAAGGGGGGCGCGCCCTCCACCCTCGTGGACGCCTCGTGTCCCCTCCGGACTGTTTCTTATTTTTCTATTTTTCTACATATTCCAAAAAGGAGAAAAATTGCCTTTAGAACTGTTTTGGAGTCGGTTTACTTACCATATCACGTACCTCTTCCTTTTCGGAGGCTGAATCGTTCTGGAAAGTGTCCCTTATGTATTCCTCCGGGGTTACGGGTTCAATAATATTGGTTTCAACATTTATAGGATTACCTGAGATATAATGTTTGACTTTTTGACCGTTCACCACCTTCGGATTTGTGCCTTCGAAGTTGTTGATTTTTATGACACCGGAACGATAAACCTCCTCGATAATGTAAGGTCCTTCCCACTTGGAGAGAAGTTTTCCTGCAAAAAATCTTAAACGAGAGTTCAATAGCAAGACATAATCACCTACGTTAAACTCACGCTTTTGTATTCTTTTGTCATGCCATCTTTTAAGTTTTTCTTTAAATAGCTTGGCATTCTCGTAAGCTTGGGTTCTCCATTCATCAAGGCAGCTAATGTCAAATAACCTCTTCTCACCGGCAAGTTTGAAATCATAATTGACCTCTTTGATAGCCCAATATGCCTTGTGTTCTAGCTCAAGAGGTAAGTGGCAAGATTTTCCATATACCATCTTATATGGAGACATACCCATAGGATTTTTGTATGCAGTTCCATAGGACCATAATGCATTATCAAGTTTCTTGGACCAATTCTTCCTAGACCTATTAACTGTCTTTTGCAAAATTGGTTTCAACTCCCTATTACTTAGTTCTACACTACTGGAATCTGGGTTTTTGCCATCAGCCACCTCTTTGCCATCTGCCAGCTGATGGCAAAGAACTTCTTTGCCATATGTTTATAAAAAACAGATGGCAAAGAACTGACAGATGGCAAAGAACATGGTTGCCATCAGCCAATTCTTTGCCATCTGCCAGCAGATGGCAAACAATCTTTGCCATCTACCAGCAGATGGCAAAGAGGTAGCCAACTCCTGTTGCCGTTAAGTGGGTGACGGCGTACCAGCCCCACCTCTTTGCCATCTGCCAGCAGATGGCAAAGAGATGGGTTTTTTTCAGGTAAAAAAAACAAAATGGAGATAGTATATCGTGCACGCACAAATCCTTTACTAGTACACTCATAAATCACTCATTTAACAAGGAAACTAGCCTAATCCTCCCCAAAAAAGGAAACTAGCCTATGCGGGGCTGTTTGGATCACAGCCGTTGCCAGCCCTACCAATTTTTTGGTCGTTGACCCACTCGATAGCAAGCGTTTGGTTGGAAGCCAAAATTTCGGATCTGCGCCAATGTTTTGGTCATGCGTTCAGTTTTTGCGCCATGTCTTTGGCGAGCCGACGGCGGCAAAATCCTGCGCCAAAAAATTGGCTAGCCCGCGTCAACCAAACAGACCCGATAACACAAAGGCTGTTTGGATCGTTACCAACAACTACCCTACCAAAATCTTGGCGTTGACTGAGGAGGTGGGCAGGCGTTTGGATCACCGCCGAAATTCCGGTTCCACGCCAAATTATTGGCTAGCTGTTCAGATTTTACGCCAACTCCCGGGCGAGCCAGCGGCGGCAAAAAGGAAGGGGCTGTTTGGATTGCAACCCAAGGATGCCATACCAAAATTTTGGTGTTGACCGCAAGTACCGGTGTCCGTTTGGATCCTTGGTTTCACAAAGAGCTGGCCAGACGGTCCGGCCCGCCCATCGTAATCGTTCATGGCACGGCATGACCAGCCATGGCACATTTAATAACCGGGTCGGCCCGTGTGCTGCAGCTTGTAGCCCAACCACGACCCAGGCACATAGGCCCACCTCTTGTTCAGCATGTGGTGCTATTTTTACCTATTGGACTAGTATTAGGTCATATGTACATACATAAAAAATAGAAAAAAGATAAACGGGTCATGTCATGCCAGCCTGCATGCTCAGCCAAGCAGCCCCAGCATGACCCAGGGTATGCCGAGTGGCTGTTATGGCTCGTCACATGCCGTGCCAGCGTGCTCATGGCCGACATGCCAATGCCGACCCGTTTGGCCAGCTTTGGTTTCAAGTGTTTAAGTGTCTTTTAAACTGGCTTGTGGTTCAAGCTAGCTTATAGTAGAAAAACTTGTCATTGGTGCACATCATGATGCAAAAACAACGACATCAATGATTGACCCGTTCTTGCTAAATAAATGCCACATCTAGCTCCGAGTTTTGTACTAACCGTTCTGTAAGTTTGGATCTGGAGTAGGGTAGTAGGGGTACACACTCTAAAAAACTTCTTGGGCTGTTCAATTGGCATGACCGTTTCTTGGGCCGTGATGTGACATGCACGTTTAGCCTTGGGCCGGTCCGTGTTGGCCCAGGTGGCTAGGTCTGGGAACAAACATGTTGCGGACCAAGATGGATTCCTCTGTCAGGGGAACACATTAAATTAAATGTTGATGAAGTGGTCACAAGGACATAAAACAAAGGTGTCATGGTGTGGTCTATCGCAGCGAGCAAGGTGCTTTCCAGGATGCGTCGGTGGTCATATTTGATGGCATAGTCGATCCCGCCCTCGAGGTGCTCGCCTGCCGGGAAGCCATTTCTTTGGCTGAAGACCCGTGACTAACCAAATTACATGCTTCAACCGACTGTCTGAGAGTCGTCCGGAAGCTTCAAGCCAACAAGAACTTCGGAAGCCACTGTATGATCTTGTAGAAGATTACGAAGCATAGTTCATCTTTCATAACGTGCAAATTTTATCATGAGAGGCGTAACCACAATGGGAAGCTCACCAACCAACTGAGATGGCCTCTTCCCTTGAGGGAGGCCAGTATATTTGGTTAAATACCCCTCCTGAACATTTATTTATTCCTGTAAACATTGATCTTGTGCAATAAAGCACATTATATGATTCTAAACAAACATGTCGCGGGTACTCCTCCATGGTGGCCGTCTTCCTCGGCGGAGGATCATGCGTGGGTGAACATTCGGGCAAGAGCATGAGCACTGACGCCTCCGGTTCTTTTTCAACAACTTCTTAATTTGAGCAGCTCCGACCGAAAAAAGAATACATAACTTCTTTCACGTTTTCTGCGGGTGCACACATTTCCTTCACAAAACCAGACACAGACACGGGTGGGAGGACTAAAAAAACCGGGGGAGAAGTCCTGATTACAACAAATATCGCTGGTGTGACTTATTAGCCCCTGAAACAAGCCTGTATTTACGCCGATATTGCCACTCCATCCACGAAACGAGCCGGCCCTTCTCCCCTCTCCCGAAGCATCCCGTCGGCCCCCTCCCCTCTCTCTCTCGCACCAAAAAGAAAAAAAAGCTCTCGCGCTAGGGTTCCTCTAGCGCCGCCACTCCCTCGCTGCGCCTCCATCCGGTGGGCCTCCTCCCCCCGCGCCTCCTTCCGCCGCGCCTCCTTCCGGCGGGCCTCCTCCCTCCGCCGCCCGCCCCCGACGCCCTCCCGCCTTTTTGCGACCGACCAGCCACCGCTCCCCACGCACCGCGCCCACCCAAATTCCCCGCCTTCCGCCGGCCCCATCCACCCGCGTCCGATCCCCGCCGGCCCGTTCCACCGCCCGCCTCCCCGACGCCCTACCTCGACGCGGAGGCCGCGCGCCGCGAAGCCCGGGCCGAAACCCTAGCCTCCGCGCGCGTGCACGCCTCGGGCTCCCCGCGACGCCGGCGGAGGCCTCTCCCTCCGCGGCCAAGGATTTCGAGGGAGCTTCCAGGGGGCTTGCCCTCCGCCCGCCCCGGAGAAGACGCGCTTAGGTTGGTTCTTTTGTCTCTCGCGCACGCCACGAGGGTCCGATCTGTGATTCTAGGGCTGATGGGTTGGGGTTCTTGGCAATTTGGGGTGGCTCGTTCGATTGGGGATTGGATAATTGGGCGTCTACCCTGGCATAATAAAGGCTCGGAGTATTATGTCAAGGAATCCCATCTCCAGTAGGCCATTAACCCTAGAATCGTATTGTGGATGTCTTTCGCTGATTGGGCTGTCCACTCTAGCATAATTGAGGCTTTTCGGGTATATTGGGGGATCTCCAATAGGTCGTTTCTTAGCTTGTTACTAAGTAGGAGAAGAGAAAAAAGCTAATTTTTTTTCTCTAGGGAATGCCATCCAGCTAGCCTTATTGATTAACAAACACCATTGAACCGAGTAAGGATAATACTCTACTTGGTAGCATGTCACCTCCATCCTAGTGGCGTAATCGCAGTAGTCCTTGGGGGATCCGTAGTAGACCCTAGCACAGTATATGCTGGGTAGTCGGGGTTGTAACGCACACCATTTTCGATGATGGGCAAAATAAAACTAGGGGATCAACATCCCGAACACAGCATAAGGAAAGTTGAAAGCTATTCCTTGGTAGCTCATGTGCAGCCTCGTTGGCTTCCCCTTGGACAGCCAAAAGCAACCTTCGCAAAACTTTATCTGTATCTCCTCCCTGGGAACAAAATGGTTAAAAAGGAAATTTGGTGGAATTGAACGTGAAGTTGCCCCTTTTTGGAAAATTGTCTATGAACTTTGACTACTACTTGGAAACATTCGATGATTGTCCTGTGTGTTCTATGCATGTTATATTTACTGTGTTCACCCTTCTATTTTGTTACTAGCTGCAGAAGATTATGGAGGCATCAACTCCATGCTTTCAGCACGCATTTTGTTCCAGATTCAGAGTTCTTACTTTCCTCTTTTGAAAAATAAGAAATTGAAATTTAGTGACCACTCGTTGTCTGTATGAGCTGTTAGTGTTGTTGTTTCATACTCCCTCTGTCCCAAAATACTTGTCATCAAAATGGATAAAAAAGAATGTATCTAGAACCAAAATACTTCTAGATATATCCTCTTTTATTAATTTTGATGACAAGTATTTCCGAACGGAGGGAGTAGATTTTATTTTATCTGTACTGCCCTAAGTTCTGTCCAGTCAAAATAAACTGTTCCTCCTAGAATGGATAGTACATGACCAAGTCTCATTGTCCTCCGTATTCTTTTTCCTGTCTGGCCTATGATTATCTCGGCATTTTAAGCAGCCTGCTTCTGACTGAATATTCTGTTTTGAGCTGACTGAGAGAAGCTGTGCTGTATGTACCATGTGTGCCTGTCGGAGAGGGCATCATGAAGGCTGAAGTTACTGGTCATTTGCCAAAATCAGAAAGTAATAAACCAAACACAATGACCACGCAAGCATGTAAGAGGCGGAGGTCAGTTTATATAAGCAGTGGGTCGGAAGATTCTGGTACAGATTCAGAGGTTGAGGGAAGTAAATGGTCTCAAAAATCTGGGACGACGTCAATTTCTTCATCTGAGCATCGACCATCTTCTAACAAGAAGGCTGGAAGCATGAATGCTAGCAAGACAAGGGTCTGTAGAAATATTCTGGGGAAGCTCATGGATCACCCAGGTGGTTGGCTTTTCCATAAACCGGTTGATCCAGACCTATTTGGAATTCCTGATTACTTTGATGTTATCCGCAATCCAATGGACTTGGGCACTGTCAAGAAGAAACTCACAAACAGGAATTATTTAAGCACCGATCAGTTTGCAGCAGATGTGAGACTAACATTTTCAAATGCAATGACGTATAATCCTCCTGGAAATCAGGTTCACACAGTAGCTGAACAGCTGAATATAATGTTTAAATCAGGTTCACACAGTGCTTGTATTTAGTTTTTGTTTTGACCTTGTGAAACTTGCTATCAATGGATGAAACTGTGTAATATTGATGAAACTATGTATATGTACGGATGAAACTTGCTACTATTGGTAACATGTGTTGGATATATATATGTGTCCATGACTATTGGTAATATGTGTTGAATATGCTATATTGGTCATATAAATATATTTGTGTTTGATTTTCTGTGAAAATGTATTGATATAAGAAAAACAAAATTAAATGGGGCAATATAGACACTTTGCCATCAGCTGGCAGATGGCAAAGAGCTTTGCCATCAGCTGGCAGATGGCAAAGAAACCGCGTGTCATCCAGAGAAAAAATTTGGACTGGCCTATTTGGGCTCTTTGTCATCTGCCAGCAGATGGCAAAGAGCCTGCAGCCTTTGCCATCTGTTGGCAGATGGCAAAGAGCTTACAGCCTTTGCCATTTGTTGGCTGATGGCAAAGTATGCCGTTATCCTTCTAACGGGGCTAACCCCGTTAAGAGGCTTTGCCATCTGCAGCTGATGGCAAAGGCATAGGCTCTTTGCCATCAGCCAGCAGATGGCAAAGAAGCCTTTGCCCACTAGAATTCAGACAAACTGTTTGCCATCTGCTGGCTGATGGAAAAGCCTTTGCCATCCGCCGACCATGCCTTTGCCATCTGCCATAGCAGATGGCAAAGTGCCAGATTCCAGTAGTGCTACTTGACCACTAGTCTGTGGGTGATATGGGGATGCAATTCTATGGTTGACATCATACTTTGCAAGCATCTTATGGAAAGCACCATGAATAAAGTGTGAACCACCATCAGTCATTAGATTTCTAGGGACTCCAAACCTCGAAAATATAACTTCTTTAAGCATCTTAATAGAGGTGTTGTGATCAGCACTACTAGTTGGAATATCTTCTACCCACTTAGTAACGTAATCAACAGCAACTAGAATGTGAGTGTACACATTAGAGGCAGGAAACGGTCCCATATAATCAAAGCCCCAAACATCAAATGGTTCAATAACAAGTGAATAACTCATAGGCATTTCTTGACGTCTACTAATATTACCTATTCTTGATAAGCCAAACTTACGGGCATCCTTGAAGAGAGTAGGCCAATAAAAACCGGATTGCAATACCTTGTGTGCAGTTCTATCCCCCGCATGGTGTCCTCCATAAGCTTCGGAGTGGCACTTGCGTAGGATCTGTTCCTGTTCATGCTCGGGTACACAACGTCTAATAATACCATCTACTCCTTCTTTATAGAGATGTGGATCATCCCAGAAGTAATGTCTCAAATCATAGAAGAATTTTGTTCTTTTGCTGGTATGTGAAGCTAGGAGGTATAAACTTAGCGACAATACAATTAGCATAATCAGCATACGATGGAGCAGTACGAGAAGTATTTACGACAACTAGTTGTTCATCAGTAAAGCTATCATCAATAGGTTGTGGGTCATCAAGTATATTCTCTAACCTAGACAAGTTATCTGCAACTGGGTTCTCAGCTCCCTTCCTATCAATAATATGCAAGTCAAATTCTTGCAGCAAGAGAACCCATCTAATAAGTCTAGGTTTAGCATCTTTCTTTTCCATAAGGTATTTGATAGCAGCATGATCAGTGTGAATTGTTACTTTAGAATCAACAATATAGGGTCTAAACATATCACAAGCAAATACAACTACTAAAAATTCTTTCTCAGTAGTAGCATAGTTTCTTTGGGCACTATCTATAGTTTTACTAGCATATTGGATAACATTCAATTTCTTATCAACTCTTTGCCCTAGAACAGCACCTACATCATAATCACTAGCATCACACATAATCTCAAAGGGTAAATTCCAGTCGGGAGACTGGACAATAGGTGCAGAGATCAATGCTTTCTTAAGTATTTCAAATGCTTCTAGGCAATCATCATTAAAGACAAAAGGAATATCTTTTTGTAAGAGATTAGTCAGAGGCCTGGAGATTTTGGAGAAGTCCTTAATGAACCTCCTATAAAACCCGGCATGACCATGGAAACTTCGTATACCTTAGATGTCCTTAGGGCATGGCATCTTTTCAATAGCATCCACTTTGGCTTTGTCAACTTCAATACCTCTTTCAGAAATTTTATGTCCCAAGACAATGCCTTCATTAACCATAAAGTGGCACTTCTCCCAATTCAAGACAAGATTAGTGTCTTCACATCTGTGCAAAACTCGTTGAAGGTTGCTTAAGCAATCATCAAAAGAAGTTCCGTAAACGGAGAAATCATCCATGAAAACATCAACAATCTTTTCACAAAAATCAGAGAATATAGCCATCATGCATCTTTGAAAGGTAGCAGGTGCATTACATAAACCAAAAGGCATACGTCTATAAGCAATACCGAAATTACAAGTAAAAGTGGTCTTTTCTTGATCCCCTTTTGACACAGGTATTTGAGAGAAACCAGAATAACCATCTAGAAAGCAGAAATGAGTATGTTTGGATAACCTTTCTAGCATTTGATCAATAAATGGCAAGGGGTAATGATATTTCTTAGTAGCTTTATTTAACTTACGGAAATCAATTACCATCCTATAGCATGTAACTATTCTTTGCGGGATGATCATCTTTATCATTAGGAACGACAGTCATACCTCCCTTCTTAGGGACACAATGGACATGACTTACCCACTGGCTATCAGTAACTGGATAGATAATACCTGCCTCTAGGAGCTTTAGTATTTCCTTCCTTAGTACTTCTTTCATCTTAGGATTTAATCGTCGCTGATGATCAATAACTGGTTTAGCATTTTCTTCCAATTTTATCCTGTGTTGGCATATAGTGGGACTAATGCCTTTAAGATCATCCAGAGTATATCCAATAGCAGCTCGGTGCTTCTTCAGAGTTTTCAATAATTTTTCTTCTTCCTGCTCTGAAAGGTTAGCACTAATAATAACAGGATATATCTTCTTTTCATCAAGATAAACATACTTAAGATTATCAGGTAAAGGTTTAAGTTCAAACACGGATCACCCTTGGGTGGAGGAGGATCCCCTAGGATTTCAACAGGCAAGTTGTTTTTCAATACGGGTCCCTGTTTAAAGAATATTTCATCTATTTCCCTTATCTCATTCATATGCATATCATTTTCATGGTCTAGCAGGTATTGTTTTAAAGGATCATTAGGTGCCACGACAATAGAAGCAAGGCCAATAATTTCATCCTTACGGGGTGGTGCCTTTTCAAGAGGTTGTCTACGGAATTTAGCAAAGTTAAAATCATGAGACATATCCCCTAACCCCACAGTAACAATGTCTTTCACGCAGTCTATCTTAGCATTAACGGTGTTCAAGAAGGGTCTACCAAATATAATGGGACATAATTCATCTTGTGGGGAACTAAGAACAAGAAAATCAGCAGGGTATTTAACCTTCCCACAGAAGACTTCAATATCTCTAACAATCCCAACTGGTGAAATAGTGTCTCTATTAGCAAGCTTAATAGTAACATCAACCCCTTCTAACTCAACAGGTGTAATATCATGCATAATTTCGTGATACAAATCAAGAGGGATAATACTCGCACTAGCACCTACGTCACATAAACCATGATAGCAATGTTCCCCTATCTTAACAGAGTGTCGGGGGAAACTGTCCGCCACGAACACCTATGGGACCGGAGCCCCTTGTCTGTGCGGTACGAGGGCGGAGGGAGCACAAAGAGCAGATCGAAGCAGACACGCGGGAAGTTTTACCCAGGTTCGGGCCGCACGGATGCGTAAAACCCTACTCCTGCTTGGTTGTGTATTGAGTTGAGTGCTCGGGAGCTTGAAGAAGCAGCTACACCGTGCGTGAGAGTAATCTAGGTTTCGAACCCCCTCCACGTTGTGCATGGGCCTCCTTTTATAGTGCAAGGGGTCACCGACAGGTGTCAACGTAGGAGAAAGGGGTAAAAATGTAAAAGAGGTGGTAGTTGTAACAGTGCGGGAACAGTGGAGCTACAGTACAGAACAGTGGTCTATACCTACTTTAACAGTGGGGGACAAGGGCATTTAATGCCCGTCGCCGTCGACCCCAAAAGCTCCCGCCTTAGCGTCTCCTTCCGCCACGGAGACGGATCCATCACCGTGGAGTGCCACCGTGTACCCCAGGCTGCACAGCCATCCGCCACGCGTCCCTGGATAAGCCCCAGGGGGACGCGTGGGCCGATGAGCTGGAGCGCGGGCACACAGCGCAGTCTCCCCGGCAAGCACCTTGCCGGGGGCCTCGATCTTGCCGGGCCCGGGAGCTTGCCGCTCCCCGGGCTCCTTGCCGGGGCGCGTATAGCGCCGAGGCGTTGCATTCTAGTCTTCCTGGCAAGCTCCTCTTGCCAGGGCCTTGTGTTAGGGGAACAGTCTTGAGCCTGGTACGGCCTTCCCGGCAAGCTCCTCTTGCCGGGGTCTCGATCTCATGTCTTGTATACTTTGTTTTTGAATGGTTTAATAGGGAGCAGGAAGGTCTCCGGCGAGCACGCAGTAAACCTTGCCGCGGGAAGCTGCAACTGTCCGTGCACAAGTTGGGGTACTGAGGCACCCCTACCTTAGTACACCGACAGGAGCCCCCGGGCCTGGGCCACACACGGTGCCGAGCGCTGTTGGGCCAGGCCCAAAACAGTGCACGGGCACCCGCGGCCCGCGGCGCGCCGAATCCACTTCCATATCCGCCGCACCCCACGGTAACGGCACGCGTCGATCGCGGCGCCGTGGGATGGGACGTGCCCACGATCTCTTAATGAAAAGGGCGAAACGCCCCCCACTCCCCCATAAAAGCAGAGGTAGCGGGCGCGGTTCCCCTTCTTGCGCTCTCATTACGTCGTCTTCCACCTGCAAAAGATTCCTTCCTGTGCTCCGCCTCCATACTTCCGCCGCCGCCGAGCTCTTCGTCCCCCTCCTTCCACCGCGTCCCCCATGGCCCCAAAGGCCGACAAGGCGAAGGCGGAGAAGGCCAAGAAGGAGAAGTCGGAGCAAGCGGCCAAGCTCATCGCCTACCGGAAGAGGCACGTCGTCTTCCCGCCGAAGCTCGGCGTGCAGGAACTCTGGAACAAGTATTACTTGTTCTGGTCCAAGGGAACCGATGCGCATCCCCGCACGCGAGCATACCCGGCCGTCGCCAAGGACAGCTATCCCGGCGGGTACCACTTTTTTGCTGCCTTTTTCCATTGTGGTCTCTGTCCTCCTTTTTCGAACTTCTTTTGTGATGTCATGAACACATATGGCTTCCATCTGCTTGACTTCACCCCCAACGCCATTCTCACCATGGCCGTTTTCGCACACATGTGCGAAAACTTCATAGGAGTCCACCCCAATGTAGCCCTCTTTAGACACTTCTTCACTCCTAGAGCCGAGGCCGATGCCCCCCTCTCCGGAGGAATTTCTTGGATCTTTCGCCTGAATAAGAAAGGGGCGTACTTGCCGGGGGAGCTCCGCGGCAAGTGGGAGGAATGGCGAGCGGAGTGGTGCTGGATCGTAGAAGACCAGCCGCAAGCCTTCACCGCGCCGCGCACAACGCCCATTGTGCGCGGCAGGGACTGGAGTGATCTGGACTCGGACGATGTTAAGCTCAACATCGCCCTTGTCCGGATTCTTCGTCTTCGGTTGGCCAATCTATCTGTTGCCGAGGTGGGCGCAGACTTCCTCCGCCGGCACATCGCCCCTCTCCAAGACCGGAAGAGGCCGGCATGGGAGTACGGCGGCCCGGCAGATATCATGAGGCTGCGCCCCGGGCTTAATTTCAACTTCACCACTCTGGAGCTGCGGGGGATGGTACGGGAACTCTTCAAGTACGACCCGACGCACCCCGAGTGGTTCAGGACTCCCCGGGAAGTGGTGCCGCTCTGCAACAACGCCGCCAGGGACCGAATCCTCGCCATGATGCCCATGTGCGACTCGCATGGCTTGGACCGCTCGTGGATCGCCCCGAAGCCCATCGACGTCCTCAACTTCTACGACAACCTCGCCGAGGTGGCGAGGAACAAGGAGGACCTCAAGCTGCACACGCGGGACACCACCGACCAGGAAATCGCCTACATAGCTTCCCGGGCTGAGGAGGCCGCCGCAGCCGCGGCGGCAGGAGTTTTCGGGTTCTCGCCGGAGGAGGCGGAGGCCGAGGAGGCTTCCACCCAGGCGGAGGAGGCGGAGATCCGCAGGTTGCTGAATCTTCCACCCGACGCGCTCGCCGGGGTCCCCTCACTGAGGCACTCCAGGATCCATGGGATCGCGGCGGAAGCCGCGGCAATGGAGGGCACCGCCGGAGGGAGCAGAGGCGCCGCGAGAGGCAGAGGCGCCAAGGGAAAGGGGGCCGCAGCGCAGGATGCTGGGCCCAGCGAGCCGGCCGGGGCAGAGGAGGAGGAGGAGGAGGAGGCCGAAGACTCCGGCGGATCCACGGAGTTATACGCCGACGACCTCTCCTCGTCGGAGAGCTCCCCGCCCCCGGCAAGCCCGAAGCAGTCCCCGGCAAAGCGCCTCCGCAAAGCGGCGACGGGGGAGAGGGCGCAGGCGCCCCGGCAACAGCCACCTCGGCGGGCGGCTCCCCGGGGGAGTCAAGCCGCGCCAAGGCCGTCCGGCGCACCAGCCGCAGCTGAGGCGGCCCGTGCGCGGACCACGACGGAGGCGCCCCGCAGGCCGGCAGCGAGCCGGCAGGGGTCTTCTCGGAGCGGAGCAACGGCTCCGCCCGCCCCCCGGGCGTCGGCAGCCATAGGGGCTGGGTCTTCGCAGCCCCCAGCCCCGGTGAGCACCAAGCGCGCGAGGGAGTCTTCGTCTTCCGCTCCTCATGCCGACGCGCCCACGGTGGAGTATGACTTCTCCGCCCTAAGCGAGGACGACGAGGAGGATCAAGAGTAAGGATTCCGGACCTCATATCTTCTTGATTTCTGTCTTGATTCTTCTGTTGATGCTGACTCTGTCTACTGTTTTGATTTCAGGACCCTGGCCCATCGCGCAGCGAAGAAGGCCAAGGCGCCCGAGGCCGAGGTCGCGGAAGGCTCAGCGGCAGCGGCAACAGGGGGTGTGCCGGAGCCGAGCCTGCCGGACTCGAGCGCTGCTCCGATGAGCAGCCCCCAACGCAGCCCGCAGCGCAGCCCCCAGCGTAAGTTTGGGGTTCTCTCTTTTCGGTTTGGGGAACGCCTGAGGATTTGATTTTGTCTTCACGTGTTGACATCTCTTGTCTTGTTCTGTGCAGAGGTGGAGCCCCAGCGGGAAGAGCGCCCGGAGGCCACAGCTGAGGAGCCGCAGGCCCCGCCATCCCCGCCGAGGCAGAACTCTCCGGCAAGGGAGAGTGCTCCGTCAAGGGCGGGTACTCCGCCAAGGCAGAGTACCCCGCCAAGGACGAGCAGCCCGGCGAGGGCGGCCACCCCGCCAAGGTCAAGCTCCCCGGCGAGGGTGACCACTCCGACAAGGCCGAGCTCCCCGGCGAGGGAGCCCGCCGCTGAGGACGTCCGTCAAGGTAAGCTTCGTGACTTGTTTTCTTGGCCTGTCTCTTTTTTTGGATATTTGCTTGAGCCTTGAACTTCTTTTTCTTCTTCTTAGATCTTCCTCCTCCTGCGCCCATGGAGACGGAGGTCATCGACCTTGAGGAGGAGGGCGCGCAGGGCGGCGGCGGCGACGCCCCTGTCGTCGAGGAGACAGCCGAGGCCGCCGAGCCGGCCGCGCAAGAGACTGCCCCGGCTGCAGGCGCAGCGGCCGGGGAGGGGGACGGTGGCCGCACCGCCGACCCGGGGGCGGCGGGAGCATCGGATGCTGCACCGGCCACCGGTCCCTCCGCCGGCGAGGAGCAGAGGTTCTATCTCGAGGCCCCCAATGGCGTCTTCATCCAAATGCCGTGGGGGTCTTCGTCGCGAGCTCCTGCGGAGGGCGAGGCGTTCGACGGAGAAGTCCTCGCCTCCGCAGGCCTGAAGATCGTCCAGGCGCCCAGTGGAGGTGAGGGGCCCGAGGAGGAGAGGTTGCTCCATCAACTCCTGGCCCTTTACCGGGCCAGGCAGGCAAAGCTCGCTTCCCGGGAGGCTCTTGCCGCCAAGGCCGCGGCAGAGATGGAGAAGCGTGCGGCGGAGCTCAGCGCCGCCAATCAGGCTGCCCTCCGCCAGGTGGCGGAAGAGCGTGAGCGTCTCGCCGGCGAGTACCAAGAATGGGTGCTCGAGAAGGCTGAAGCGGAAGAACAGCAGCGCCTCGCCGGAGTGGATATGTCCCGGCGAGAGGGAGAACTCGCGCAGCGGAAGGTCGAGCTGGACTCTCATGAAGAAGACCTTGCCGCTCGCGAGGCTGCCCTTGGCGGGGAGCTGAAGGAGGCGAAAGCCGCTGCGGTTGCCGCGGAAGACGCCAAGAAAGAGCTCGCCGCCAAGGTCGAACAGTTGGAGAAGGCGATGAAGGTGAGCGCCGAGAAGGTTGCCGCGCTCATCTTGGAGCGCGAGAAGGACGCTCACACAAACTCAGAGCTTCAGGTGAGCTTATCGAAGAGGGGCGACGAGCTGAAGGCCGCCAAGGACTCCATTGAGGACTTGGAGCTGAAGGTCACCACCCTGAAGGAATCGCTCGATGCTGCCCGGGCCCAGGAGACCAAGTTGAAGGATGAGCTCCGCAAGGAGCGAACCTTGGTGGAGAGCGTCAACAAGGCATCCGAGCTCTTCCGGCAGACTATTGAAGTGTGGACCGAAGAGCTGGTTTCTTCTGCGTCCAATATTGACCAGGAGTTGCTGGCGTTGAAGGTCGGACATCTTATCTACTCGCCGGATCCGGATCTCCCGCACAGCGCCAAGCTCAGCCTCTTCTTCAGAGGGGTCGCTCCGGCTCTTGCAGGTCTCCGGAACCGCATCCCCGCGCAGCTGGCCGAGGAGTCGCGCCGGCTCTGCGCGGGAACTCTGGAGCGGGTGTTGACGAAGATCGTGTACCGCAACCCGGGAATCAACCTCACGAACGTTCTTCGCACCCTGCCGGCAGATGCAGATACGGAGGCCCTGAAGGAGCAGGTCGGCCACATCATCGCCAAGGTGGCAAAGCTTGGCAGGAAAGAGGGCGACCGCGTAGACTAGGGCTCCACTTATCTTTATCTTTTTGTTGCTGCACATTATGTCATGAACCTATTAGTCCATTGCGACAAGTTATCTTCTGTAAGATATTTACTCTATTTTGATCAATCAGTGCAATGTTATCTTCCTTGTTTCAATCTTTGAGTTTGTATGTTTTTCACCCTACGCTCCCGGGGAGCTTGCCGGCAAGGGACCCTTGCCGCGAGCGCTGAGTGCTGGACTCTGAGCAGCCTGCTGGGCAAGGTCTTCGCCGGCAAGCAACCTTGCCGCAGCTAGTCGCAACGCACTTAGCTTGCTGAGCGTACTCGGAAACGAAGCAAGGGCGCGACACTTGTCGCAGCTCACTTAAATCGTTGAGTGAACTCGAAAGCAAGATAAGGGTGCGGCAAGCTACGGGTAGGTTCCTCCGCGCACAGGTTTTCCATACAAAAATGTGATCGTTCAAGGAAGACAACTTTAAAATTTAAAATTTGAACTGGTCAAATTCTAACAACTTATCTTTCATATGCTGCTTGCTTATACTGCTTGCTTTTCGGTAAGACTTCTCTTTCTTGAACAGCACTTGGTTCCTCCTCCACCTCCTTTCCCCCCGGCAAACTTGTGCGCGAGGAATCGTTCCTTCTGCTTAAGAGGAAAGAAAACGGAGAGGGAAACAAGTATATGGCCTGTCGGCACGCTAATGCTTACCGTACACTTGAGTGTTGCATCGAAACGCCAAATAGAACATGCAAATAGCAGGGAAAGGCATGCAAAAGGCAATCGATGCGAGAAACACGAAAACTTTACTGATGCACGGGGTCTGCGCCCGGCTTTGTACAAAGGGTTACATGCAACAGCGGCAAAGCTTGTACAAAAGGTGGTTGCCGGAGCGGATCACGGCAACCGCGCCTTAGGGGTGAAACTTGCGAAGATGCTCTATGTTCCAGGAGTTGCTCACCGGTAAGCCTTCTTCGGTCTCGAGGCGGACAGCGCCGGGCCTCGTAACTTGTCTCACCCGATAAGGGCCTTCCCACTTCGGCGTCAACTTGTTGGAATTCTTGGCGGACTGAACACGCCGAAGAACAAGGTCGCCTTCCTCGAGACTCCTGGCCTTGACTTTGCGGCTATGGTAGCGGCGCAAAGCTTGCTGGTATCGAGCAGCTCGTACCGCAGCCTGGAGACGTCCCTCCTCAAGGAGCAATGCGTCATCTTGCCGCAGCTGCTCTTGCTCGAGCTCATCATAAGCGAGCACTCGAGGAGATCCGTATACGAGTTCTGTGGGGAGAACTGCTTCTGCTCCATAGACTAGAGCAAAAGGCGTCTGTCCGGTGGCTCGACTTGGTGTCGTTCTGATTGACCAAAGAGCCGCCGGGAGCTCCTGTATCCAATTTCTTCCGCACTTGCGCAGCCTGTCAAAGGTCCTCGTCTTGAGCCCGCGCAGCACTTCAGCATTTGCCCTCTCCGCTTGACCGTTGCTCCTCGGGTGAGCAACAGAAGCAAAGCAGACCTTGGCGCCAAGGTCTTGGACGTACTGCATGAAGGTGCGACTAGTGAATTGCGTACCGTTGTCGGTGATGATCCTGTTAGGGATCCCGAAACGGCAAACAATCGACCTGAAGAACCTGACTGCTGACTGTGCTGTCACCTTCCTCACTGGCTCCACTTCTGGCCACTTTGTGAACTTGTCGATTGCAACGTACAAGTACTCAAAGCCCCCGACAGCGCGAGGGAAAGGGCCGAGGATATCGAGCCCCCAGACCGAGAAGGGCCATGATAAAGGGATTGTTTGGAGAGCTTGAGCTGGCTGATGGATCTGCTTCGCATGGAACTGGCACGCTTCACACTTGGTTACTAGTGCAGTTGCATCTTGGAGGGCTTCTTGCCAAAAGAACCCTTGCCGGAAAGCTTTCCCGGCAAGTGCCCTTGCGCCAATGTGGTGGCCGCATATGCCTCCGTGTATTTCCGCCAACAGCTTCTGTCCATTTTCTCTGGAGATGCACTTCAACCTGACACCGTTGAGTCTCCTTCTGTACAGCTCGTTATCCACGAACTGATACATACTTGACTGCCTGGTTATCTTCTCTATCTCTTGAGGGTCGTCGGGAAGTTCTCCAGTTTGCAGAAAACGGACGATCTGCTGCGCCCATGCCGGAGCCCGAGGCTCGACGGCAAGGACTAAAGGCTCGAGGGCCGCTGCGGGAACCTCAGCTTCTACGGCAAGGACCTCTGGTCCTGTCGGAGCTGACGGTCCCCCGGCAAGCTCGCCGGGGCGAGGCTTGCCGGGAACGCTTGCTTCAACTGTACAAGCCCGAGGACTTGCAGGAGCGAACTGTTCCTCAGCGTTCTGGTTGTCGATCTTGGAGACCTTGGCGGCGGTTTCGGGAAGATCCGCCGGCAAGTAGTCGCCGGAGACCAACTTTCTCTTCTTGGACTGCCCAATTGATGGTGTAACGGATGGTTGAGTCAGCTTGAGTAAGAAGGTCCCTGGTTCCACAGGTAACTTCATTGCGGCGCACTTTGAAAGGCCATCTGCAATTTCATTTTGAGCTCTCGGGACGTGCTCCATCTGCAAACCTTCAAAGTGCTCTTCAAGCTTTCTCACTTCATCGACATATGCTTCCATCAAAGGGCTCTGATAGCTCTTGTTAACTTGTCGGACCACCAACTGAGAATCGCCCCGCACAATCAGCTTTCTGATCCAAAGTTCGGCCGCAATCCTGAGGCCGGCAAGCAAGCCTTCATACTCTGCGGTGTTGTTTGTCGCTTGCTCCCTGGGAAAGTGCATCTGGATAACATATTTGAGGTGTTCTCCGGTGGGCGCGATGAGTACCACGCCGGCACCGGCGCCTTGCAGCGAGAAGGCACCGTCAAAATACATTACCCATTCACTTGTCGCTTCTTGTACGGGTACACTTGTTTCTTGAACTTCTTCTTCTGGTGTCGGGGTCCACTCAGCTATGAATTCTGCCAAAGCTCGGCTCTGTATGGTTGAAGTACTTTCAAACTTGAGTCCAAAGCTCGACAGCTCCAGTGCCCACTCAACGATCCTGCCTGTTGCTTCTGGATTGTGCAATATCCTCTTCAACGGAAAGCGAGTGACCACTGTTATCTCATGGGCTTGGAAGTAATGGCGCAGCTTTCTTGAGGCCATGAGGAGGCCGAAAAGCAATTTTTGCACACCAGAGTATCTTGATCTAGCCCCCTGGAGAAGGGAACTTACAAAATACACTGGGCGCTGCACCATCTTCTTCCGCACCTCTCCTTGTTCCTGCGCAGAGTCTTCCTTATCGGGGCCAGAGCTTGTCGGGTCAGCCCCCTGTTTGTCGCTGGATTCGCTTGCCGGTGGTGCTGACTCCTCGTCGGACTCCCTCTCCGCTACCAACGCAGCACTAACCACCTGGTTGGTTGCCGCTAAGTATAGCAACAACTTTTCCTGTGGTCTAGGTGCGACAAGTATAGGAGTGGAGGACAGGTACCGTTTCAAATCCTGCAACGCCGCCTCTGCTTCCGGAGTCCACTTCATGGGACCTGCCTTCTTCAAAATTTTGAAGAAAGGTAGGGCGCGTTCTGCAGACTTTGAAATGAACCTACTGAGGGCAGCAACACATCCCGCAAGCCTTCTGACATCCTTGACGCGCTTCGGGGCCTCTATCTGCTCAATGGCTTTGATCTTGTCGGGGTTGGCTTCAATCCCCCTCTGTGATACAAAGAACCCGAGAAGCTTGCCGGAGGGGACTCCAAAGACGCACTTCTCGGGGTTCAACTTGAGCTGTATCCTGCGCAGGTTCTGAAACGTTTCTTCCAAGTCTTGAATCAGGGTTTCCTTGCTTTTGCTCTTCACCACGATGTCATCCATGTAAGCTTCTACATTTCTGTGAATCTGTGGCTCAAAAGCAGTGTACACCACCCTTGCAAAGGTTGAGCCTGCATTCTTCAATCCAAATGGCATGCGGATAAAGCAATAAGTGCCACATGGAGTGATAAACGCAGTCTTCTCTTCATCTTCCTTGGCCATGAAAATCTGATGATAGCCTGAGTATGCATCAAGAAAACAGAGTAGCTCACATCCGGCAGTGGAGTCAACGATCTGGTCAATGCGCGGCAAAGGGAAGGGATCCTTGGGACATGCTTTATTCACATCGGTGAAGTCTATACACAGTCTCCACTTCCCGTTGGCCTTGCGCACGACGACTGGGTTTGCCAACCACGTCGGATGGATCACACCTCTAACTAGGCCTGCTGCTTCTAGCTTCTTGATTTCCTCGTTGATGAACTCTTGGCGCTCCACGGCTTGCTTCCTCACTTTCTGCTTGATGGGCCGCGCATGAGGACAGACAGCAAGCTTGTGCTCAATTACCTTCCTGGGAACACCGGGGATGTCGGATGGTTGCCAGGCAAACACATCGACATTCGCCCGCAGGAAGGCAACGAGCGCGCTTTCCTATTTGCTGTCAAGGGTTGCACTGATGGTGAAAGTACCACCAGTGCCATCCTCCTTTGCGGACACTTTCTTGGTTGCCGGAGGAGCAGCCATTCCTTTCTTGCTCTTGCCGGTGGAGCTCGATGGAACGTCCTCGACGGCAGCGCAGCACTCCGAAGAGGTGCGGTTGCCGGAGTGGGTCCCAGAGCACTTGCCGGACTTGGTCTTCGTCTTCTTCCCCCCGGGAGCTTCAGCGGCAAGAGTATCCTTCTCGGCCGCAGCTGCTGCATCCCGGTAAATCTTGTCGGCGCAAATAAGCGCATCCTTCTTGTCGCTGTGGACAGTGATGACGCTTATCGGCCCCGGCATCTTCAACACGTTGTAGGCATAGTGGGAAGCTGCCATGAACTTGGCGAGGGCAGGACGGCCAAGTATTCCATTGTAGGGCAATGGAATATCGGCAACGTCAAAGGTGATGCGCTCAGTTCTGAAGTTGAGCTCCCCGCCAAAGGTCACTGGCAGAGTGATCTTTCCCTTGGGCTTGCTCCTTCCCGGGTTGATTCCTTGGAATGAACCGGTCTCTTCGAGCTCGCCGTCTTGAATCTGGAGTTTCTTGATCACAGCAGAGGAGATCAAGTTCAGGCCGGCCCCGCCGTCAACCAACATTTTGGTGACCTTGAGGTTGCGGATGGTGGGAGAAACCAGCATCGGCAAGCACCCGACCGCCGTGGTGCGGTCAGGGTGATCCTCAAGGTCAAAAACGATGGGCGTGCTGGACCATTTGAGGAGCCTGCGCGACTCCACGGGCGGCTCCGCTGCGTTCACCTCACGCACCCACTGCTTTAGCTGGCGGTGGGAGGTGTGCAGGGAGGCGCCACCGTCGACGCACAGGACCTCCGTGGCCTTCTGGAACTCCTGCTCGCTGTTCTCGTCGTCCTCCATGTCTTCATCGTCGTCTTCGTCGTTGTCGCGGCCCCGGGGAGGTCGATCTCCTTGCCGCTGCTTAGCCTTGCCGCGGCGTCCTCCCCGGCCGTTGAACGGCCGCTTCTTGCTGGGCTCTTCCCCGCCACCTTGGGCCTTCTCCTTGTCGCGCCTCTCGTACTCAGCTTTTTGCTGCTCGACGAGGTATTCGACGCGCTTGCAGTTGGAGAGATCGTGACCCTTGGTGCGGTGAATCTTACAGTATTGCTTGTCGGAGCTACCCGGTTTGTCGGCCGCCGCTGCAGGGGCAGGCTCCTTGCCGGAGCCGCCAGCCTGTGCTTGCTTGGCGGGGGCCTCCTTGCCGGACTTCTCGACGGCAAGCACCTCCTTCTTGCCCTTCTTCCTGTTGTTCCGCCGCCGGCCCTTCTTTGCCGGGGCGGCGTCGTCGCTGTCGCTTCCCCCTGCGCCAGCATCCTCCCCGGGGAGTTTCCTCCCCTCTTCCGCGCGTGCGCACTTGTCAGCAAGAGCGTAGAGCTCGCTGACGTCCCTAATCTTGGTCATCGCCATTTCCTCACGCATGCGGCGGTTACGCACGTTCTGATGGAACGCGCTGATAACCGCAGCAGGGTGAACGTCAGGTATGTTGTGCTGCACCCGGCTGAAGCGTTGGATATATTTGCGCAGGGGTTCGCCTTCCTTCTGGGCCAAGATATGGAGATCGCTCTCCTGGCCATGGGGTTTGTGGCCGCCGGTGAAGGCGCCAACAAACTGATGGCAGAGGTCGGCCCAAGAAGATAGAGCCTTCCGGCAAGTGCATGAGCCACGAGCGGACGTTCGGCTTCAGCACGAGCGGGAAGTAGTTGGCTAAGATCTTCTCGTCGCGCCCCCCGGCAGCTTGCACTGCGATAGTGTAGACGCTGAGAAATTCCGAGGGGTGCGTCTTGCCGTCGTACTTCTCCGGTACGTCAGGCTTAAAGTTCTTCATGCTGTGCCACTGGACGCGCCGCAGCTCGCGGGTGAACGCAGGGCAACCTGCCGCGTACGGCAAGTCGCCTGGTTCACCGGGCGCGTGCGCGTCGACGGTGTTCCCAGCTCTCTTGTCGGATTGTCGCCGAGCTTCTCGGCGGCGCTCGATCGTGGTTCGAGCGTCTTCATCTCGCCGGTCGTCGAGGACCTGGCGCTGGTCCCGACGGGCCCGCGGGTCCGACGAGGCTGTGGAGCCGTCGTCGGGGTTGTTCCGGCGGGGCGGCGTCTTCTGTTTCTGCGGCGGGGAGTGCACGCTTGTCGCACCCCCGGCAGTCTTGTCGCCGATAGCCTTCGTCTTCTCAGCCTGCCGCGGTCGTGAGGCCGACGGCTGCTGTGGAGAGTCGTTGTTGGCGAAGTCTATCAGGCTCCGGATAGTGGCCCTCCATTCTTCGGCCTTGTCGGCCGCCGGAGGAAAGTCGAGGAGCAGCTGCGCCCTTGCTAACGCTTCTGCTGGAGTAGAGGGGAACGCGGGTGAGCGGTGCGAGGAGCGGGATACGCTCGGACTTCTAACAACGTTAGAAGGAGCGGGGTCCCGCGCCGGCGCCTTCGCTGTGCTTGTGCCTGGACGGGGGTCCGGGGCGTCCCGCGAGCCTCCGGTCTGGCCTTGTCCCAGCAAGCGGATACCACCCCCCGTGGTATGGCGCTGCTGGGTCGTTGTGTGCTGCGATGGACGCGGCGCGTCCACGGAGACCGAGGTTCGGTCGTCCGTCCGGTTCTTGGATCTGGTGGCGCCGTGAGTGTCCTCACCGGCAACCACCCTTCCGACGGCATCTCCCCCGCCCACCGTTGGCTCTGGTGGCGGCGGGTGAGACACAGACGGGCCTCCGACCTCCGAAGGCTTCTTCTTCGGGGCCATGGAGTTGTCGCTGATGAAGTTGCTGATGAAGCTGGAGAGGTTGATGAAGAATGCGCCCGCGCGAACGCCGGATCAGGTTCGCACAACCTCGACGCCCCCTACCTGGCGCGCCAAAGATGTCGGGGGAAACTGTCCGCCACGAACACCTATGGGACCGGAGCCCCTTGTCTGTGCGGTACGAGGGCGGAGGGAGCACAAAGAGCAGATCGAAGCAGACACGCGGGCAGTTTTACCCAGGTTCGGGCCGCACGGATGCGTAAGACCCTACTCCTGCTTGGTTGTGTATTGAGTTGAGTGCTCGGGAGCTTGAAGAAGCAGCTACACCGTGCGTGAGAGTAATCTAGGTTTCGAACCCCCTCCACGTTGTGCATGGGCCTCCTTTTATAGTGCAAGGGGTCACCGACAGGTGTCAACGTAGGAGAAAGGGGTAAAAATGTAAAAGAGGTGGTAGTTGTAACAGTGCGGGAACAGTGGAGCTACAGTACAGAACAGTGGTCTATACCTACTTTAACAGTGGGGGACAAGGGCATTTAATGCCCGTCGCCGTCGACCCCAAAAGCTCCCGCCTTAGCGTCTCCTTCCGCCACGGCGACGGATCCATCACCGTGGAGTGCCACCGTGTACCCCAGGCTGCACAGCCATCCGCCACGCGTCCCTGGATAAGCCCCAGGGGGACGCGTGGGCCGATGAGCTGGAGCGCGGGCACACAGCGCAGTCTCCCCGGCAAGCACCTTGCCGGGGGCCTCGATCTTGCCGGGCCCGGGAGCTTGCCGCTCCCCGGGCTCCTTGTCGGGGCGCGTATAGCGCCGAGGCGTTGCATTCTAGTCTTCCTGGCAAGCTCCTCTTGCCAGGGCCTTGTGTTAGGGGAACAGTCTTGAGCCTGGTACGGCCTTCCCGGCAAGCTCCTCTTGCCGGGGTCTCGATCTCATGTCTTGTATACTTTGTTTTTGAATGGTTTAATAGGGAGCAGGAAGGTCTCCGGCGAGCACGCAGTAAACCTTGCCGCGGGAAGCTGCAACTGTCCGTGCACAAGTTGGGGTACTGAGGCACCCCTACCTTAGTACACCGACACAGAGATAACACACAAGCCCACCATAGGTCTATGTTTGTTCCTAGCATTGGGTTTGGCTATCTTAGCAGACTCTTCTTGGAGGTAAATAACATGTCCATCTAAATCTTCTACCAAGAGATCCTTAACCATAGCAACACTAGGTTCAACTTTAATTTGCTCAGGGGGTGTAGGTGTTCTAGTATTACTCTTACGAACTACAGTTGAAGCTTGAGCATGATCCTTTATCCTAACAGGGAAAGGTGGTTTCTCAATATAAGCGGTAGGTATAACAGGATCAACATTATAAGTGATAGTCTTTTCTTCAACTTTAATAGGTTCAACTACTTTTACTTCAATAGGTGGTGGTATTTAAACCACTTCTCCTTGGGGAGATCAACATGAGTAGCAAAACATTCACAGAAAGAAGCTACTATCTCAGAGTCAAGTCCATATTTAGTGCTAAACTCACGGAAAACATCGGTATCCATAAAAGCTTTAACACAATCAAACTTAGGGGTCATACCTGACTCCTTACCTTTGTCGAGATCCCAATCTTTAGAGTTGCGTTTAATTCTTTCCAATAAATCCCATTTGAATTCAATAGTCTTCATCATAAAAGAACCAGAACAAGAAGTATCGAGCATGGAGCGATTATTAAGAGAAAGCCGAGCATAAAATTTTTGAATGATCATCTATCTTGAGAGCTCATGATTGGGGCATGAATATAGCATTGACTAAAGCCTCCCCCAAGCTTGAGCGATGCTTTCTCCTTCGTGAGGCCAGAAATTATAAATATAATTACGATCACGATGAACCTGGTGCATAGGGTAGAACTTCTGATGAAATTCCAACTTCAGGCGATTATAGGTCCATGATCCCATATCATCACATAGCCTAAACCATGTCAATTCATCTCCCTTCAAAGATAAAGGGAAGACCTTCTTCTTGATAACATCCTCGGGCATACCTGAAAGCTTAAACAATCCACAAACTTCATCCACATAGATTAGATGTAAATCGGGATGCAGTGTTCCATCTCCTATAAAGGGATTTTCAAGCAGTTTCTCTATCATACCCGAAGGAATCTCAAAGCAAACATTTTCAATAGGTGCAGTAGGTTGAAGAGGAACTCTTTGCTCTTCTGTTCGGGGTGAAGATACCCTGAACAAGCCCTTCAAAGGATTTTGAGCCATACTAACAAGCGACAATAAATTTCAGCACACTATATAAATTTTTCCTTACGAAAGGCGCTTCACTCCCCGGCAATGGCTCCAGAAAAGAGTCTTTATGACCCACAAGTGTAGGGGATCTATCGTAGTCCTTTCGATAATTAAGAGTGTCGAACCCAACAAGGAGCAGAAGGAAATGATAGGTAGTTTTCAGTAAGGTATTTTCTGCAAGCACTGAAATTATAGGTAACAAATAGTTTTGTGATAAGGTAATTGGTAGAAAGTAACAAAAGGTAAAAGTAAATAAGATGCAGCAAGGTGGCCCAAGATGGGAGAGTTGTTGGTGATGACGGCGGTGACGATTTCCCCCTCCCGGAGGGAAGTATCCCCGGCAGAACAGCTCTGCCGGAGCACTAAATTGGTTTCCGCCTCGGTTCCGCCTCGAGACAGCGGCGTCTGGTCCCGAAAGCCACCTTATGATCTTTTCCAGGTCAAAACACCTCATATAAGAGAATATGGGCATCGGGGGCCTTCCGGCTGGCCCACGAGGCAGGGGGCGTGCCCTAGGAAGGGGGGCGCGCCCCCCACCCTCGTGGACGGCTGGTGGCCCCCTCGTGGACTTCTTTCGCCAGATATTTTTCATATTTTCTGAAATGAAGTTCTATTGAGTTTCGGGGCTTTTGGAGTTGTGCAGAATAGGTTTCCAGAGTTTGCTCCTTTTCCAGCCCAGAATTCTAGCTACCGGCATTCTCCCTCTTCATGTAAACCCTGTAAAATAAGAAAGAAAAGGCATAAGTATTGTGACAAAACATATAATAACAGCCCATAATGCAATAAATATCAACATATAAGCATGATGAAAAATGGACATATCACGAACCTATCCCGTTACACCTACAAAGTACTTCTAGTTTCATACTTGTTCTAGGTAAAGCGAACGTCAAGCATGCATAGAGTTGTATCGGTGGTCGATATAACTTGAGGGAATATTTGTTCTACCTTTAGCTCCTCGTTGGGTTCGACACTCTTACTTATCGAAAGAGGCTACAAATTAATCCCCTATACTTGTGGGTTATCAGATACTTAATAGAACACACCCTTTCAACTGCCAATTACAACCCGGTGATCTCTTTCCCGTAGGTCGACGAGGGGAGGATTGCCGGGTAGGTTTATGCTATACGATGTTACTTGGTGAACTTACCAACTACTCTCTTCTACTGCTGCAAGATGGAGGCTGCCAGAAGGGTAGTCTTCGATAGGCCTAGCTTTCCCCCTCTTATACTGGCATTCTGCATTTTAGCCCACAGATATTACCCCTTTATACATATACCATTCCATTGTAGTATAGATCCTTGCTTGCGAGTACTTTGGATGAGTAATCACGGTTGCTTTGCCTCCCATCTCCCCCCGTTTTTCTCCTTCTTCTCGGTTGATGAAACCAGATGGTGGAGCCCAGGAGCTAGATGCCACTGTCGACGAGTACTACTAGCCCGCTGGAGCCTACTACCACGTGGAGTCTATCGACGACCAGGAGTAGTTTAGGAGGATCCCGGGCAGGAGGCTTGCGCCTCTTCGATCTATATCCCTCTTTGTGCTAGCCATCTTATGGCAACTTGATTAACTTATGTCTGTACTGAAATATTGTTGCTTCCGCTGACTCGTTTATGATCGAGCTTATGTATTCAAGCCCTCGAGGCCCCTGGCTTGTAATATCAAGCTTGTATGATCTTTAAATTGTGTCTAGAGTTGGGTTGTAATATTTACCCGTGAGTCCTTGATCTTGGTCGTACACATTTGCATGCATGATTAGTGTACGATCAAATCGGGGGCGTCAGAAGTTGGTATCAGAGCCGACTGCCTGTGGGAATCCCCCTTTCCAACTCCTTGGCAGAAGTTGAGTCTAGTGATTGAAAAACTTTTACTAACATGGCTGTGTGGCTTACAGGAGCACGTCGCCATTGGGTGGTATTAGGATCTTTTATTCCTCGTCTCTACTATGTGATTCTGATCTCTCTTCTCTTCGGGTTAAATGTTTTGCTAAATCTAACATTGGGATCTCGTGATCACATCCACCCGGAGAGCCCCTTATTATAGATGATCGCCTGCTGGACCAGAAGGTTTCGAAGATACTCTACGATGTTCTCTCGAGACTTTGTACCATTACTTTTGCAATTCCCTTATATCGACAAACCCCTATGGATAACCATGTACGCTAGCCATTCATGTTGGGAATGTAGCATGCAATTTCAAAACATTTCCTAGGATCACGCAAGATCTATCTAGGAGATGCATAGCAACGAGATGGGAAGATTGTATCTATGTACCCTCGCAGACCAAAAGCGGAAGCTTTAAATTAACGCGGTTGATGTAGTCGAATGTCTTCGCGATTCAACCGATCAAGCACCGAACGTACGGCACCTCCGAGTTCAGCACACGTTCAGCTTGATGACGTCCCTCAAGCTCTTGATCCAGTAGAGCGTCAAGGGAGAGTTCCGGTAGCACGACGGCGTGTTGATGGTGATGGTGAAGTAGATCACGCAGGGCTTCGTCTAAGCACTACAACAATAACCTGAGGTGTAAGCTATGGAGGGGGCACCGCACACGGCTAAGAGAATAACTTGTGTGTTATAGGGTGCCCCCTCCCCATGTATATAAAGGAGGGAGGGAGAGGAGGCTGGCCGGCCCCTAGGGCGCGCCAATGAGAGGAGTCCTACTAGGACTCCTAGTCCTAGTAGGATTCCTCCTCAAGGAAGGTGGGGAAGAAGGAAGGAGAGGGAGAGCGAGAGGGAAAGGGAGGCGCCGTCCCCTTCCCCTAGTCTAATTCAGAATGACATGGGGGGCGTGGCCACCCCTTGTGGCCCTCCTCTCTCTCTCCACTAAGGCTCGTGTAGGCCCATTAGTTCCCCTGAGGGTTTCCAATAACCCTCGGGCACTCTGATATTTACCCGGTACCTCACGAAACTCATCCGGTGTCCGAATGACATCGTCCAATATATCATTGTTTATGTCTCGACTATTTCGAGACTCCTCGTAATGTCTGTGATCTCCTCCGGGACTCCGAGCAATCTTCGGTCACCAAAACTCATAACTCATAATACAAATCATCATCGAACGTTAAGCGTGCAGACCCTACAGGTTCGAGAACTATGTAGACATGACCGAGACACTTCTCTGGTCAATAACCAATAGAGGAACCTAGATGCTCATATTGGCTCCCACATATTCTGCGATGATCTTTATCGGTCAAACCGTAATGACAACATGTGTTATTCCCTTTGTCATCGGTATGTTACTTGCCTGAGATTCGATCATCGGTATCTTCATACCTAGTTCAATCTCGTTACCAGCAAGTCTCTTTACTCGTTCCGTAATACATCATCCCGTGACTAACTCATTAGTCATTTTCTTGCAAGGCTTATTATGATGTGTATTACCGAGAGGGCCCACAGATACCTTTCCGATACTCAGAGTGACAAATCCTATTCTCGATCTATGCCAACTCAACAAACACCTCCAGAGATACCTGTAGAGCATCTTTATAATCACCCAGCTATGTTGTGACGTTTTATAGCACACAACGCATTCCTCCAGTATACGGGAGTTGCATAATCTCATAGTCGGAGGAATATGTAGTTGACATGAAGAAAGCAATAGCAGTAAAACTGAACGATCATTATGCTAAGCTAACGGATGGGTATTGTCCATCACATCATTCTCCTAATGATGTGATCCCGTTCATCAAATGACAACACATGTCTATGGTTAGGAAACTTAACCATCTTTGATTAACGAGCTAGTCTAGTAGAGGCTTACTAGGGACACGGTGTTTTGTCTATGTATCCACACATGTATCAAGTTTCGGGTTAATACAATTATATCATGAATAATAAACACTTGTCATGATATAAGGAAATATTAAATAAAACCTTTATTATTGCCTCTAGGGCATATTTCCTTCAATTCATACAATCGTTCCCCGTTGACCTTGTCATTACAAGATACCCCAAAATTCTCTCTATTGTTTCGAGAATACTTTGTGCCTACCGCCTTGCGGTTCTTTGCCACATGAATACCCCTATGGATAATTCCTCACACTTACAGAGTATCCGTTCATCCCCAGTTGTTCATGTGTTTCACAAAAATCTTCAAAATACCTATCGGTCTTCTGAAAATCCTCAGCAGCCTATTGCTCTTGAAATTCTTACTTTCTTGCATTACGGCTAATCCCATTGATTCAATATGTTTTGAATGCTCGCAATCCTGAATCAGATCCTAAAATTCATCCTTCCGGCTCAGACGTCATTTTAAACATGAGCAAGATCTCGGCCAATTGAATTGCCACCCAGTAACCCCTAAGCCTACTCAAGTTATCCATCATTAATCAGAGTGTTTGCTCGTCATCACTAGATTTGGAAATCATAATTCCTTTACATTTGAGGTTTCAATTAGTTAGGTGTTTCTATAATCCAATGCATTTGCATTGGTTCTTCCTCTAGTGGTGTGTCGATGCTCACAACAGCTCCGTTATGGACCCATCATATCGTTTGTTGAATTATCATTCGACAGTTTCCTTCGTATACAAAAACCTCGAGAATTCCCTAATACATAATGCCAACGATAAATCTTATTCTCTGGTTTGGCCAACCATGCTCTGCTTTTGAGCTGGTATAATTTACTCCTGAAGTTTGTGCTAAATGTTCCTAAGATGCTGATGTCTGCTAGAATTACGTCAGTATTTCCCAAAAGAGGAAGGGATGATGCAGTATAGCAACGGTAGGTATTTCCCTCAATGATGAAACCAAGGTTATCGAACCAGTAGGAGAACCAAGCAACACAACGTAAACAACACCTGCACACAAATAACAACACCTCGCAACCCGACGTTTAAAAGGGGTTGTCAATCTCTTTCGGGTAATGGACATGAGAGATAGATAAATAATGATAGATAAATTGCAGCAAGGTATTTTTGGGTTTTTGGATTAATAGATCTAAAAATAAAAGCAAAGGAAAAAGTAGATTGCAAAGGCAAATATATGAGAAAGAAGACCCGGGGGCCGTAGGTTTCACTAGTGGATTCTCTCGAGAAAAATAGCAAATGGTGAGAAACAAATTACTATTGGGCAATTGATAGAACTTCAAATAATCATGATGATATCCAGGCAATGATCATTACATAGGCATCCCGTCCAAGATTAATAGACCGACTCCTGCCTGCATCTACTACTATTACTCCACACATCGACCACTATCCAGCATGCACCTAGTGTATTAAGTTCATGGAAAAAAGGAGTAATGCATTAAGAACGATGACATGATGTAGACAAGATCCATTTATTTATGGTGTTAGTTATGGATCTCGTCGTTTTATCCTTAGTGGCAACGATACATATGTGTCGGTTCCCTTTCTGTCACTGGGATCAAGCACCGTAAGATTGAACCCACTACCGGGCACCTCTTCCCATTGCAAGATAAATAGATCAAGTTGGCCACACAAAACCCAAATACAGGAGAAGAAATATGAGGCTATAAGAGATCATGCATATCAGAGATCAAAGAACTCAAATAACTTTCATGGATATAAAAAGATAGATCTGATCATAAACTCGAAGTTCATCAGATCCCAACGAACACACGGCAGAAAGAGTTACATCATATGGATCTCCAAGAGACCATTGTATTGAGAATCAAGAACCAGAGAGAAAGCCATCTAGCTACTAACTATGGACCCGAAGGTCTACAAAGAACTACTCACGCATCATCGGAGAGGCACCAATGGAAGTGGTGAACCCCTCCGTGATGGTGTCTAGATTGGATCTGGTGGTTCTGGACTCTACGGCGGCTGGATGAATATTTCGTTGATGCCTTTAGGGTTTATGGATTATTGGGGTATTTATAGAGCAAATAGGCAGCCCGGGGGCACCCGAGGTGGGCACAACCCAGTAGGGCGCGCCTGGGCCTCCTGGCACGCCCTGGTGGGTTGTCCCCTGCTCGGGACCCCCCCAGGTGCCACCAGGGCCCATAGTTTTCCTTATGGTCCAAAAAAAATCTCCAAAAAAGTTTCGCGGTGTTTGGGCTCCATTTGATATTGATTTCCCGCGATGCAAAAAACATGCAAAAACAGCAACTGGCACTTGGAACTATGTCAATAGGTTAGTACCAAAAAATGATATAAAATTATTATAAAACATCCAAGATTGATAATAAAACAACATGGAACAATCAAAAACTATAGATACGTTGGAGACGTATCAGCATCCCCAAGCTTAACTCCTACTCGTCCTCGAGTAGGTAAGTGATAAAAACAGAATTTTTTATGTGGAGTGTTGTCTATCAAGTCATATCATATTCTTTTCTTTGTAGCATGAACATTTGGACTTTTATATGATTCAAAGCAATAGTCTAGTTTTGACATAATAACTTAGATACTCAAGTATATCAACAAGCAAGCATGTCTTTCAAAATATCAATGCTAAAATAATTTATCCCTAGCCCATCATGCTCTATCATTGATCCATTCATGAAACACACTCGCATATTAGTTACAGCTAATGCTCAAGTACGATCATAGTGTTTCCTAGTTGGTGCTTTATAAGAGAGGGTGGAGACTCAAATTCAAAGTAAAAATTGCATAAGTAAAAGAAAGGCCCTTTGCAGAGGGAAGTAGGGATTTGTAGAGGTGCCAGAGCTCAAAGCTAAAATTGAGAGATAAATTTTTTTGGAGGTATACTTTTCCCACCAAAAAGAACGACTTGAGGTTCCCAACACTTTCCATGCTAGATATATCATAGGCGGTTCCCAAACATTAAAATAAAGTTTATTCCTTTTCCACCATACTTTCACAAGCCATGGCTAGTCGATTCCATGGTTGCCTTCCATACCAACACTTTCCAAGGAATTTATTATTTGAAAACAGAAAGTAAATTTGTTCTTAATTTTTGGAATGGGCATCCCTAATACCTTTGTCGTACTCTCATTCAATGACAAGTGAATAAACACTCATCATGAGAATAACACATCTAGCGTGGAAAATATTGGCCACCCCTCACCGCCTCGCGAGCGGTACGGGCACACAAAAGGGAAATTTATTTTGAAAATTAGAGATGACACATACAAATTTGCTTAGAACGGCAAGGAAATACCGCATATAGGTAGGTATGGTGGGCTCATATGGCAAAACCAGGATATAAAGGATTTTGGATGCACAAGTAGAGATCATACTTAGTGCAAAATGAAGGCTAGCAAAAGACTGGGAAGCGACCAACCATGAAACAAATAATCTCGTAAGCGAACATTGAGCATAAATAACACCGAATAATGCACCACAAGTAGGATATAATTTCATTGCATGATTATTGACTTTCGTGCTTACATAGGGAATCACATACTTTAACACTAGTATTCTTACTAAAGCACAATTACTCATCAACATGACTCGCATATCATATCATCATGTCTCAAAACTATTACTAAGAATCAAGTTTATTTTGTCCAATGATCTTCGTGACATTTTTTTGATTTATCCTTCTTGGATATCTATCACTTTGGGACTAATTTTCATGTCCTGCTTTTCATAAGCTCAAACAAATATAAGTGAAGATCATGAGCATAACAATTTTCTTTCTTCTCTCAAAATAATATAAGTGAGGCAAGAGAGAATTTCTTTAAAATATAAAAACTCTCAAATAAATCTAAGTGAAGCAAGTGAGTATTTCTTCAAAAATACTAAGCACACCGTGCTCAAAAAGATATAAGTGAAGCACTAGAGCAAGTCCTAGCTCATAAAGAATTTAAGTGAAGCATAGAGAGCTATTCTAGCAAGTCATGGCATAATTTTGGATCTCTCAAATAGGTGTGTACAACAAGGATAGATGACTTAAAAAGCAAAACAAAACAAGTAAAGACTCATATCATATAAGACGCTCCAAGCAAAACACATATCATGTGACGAATAAAAATATTTCCTCGATTGCAATACCGATAGTTGTTGGAAGAAAGCGGGGATGCCTCTCGAGGGCATCCCCAAGCGTAGTTGACTGCTCATTTTTGGATAATAGCTTGGGCTTCCGGGGCATCCCCAAGCTTAGTCTCTTCCATCCTTCCTTCATCCATCGTAAGATAACCCAAAACATGAAAACTTTGATCACATAAAACTCCAACAAAACTTTTGTGAGATCCGTTAGTATAAGAAAGCAAACCACTACTATAAGTGTTGTGTCAAACCAATTCATTTTTTGTATTATATCTACTGGATTCCAACTTTTCTATGGCAAAAAATCATCAAAGAAAACCATAGAGCCATCAAAATAAGCACACAACACAAAGAAAACAGAATCTGTCAAAAACAGAACAGTCTGTAGTAATCTGGAAGCTTCGAAAACTTCTGGAACTCTAAAAATCTTGAAAAATTAGGGACACGTGGGAAATTTGTATATTAATCTTCTGCAAAAATAATCAACTAAAAAGCACTCTTCTGTTTAAAACGAGATTTTTTTTCTCGTGAGCACAAAGTTTCTGTCTTTTTCAGCAAGATCAAACAACTATCACCCAAGAAGATCCTATTGGTTCTACTTGGCACAAACACTAATTAAAAACAAAAAACACAATCATACCAGTAGAATAATTGTGTAAGCACTCAAGAACAGAAAGAAAAAAGCAAAAATAAATTTTATTCATTGGGTTGCCTTCCAACAAGCGCTATCGTTTTACGCCCTTAGCTAGGCGTAATACCAAGATTTCAAGTGTTGTCATCGTTGTTGGATGTTCCATAGGTTGCCCTCATTATAGGTTCATAAGGCAATTTAATTTTGGTTCTAGGGAAGTGTTCCATACCCTTCCTCAAGGGAAATTGGAACTTAATATTCCCTTCTTTCATGTCAATCACCGCACCAATACTGCGCAAAAACGGTCTACCAAGAATAATTGGGAAAGACGGATTGCAATCGGTATCAAGAACAATAAGGCCTATGGGTATATAGTTCCTATTTGCAAGAATAAGAACATCATTGATCCGTCCCAAAGGCTTTTTAATAGTGGAATCCGCGAAATGCAACTTGAGAGAGCAATCTTCAATATTGGTAAGACCAAGAATATCGCAAAGAGATTTCGGAATAGTGGAAACACTAGCACCCAAATCACATAAAGCAAAACACTCATAATTTTTAATTTTGATTTTGATAGTAGGTTCCCATTCATCATGCAATTTTCTAGGAATTGATACCTCTAATTCCAACTTATCATCTAAAGCTTTCATCATAGCATCAACAATATGTTTAGTAACAACTTTATTTTGTTCATAGGCATGCGGTGAATTAATCATGGATTGCAACAAAGAAATACAATCAATAAGGGAACAACTATCATAATTAAAGTCATTGTAATCCAAAAGAGTGGGTGCATCACTAGCTAAATTTTTGACCTCTCCAAACCCACTTTTATCAATTTTCTCAACAAGATCTGAAACATTGGGACGCCTTCTACCTAAGGAATCAATAGAAGACACACCAATCATTTTAATGTCTTCATCATTTTTATGAAAGCAATCACTAGAAAGCGCCTTTTCTAAACATTCTCAATTAGATCTAAGCATGATGGTTCTTTTCTTACTTTCATACATAGAAACATAAAGAGCTTTAATTGATTATTCAACTTGAGGCACAAAAAATTTCAACTTGAGATTTTCTACATCATGAGAAATCCTATCAATACTCCTATTCATATCATCGATCTTATTCAATTTTTCTTCTATGGAAGCATTGAAAACTTTTTGAGTATTGATAAATTCTTTAATATTATTCTCTAGATTAGAGGTGTTCCTATTATTATTGTAAAATTGATTTCCATAGGAATTACCATAATTATTAGAGGAATTACTAGGAAAAGTCCTAGGATTAAAATTACCTCTATAAGCATTTTTGTTGAAATTATTTCTAGAGATAAAATTCACATCAATAGCATCACTATTTTTCTCAATCAAAGTAGACAAAGGCATATAATTAAGATCAATAGGAGCACTTTTACTAGCAACCATTTTCACAAGAGCATCAACTTTTTCATTCAAAGAATCAATCGCAACCAAATTAACCTTTTTGCTAGTCGGCGCCCTTTCGGTATGCCATTGCGAGTAATTCACCATAATATTATCACGCAATTTGGTGGCTTCACCCAAAGTAATTTCCATAAAAGTACCACCCGCGGCAGAATCCAAAAGATTATGAGAAACAAAATTCAACTCCGCATAAAAAAATTGTATGATCATCCAAAGATTTAACCCATGAGTTGGGCAATTCCTTAGCATCATTTTCATCTTTTACGAAGATTGTGCAACATGCTCATGATCAAGTTGCTTGAAAGTCATGATTTGGGTTCTAACAGATATAATTTTTGCGGGCGGAAAATATTTAGTGATAAAAGCGTCTTTGCATTTGTTCCAAGAATCGATACTATTGCGAGGCAAAGAAGAAACCCAAATTTTTGTATGATCTCGCAAAGAAAATGGAAACAATTTCAATTTCAAAATATCATTGTCCATATCTCTTTTATTTTGCATATCGCATAATTCCATGAAGGTATTAAGATGGGACGCGGCATCCTCATTAGGAGTGCCGAAAAATTGATCTTCCATGACAAGATTCAACAAAGCAATAATAATATCACAAGTCTCCGCACTAGTGGCGGGATGAGCAGTCGCGGTGCCAATAAAATCATTGTTGTTGGTATTGGAAAAACCACAAAACTTAGTGTTCTCTTGCATCATTTTTGAGCAATTGTAAACAAGAACACAAGTGGCGATAGATCCGACCGGAAAATATTGGGAGAGGAAAATGAGAGGCAAATGGAAAATAATGTAAATTGCGAGGAGATGAGATTTGGATTAGGAACCTGGTATATGTTGAAGATCCTCCCCGGAAACGGCGCCAGAAATTCCTTTTGATGTCTGCTAGAGCTACGTCGGTATTTCTCCAAATAGGAAGGGATGATGCAGCATAGCAGCGGTAGGTATTTCCCTCAGTGATGAAACCAAGGTTATCGAACCATTAGGAGAACCAAGCAACACAACGTAAACAACACTTGCACACAAATAACAACACCTCGCAACCCGACATGTAAAAGGGGTTGTCAATCCCTTTCGGGTAACGGACGTGAGAGATATATAAATAATGATAGATAAATTGCAGCAAGATGTTTTTGGGTTTTTGGATAAATATATCTGAAAATAAAAGCAAAGGAAAAAGTAGATCGCAAAGGCAAATATATGAGAAAGAAGACCCGGGGCCGTAGGTTTCACTAGTGGCTTCTCTCGAGAAAAATAGCAAATGATGGGAAACAAATTACTATTGGGCAATTGATAGAACTTAAAATAATCATGAAGATATCCAGGCAATGATCATTACATAGACATCACATCCAAGATTAATAGACCAAATCCTGCATGCATCTACTACTATCACTCCACACATCGACCGCTATCCAACATGCATCTAGTGTATTAAGTTCATGGAAAAACGGAGTAATGCATTAAGAACGATGACATGATGTAGACAAGATCCGTTTATCTATGGCGTTAGATATGGATCTCGTTGTTTTATCCTTAGTGGAAACGATACATACGTGTCAGTTCCCCTTCTGTCACTAGGATCAAGCACAGTAAGATCGAACCCACTACCGGGCACCTCTTCCCATAGCAAGATAAATAGATCTAGTTGGCCAAACAAAACCCAAATATTGGAGAAGAAATACAAGGCTATAAGAGATCATGCATATAAGAGATCAAAGAACTCAAATAACTTTCATGGATATAAAAAGATAGATTTGGTGATAAACTCAGAGTTCATCAGATCCCAACAAACACATCGCAAAAAGAGTTACAACATATGGATCTCCAAGAGACTATTGTATTGAGAATCAAGAACAAGAGAGAAAGTCATCTAGCTACTAACTACGGACCTGAAGGTCTACAAAGAACTACTCACGCATCATTGGAGAGGCACCAATGGAAGTGGTGAACCCCTCCGTGATGGTCTCTAGATTGAATCTGGTGGTTCTGGCCTATGTGGTGTCTGGATGAATATTTCGTTGATGCCTTTAGGATTTATGGAATATTGGGGTATTTATAGAGAAAAGAGGTGGTCCGGGGGGCACCCAAGGTGGGCACAACCCACCAGGGCGCGCCTGGGCCTCCTAGCGCGCCCTGGTGGGTTGTCCCCTCCTCGGGACTCCCCCAGGTCCCACCAGGGCCCATAGTGTTCCTTCTGGCGCAAAAAAATCTCCAAAAAGTTTCACGGTATTTGGGCTCTTTTTGATATTGATTTCCTGCGATGTCAAAAACATGCAGAAAACAGCAACTGGAACTTGGCACTATGTCAAACGTTAGTACCAAAAAATGATATAAAATCACTATAAAATGATTATAAAACATCCAAGATTGATAATAAAACAGCATGGAACAGTCAAAAATTATAGATACGTTGAAGACGTATCAGATGTCCGATGGGTTGAACCTATGCCATCCCTAATATGTGTGAACTCGTAAGTTATGCGAGTTATACTCTACTGGCTTTCCGTCAGATAAAATTTCAACACTACAACTTCTTCGAAAGCGAGAAGCAAATGAAAGTTTGTGCATTGGAGAAGTGGGAGTCGACCTTGAACTTTGTGTTCATGCCCATGGACATGATGTAGACCTTTATCATCAAAGCTTCATGGAAAAGTTATAAGTTCGTTTTGTATCTTAATGTGATCAATTACAATCATGGTTCCCACCATATTGTTCTCCTTTCATTTCATTCCTCGGACAAGTTAAAGTACTTGTCTTCTATAGATCAATACATGTGTCTAACCTCAATCTTGCTCCACCTTCGAGTATTACCCCCTGGTATCTCAAGGATATCATGCCGTTGCACTACATCCTATGAATTTGTGCTACAGTAATACCTTTCCCTGTCATAGTCACTCCACGAGTTGTGGGTTGTCATTAAACGAGGACATCGAATAGTGAATCGAGTCCGCACTCCATTCAATAACTCTTGGTAACACTTGTTGATTATGAGTTTGTACTCGATCATGTCATCCCTAATCGATTGACTCTATTATCCTCGTCATGCTACCTATGTCCTTCTGTTGGGGAACGTAGTATTTTAAAATTTTCCTACGATCACGCAAGATCTATCTACCAGATGCATAGCAACGAGAGGGGAGAGTGAGTCTACGTACCCTCGTAGACCGAAAGCGGAAGCGTTAGAACAACGCGGTTGATGTAGTTGTACGTCTTCACGGCCCGACCGATCAAGCACCGAAACTACGGCACCTCCGAGTTCTAGCACACGTTCAGCTCGATGACGTCCCTCGAACTCCGATCCAGCCGAGTGTCGAGGGAGAGTTCCGTCAGCATGACGGCGTGGTGACGATCTTGATGTTCTACCGTCGCAGGGCTTCTCCTAAGCACCGCTACAATATTTATCGAGGAGAACTATGGTGGAGGGGGGCACCACACACGGCTAAGAGATCAAGAGATCAATTGTTGTGTCTAGAGGTGCCCCCTGCCCCCGTATATAAAGGAGGGAGGGAGAGGCCGGCCCTAGAGGGGGCGCACCAAGTGTGGGGAGTCCTACTAGGACTCCCAAGTCCTAGTAGGATTCCCCTTTCCTTTCCGGAGTAGGAGAGAAGGAAAGAGGGGGAGAGGGAGAAGGAAAAGGGGGCTGCACCCCTTGTCCAATTCGGACCAGAAGGGGGGTGCACGCCTCCTTCCTTTTGGCCTCTCTCCTCTATTCCCGTAACTCCCCGGTACTCCAAAAATACCCGAATCACTCGGAACCTTTCCGATGTCCGAATATAGTCGTCCAATATATCGATTTTTACGTCTCGACCATTTTGAGACTCCTCGTCATGTCCCCGATCTCATCCGGGACTCCGAACTCCTTCGGTACATCAAAACTCATAAACTCATAATAAAACTATCATCGAAACCTTAAGCGTGCGGACCCTACGGGTTCGAGAACTATGTAGACATGACCGAGACACGTCTTCGGTCAATAACCAATAGCGGAACCTGTATGCTCATATTGGCTCCCACATATTCTACGAAGATCTTTATTGGTCAAACCGCATAACAACATACATTGTTCCCTTTGTCATCGGTATGTTACATGCCCGAGATTCGATCGTCGGTATCTCAATACCTAGTTCAATCTCATTACCAACAAGTCTCTTTACTCGTTCCGTAATACATCATCCCGCAACTAACTCATTAGCTGCAATGCTTGCAAGGCTTATAGTGATGTGCATTACCGAGGTGGCCCAGAGATACCTCTCCGACAATCGGAGTAACAAATCCTAATCTCGAAATACGCCAACCCAACAAGTACCTTCGGAGACACCTGTAGAGTACCTTTATAATCACCCATTTACATTGTGACGTTTGGTAGCACACAAAGTGTTCCTCCGGTATTCGGGAGTTGCATAATCTCATAGTCATAGGAACATGTATAAGTCATGAAGAAAGCAATAGCAGTAAAACTTAAACGATCATAGTGCTAAGCTAACGGATGGGTCTTGTCAATCAGATCATTCTCCTAATGATGTGATCCCGTTGATCAAATGACAACTCATGTCTATGGCTAGGAAACATAACCATCTTTGATCAATGAGCTAGTCTAGTAGAGGCATACTAGGGACACTTTGTTTTGTCTATGTATTCACACATGTATTAAGTTTCCGGTTAATACAATTCTAGCATGAATAATAAACATTTATCATGATATAAGGAAATAAATAATAACTTTATTATTGCCTCTAGGGCATATTTCCTTCACCTTCATCCCCAAAACACAATCCCGACAGTGCGATACTATATCTAGCTTTCAACATCATATTGTTTGTCTTGAAAGGCAATGTTGATTTTGAACTTGCAATCCTATTAGTGGTTCTGATACCCCTTTTGATTCATCATTCCTTAGGCTTGACATCACCTCCGATCGATTACATCTTCTTGAAACCTCTCAAAATATGTGTTGTGATCATCGTCAACATTTTATCTTCTTTCGAAACATCCATGGAGTTCCTGATGAGAAATTCCATGCTTGCCCCTTGATGATCAGTGTTATCATCGACCACATCCATGCCTTCCTTCTAGACACAGACTTGGTCATGTTTTGTGTTGTACCTTGAGCTCCTTGCCATCTAGCTTATGATATGATCTACCTTTGAGTATTACCATCCTTTACGTCAAGGATGTTGTGGGAATTGCTCCGCCTCTTAAGAATTCTTGATGTGGTAATAGTTCTCCCAATCTCTGTTCATTTCTTGGTCCCTATGTTGTTGCTAACCGGAATACCGACAAATGAATTGTGAGGTGTAATTTTAAAACTTCTAGCAACCATATTGCTTGAAGCTAATGGTCGACATATCAATCTTAGACTATTGGTTATTGAATCACCATTCTAACATTGATCATACTACCTAAGCCCATATCCTGGGTGCACCTTTCAACCAATGTTTATTGTTGTATGTTTTCCTCGAGCATACATCTTTATATCATTTGATCCAACAAATGTTATCTCGCTGTCCACATAATTGTGGAAATCCATCTTTTCGTAAATCCCAAAGAATTGTCGCTGATTCCATCAGCCACCTCCTCACCCTCTCCTTGATTTACTGATGAACTCTTGTTTCGGAACTTGCTTCCATAGATCATTTCCCAAGAATCTTACAGTGTCATCTCATAAATTTGTGTTGCCCCTTTTCTTCTCAGACATCCCAAGTCTGAGGTATCCTGACGCCAATCAGATCTGATTCTTGTTTAGATATGTTGTTAGAAACATATTTCCAAGAATTGTAACATTGGTCGTTATGTAACCCGGTAAGGTGATGTCATGCCTAGCACCCCTGGCCGGAGGACCTATTGTTATAGTATCCTCTTTAGCAAGGTTAGCCATTCTTCCATGAGCAATTGTAAGGCTTATTCCATGAGTTGTTCCTGATGGATCCTTTGTGTATCGAAAGTCTGACCTTTGCTTGAAGACCATGTCAATGCTATCTCGAATCATGTCTATAGTACTTCGCTTTTCTATAAGAGCATTTGAAGCACAATACTACATTTTGCTTATCAATTATCCAAACACCATTGTATGGCTAATGTCATGAATTTCTCTCCCCTCATCTAAAGGGTTTTCTACTTTATATCCTGTCATGGATATCATGCTCTGCTTGTCCTTGGGAAGGATATACCCTTGAAATATGTGTTTCAACACATTTTCCTTTCCATTGTTTTGTTTAATCTGATAATAACATTTTCCTTTCCATTTTTTTGTTTAACCTTTCTGTGGTCTATATGATCTAAGCCGTAATATTCTCATGCTTATGTAAACACCTTAGTGTACGACCCTGTCAGCCAGACCTATTCTTGATGACATTTCGGTAACCACTGATGGACGAGAACTTTGTCTATTGGTCTGCTAGGTTCAACGAGCAGGAAAATGGTTCTCTTCGTCCCTCGCCCTTGGTACCCATGTTGTTGCCGACATAATTGATAGGCTATCCTCTGACATGCCTTGCTTACATGATCGTGCAAGACGTCACTTCCCTTCCTACTTTTAACCCACATGGTGGTCACATAACCCATACAGTTCCACGCGATCGAAACCTGACACTCAGGTACACCCCCTATTCCCAAAGTTATTCCTCGCGCGTGGGCTCATATGTAATTCATGAGCCACCTTCCAAGAGATCATCAATTCTGGTATTAGACACTATTCCCGTTTCTTTGAATCACTTTCATGCCCTGTTTCAGGCATCAAACTATTGTCTGCCCGCTCGAAACTTCCAAGATACCTCCTTATTTTGCTCTCGGTATTATCTTAAGTTTCAATTCGAGAGTTACTTTTCGCCACCTTCACCGATGTTATCGACCAGATAGTCAACCTTGCAGAGGCCCGTTCGCCCGGAATACACACCCTTTATTCTTTCGTAAGTACAATGGAGTTCCCGAAGAAAGGGTGACAACTTCATCATGATGACCCGAGACAGAGAAATGAAGACATCAACGAAAAAGGATCGACCTCTTCGAGAAGGCAACCAAGACCAAGAACACCCATTAGAATTTCGTAACCAAATCCCACCCTGAAAATCTCGGGACAAGATTTCTTGTAGTGGAGGAGAATTGTGACGCCCGGATAACTGAGCTACATCAGTCCTCTGTTAGTAATGCCACGTCACCATGATTACTGTTGATAAACTTGCATTGTTTCGAACCCCGTTCAATTTCAAATTTAAAATCAAGTCCAATTATAAAAGTATTCAAATGTCCAAAAATAAAATGTTCATCCACTGGCAAATATTCATTTCTTATTATTGGTGGTGAACCACCATTTTTGCAAAGTGTTTAAATGCCCTAAGGTAATAAAAATAGTGGCCTAAGCAATAATTAAATGTTTTTAAAATTATAAATGTACTAATGTATTTTATTTAAACCACAATCAAAATGTGACAGTAGCATAATTTACAATGATAAATTAGGTGCTAGATTTATATTTTATAAAACTAAAGTAAATTGAAACTAAAATGAAAACAAAAAAAAGTAAATGTAATAAAGAAAAGGGAAAAGATAAAAGAAAAGAAAAGGGCAAAGTGCAATAGTGCACTTTGGCCCAACTAGCTACAGGAACGGGCCAACCCACCACTGCCATCTCCCACCTCGCTACATGAGGCAGGGGATTTGTCGCAGGCATCTGGCCATCCCCCAGCCACCTGGAGGATAAGAGCACCCCGACGCCCCTCCTGCGGAACCCTAGATCGCTCCTTCTCCTCTCTTGCCCCTCCCCTCGCTCACCATCGTCGTTTTTCTCACGCCCAAGGACGTCGTCGCCATGGATCCGTCGTATGCATAGCCACCGTCGACCCCTCGCCACTCTGCCATGTCCAGCTGCACTGTCGTGTTCACATCCATCCTCTATGCTGGCGGATCAGGGCTGGGAGGCCCCCACTTCGACGCACGCGTCATCATCTCCATCTACCTCCGCCTCGGCCACCTCGGCGATTTACTACCTTCGGTCCTCCCCGAACCACCCCTTGCTCGCCATCACCTTCCTCTCGGTCAGCAGCACCATTCCCCCTCCCTCCTCAAATTCGTCATCGTAGACCTGTGCCCACCCGAGGCCACCATGGACAGGAGCTTTGCTCCTGTGTGTGCCCGTGTTGTGCTGCTGTTGTTGTTGCTACTCGGCTGTCGCTGCTCGTTGCCTGCTGCCACTGCTAGCGCTGCTGCTCGCCCGCTACTCTTGTCACCACGTGTTGCTTTTGTTGTTGATGCTACTGCCGCTCGCCTCCCCTATCTCGCCCCTTTGGACGCCCAGGTTGCGCCTGACACGTGTGCCTTCCCGCGGCATGCCCAGCCCCGTGCCTCTGCGTGGACTCGCCACACTCGCCCAACCGCGCCGCCGATTGATATGTCCATTTTGCATCATGCTTTTATATTGATAATTATTGCATTATGGGTTGTTATTACACATTATATCACAATAACTATGCCTTTTCTCTCTTAGTTTACAAGGTTTACATGAAGAGGGAGAATGCCGGCAGCTGGAATTCTGGACTGGAAAAGGAGCAAATATTAGAGACCTATTCTGCACAACACCAAAAGTCCTGAAACTTCGCGGAGAATATTTTTGGAATATATAAAAAATATTTGGCGAAGAAAGCACCAGAGGGGGCCACCAGCCAGCGACAAGGGTGGAGGGCACGCCCTACCCCCTGGGCGCGCCCCCCGTCCTTGTGGGTCCCCTGGCAAGCCCCCGACGCCCATCTTCTACTATATGGTGTGTTTTGACCTGGACAAAATCATAAGGGATTTTTCAGGATGAAGCGCTGCCATCTCGAGGCGAAACCTGGGAAAAACAAATCTAGGACTTTGGAAGGGTTGTTCTGCCGGGGACACTTCCCTCCGGGAGGGGGAAATCGAAGCCATCGTCATCACCAACGATCCTCTCATTGAAAGGGCGTCAATCTCCACCAACATCTTCACCAGCGCTATCTCCTCTCAAACCCTAGTTCATCTCTTGTATACGATCTTTGTCTAAAAACCTCAGATTAGCACATGTGGGTTGCTAGTAGTGTTGATTACTCCTTGTAGTTGATACTAGTTGGTTTATTCGGTGAAATATCATATGTTCAGATCCTTAATGCTATTCAGTACCCCTATGATTATGAACATGAATAAGCTTTGTGAGTTGTTACGTTTGTTCCTGAGGACATGGGAGAAGTCTTATTATAAGTAATCATGTGAAATTGGTAGTTGTTCGATATTTTGATGAGATGTATGTTGTCTTTCCTGTAGTAGTGTTATGTGAACGTATACTACATGACACTTCACCATTATTTGGACCTAGGGGAAGGCATTGGGAAGTAATAAGTAGATGATGGGTTGCTAGAGTGACAGAAGCTTAAACTCTAGTTTATGTGTTGCTTCGTAAGGGGCTGTTTTGGATCCATATGTTTCATGATATGGTTAGATTTATCTTAACTCTTCTATCGTAGTTGTGGATGCTTGCAAGAGAGGTTAATCATAAGTGGGAGGCTTGTCCAAGGAAGGGCAGCACCCAAGCACCGGTCCACCAAAATATCAAATTATCAAAGTACCAAACGTGAATCATATGAGCACGATGAAAGCTAGCTTGACAGTAATTCCCATGTGTCATCGGGAGCACTTTGCTTTATATAAGAGTTTGTTCAGGCTTGTCCTTTGCTACAAAAAGGATTGGGCCACCTTGATGCACCTTAGTTACTTTTGTTACTTGTTACCCGTTATGAATTATCTTATCATAGAACTATCTGTTACCGATAATTTAAGTGCTTTCAGAGAAAACCTTGTTGAAAACCACTTGTCATTCCCTTCTGCTCCTCATTGGATTCGACACTTTTACTTATCGAAAGGACTACGATAGATCCCCTATACTTGTGGGTCATCAAGACTCTTTTGTGGAGCCATTGTCGGGGAGTGAAGCGCCTTTGGTAAGTGAAATTTGGGAAGGAAACATTTATATAGTGTGCTAAAATTTACTATCAATTGTTACTATGGAACATAAGCCTTCGTGAGGTTTGTTCGGGGTTTCTTCACCCCGACCGGAAGAGTAAAGAGTTGTCCCTCAACTTACTACACCTACTGAAAATATTTACTTTGAAATTCCGTTGGGTATGATAGAGAAACTGCAAGCTAATCATTATGTAGGAGACGGAATCCTGCATCCCAATTTACACCTAATATATGTGGATGAAGTTTGTGGATTATTTAAGCTTGCAGGTTTGCCTGAGGATGTTGTCAAGAAGTTCTTCCCTTTATCTTTGAAGGGAAAGGCATTGACATGGTATAGGCTATGTGATGATATTGGATCATGGAACTACAACCGATTGAAATTGGAATTTCATCGGAAGTTTTATCCTATGCATCTAGTTCATCGTGATCGGAATTATATATATAATTTTTGGCCTCGTGAAGGAGAAAGTATCTATCAAGCTTGAGGGAGGCTTAAGTCAATGTTATATTCATGCTCCAATCATGAGCTCTCAAGAGAAATTATTATTCAGAATTTTTATGCTCGGCTTTCTCATAATGATTGATCCATGCTCGATACTTCTTGTGCTGGTTCTTTTACGAAGAAGACTATTGAATTCAAATGGGATTTATTGGACAGAATTAAACGCAACTATGAAGATTGGGATCTCGGTGAAGGTAATGAGTCAGGTATAAACCTTAAGTTTGATTGTGTTAAATCTTTTACGGATACTGATGCTTTTCATGAATTTAGCACTAAATATGGACTTGACTCTGAGATAGTAGCTTCTATCTGCGAATCATTTGCTACTCATATTGATCTCCCCAAGTGTCGATGTACTAAGGTAGGGGTACCTCAGTATCCCGACTTGTGCACGGGCAGTAGCAGCGTCCCATGGTCTGGCTCACCACGCGCCCGCCAAAGCCCACTCTAGACCCCTTTAAGCCATTCAAGAACAAAGTAATCAAGTTAAGAGACAAGACCCCGGCAAGAGGAGCTTGCCGGGAAGGCCGCGCCAGGCTCAAGGTTATCAGTCCAGCACAAGACCCTAGCAAGAGGAGTTTGCCAGGAAGGCCAAAGAACGGCACCTCAAGAAGGTATATCGCGGTGCATCATGCGCCCCGGCAGGACCCGGAGAGCGGCAAACTTCCGGGCCCGACAAGGTTGTGACCCCGGCAAGGTGCTTGCCGGGGGAAGCCTAAGCTGTGTGCCTGCGCTCCAGCTCATCTGGCCACGCGTCGCCCTGGGGCCCTCCCAGGGGCACGTGGCAGATGGCTGTGCAGCCTGGGGTACATGGTGGCAAGCCGCGGTGACGAGGCTATCACCGTGGCGAACGGAGACGCATGGACGGACGCTTTTTGGGCGACGGCGACGGGCATTCAATGCCCTTGTCCCCCACTGTCAGAGTTAGGTGAAGATCACTGTTCATACACTGTTCATGCTCTGTTACAAACACCACCAGTTTTACATTTTTACCCTCCTCTACGTTGGCACCTGTCGGTGACCCCTTTGAGCTATAAAAGGAGGCCCATGCACAACGTAGAGGAGGTTCGACTCTAGAAACTCGATCGCTCCACGCTCGGTGTAGCTGGTACTGTAGATCTTCAAGCTCCTGAGCCCAAGAACTCAATACAACCAAGGCAGGAGTAGGGTTTTACGCGTCCGGGCGGCCCGAACCTGGGTAAACTGCCCGCGTGTGCCCCTCGATCCGCTCTTTGTGCTCCCTCCGCACCCTTGCCGTACCGTAGAAGGGGCTCCGGTCCCATAGGTGTTCGTGGGCGACCAGTTTCCCCGACATCTTTGGCGCGCCAGGTAGGGGGCGTCGAGGTTGTGCAAACTGATCCGGCGCTCACGCGGGCGCAACCTTCAGCAACTTCACCAGCTCCATCAACCTCATCGACTACATCAACATGCCTCCGAAGAAGAAGGCTTCGGAGGTCGGAGGCCTGTCCGCGTCGATCCCACCACCACCAGAACCGACGGTTGGTGGGGGAGACGCCGGCGAAAGGGTGGACGCCGGTGGGGAGACTCACGGCGCCACCAAGTCCAAGGATAAGACGGACAACCGGGCGAACTCCAAGGCCTCGGTGTCCGTGCACGCACCACGTCCCTCTCAGGAGGTGCCAGACCAGCAGCGATGTGGTACCGGAGGTACTATACGCTTGCTGGGACGTGGCCAGGCCGGCGGGTCACGGGACGCTCAAGGCCAACGTCCTGGCACGAGCAAGGCACGGTCGCCGGGGCGAGAAAATGCTCCTTCTAACGCGGTTAGAAGTCCGAGCGTATCTCGCTCCTCACACCGCTCGCCACCGTTTGCCTCCTCTCCAGCAGAGGCCTTAGCCAGGGCTCAGCTGCTCCTCGACTTCCCTCCAACGGCGGACAAGGCCGAAGACTGGAGGGCTACGATCCAAAGCCTCATCGCCTTCGCCAACAACGACACGCCGCAGCAGCCGGCAACGTCACGGTCGCGGCAAGTCGACCAAACGAAGGTCGATGGAGACAAAACCGCCGGGGGTGCGACGACCGTGCACTCCCCGCCGCGGAAGCAGAAATCGCCGCCCCGCCAGATCAACGTCGACGACGACTCCACAGCGTCGTCGGACCCGCGGGCTCGCCGCGATCAGCGCCAAGTCCTTGACGACAGGCGACAAGAGGACGCTCGAACTCGTATCGAGCGTCGAAGAGAAGCAAGAAGACAATCTGATCAGTGCGCTGGGACCGCTCTCGACATGCACGCGCCCGGTGAACCAGGCAACTTGCCGTATGCGGCAGGTTGCCCTGCATTCACCCGGGAGCTGCGGCAAGTCCAGTGGCCGAGCATGAAGAACTTTAAGCCCGACGTACCCGAGAAGAACGACGGCAAGACACACCCCTCGGAGTTCCTCAGCATCTACACCATTGCGGTGCAGGCTGCCGGGGGACGCGACGAGAAGATTTTAGCCAACTACTTCCCGCTCGTGCTTAAGCCAAACGTCAGGTCTTGGCTTATGCACTTGCCGGAGAACTCCATCTCTTCATGGGCGGATTTGTGCCACCAGTTTGTCGGCGCCTTTACGGGCGGCCACAAACCCCACGGCCAGGAGAGTGATCTCCACATTCTTGCCCAGAAGGAGGGGGAGTCCCTACGCAAGTACATCCAAAGGTTCAGCCGCATTCAGCACAATATCCCCGATGTCCACCCTGCCGCGGTTATCAGCGCGTTCCACCAGAACGTGCGTAACCGCCGGATGAGGGAGGAGATGGCGATGACCAAGATCCGAGACGTCAGCGAGCTTTATGCTCTGGCTGACAAATGTGCTCGCGCTGAAGAAGGGAGGAGGCTCCCCGGAGAGGATACCGGTGCAGGAGGAAGTGACAGCGAGGATGCCGCCCCGGCAAGGAAAAATCGGCGGCGGAACAAGAAGAAGAAGAACAAGGAGGTGCTGGTAGTCGAGCAGTCCGGCAAGGAGGCTGCTGCCAAGAAGACACAAGCTGGTGGCTCCGGCAAGGAGGCCGCCCCTGTAGCGGCAGCCGACAAGCAGGACGGCTCCGACAAGCAGTACTGCAGGATCCACCGCACTAAGGGCCACGATCTCCAGAACTGCAAGAGAGTAGAGTACCTCGTAGAACAGAAGAAGGCTGAATACGAACGTCGCGACAAGGAGAAGGCCCAAGGAGGCAGGGGAGAGCCCAGCAAGAAGCGGCCGTTCAATGGCCGGGGAGGACGCCGCGGCAAGGCCAAGCAGCAGCAAGGAGACAGACCTCCCCGGGGCCGCGACAAGGATGAAGACGAAGACGATGACGAGGATATGGATGACGGAGATAACAGCGAGCAGGAGTTCCAGAAGGCCACAGAAGTTCTGTGCGTCGATGGAGGTGCCTCTCTGCACACTTCCCACCGCCAACTCAAGCAATGGGTGCGGGAAGTGAATGCAGCTAAGCCACCCGTCGAGTCGCGCAGGCTGCTGAAATGGTCCGGCACGCCCATCATCTTCGACCTTGAGGACCACCCTGACCGCACAACTGCGGTCGGGTGCTTGCCGATGTTGGTTTCCCCAACTATCCGCAACCTCAAGGTCACCAAGATGTTGGTTCACAGTGGGGCCGGCCTCAACTTGATCTCCTCTGCTGTGATCAAGAAACTGCAGATCCCCGACAGCGAGCTCGAGGAAACCGGGACGTTCCAAGGAATCAACCCGGGAAGGAGCAAGCCGAAGGGGAAGATCACGCTACCAGTGACCTTTGGTGGAGAGCTCAACTTCAGGACGGAGAGGATCACGTTCGACGTTGCCGATATCCCATTGCCATACAATGGGATACTTGGTCGTCCTGCGCTCGCCAAGTTCATGGCAGCTTCCCACTACGCGTACAACATGCTCAAGATGCCGGGGCCGATAAGCGTCATCTCTGTCCCCGGCGACAAGAAGGATGCGCTTATCTGCGCCCACAAGATCTATCGGGATGCAGCAGCCGCGGCGGATAGCAAGACACTTGCCGCTGAAGCTCCCGGGGGGAAGACCAAGACCAAGTCCGGCAAGAGCTCTGGGGCCCACTCTGGCAAACGCACCTCTTCGGAGTGCTGCGCTGCCGTCGAGGACGCACCATCGAGCTCCACCGGCAAGTGCAAGAAGGGAATGGCAGCTCCGCCGGCAACCAAGAAGGTGCCCGCCAAGGAGGACGGCACTGGTGGTACCTTCACCATCAGTGCTACACTCGACCCCAAATAGGAAAGCGCGCTCATTGCCTTCCTGCGGGCGAATGTTGACGTGTTTGCGTGGCAACCTTCTAACATCCCCGGCGTTCCCAGGAAGGTAATTGAGCACAAGCTTGCTAATTGTCCTCATGCGCGGCCCGTCAAGCAGAAGGTCAGGAAGCAAGCGGTGGAGCGCCAAGAGTTCATCGCCGAAGAGATTAAGAAGTTGGAAGCAGCAGGCCTTGTTAGAGGTGTACTACATCCCACGTGGTTGGCCAATCCAGTTGTCGTGCGCAAGGCTAATGGGAAGTGGAGACTTTGTATAGACTTCACTGATGTGAATAAAGCTTGTCCTAAGGATCCATTTCCCTTGCCGCGCATTGACCAGATTGTTGACTCCACCGTCGGATGTGAGTTGCTTTCATTCCTCTATGCATACTCAGGTTACCACCAGATATTCATGGCTGAGGAAGATGAAGAGAAGACTGCATTCATCACTCCATGTGGCACATATTGCTTCATACACATGCCCTTTGGATTGAAGAATGCGGGCTCAACATTTGCAAGGGTGGTCCACACTGCTTTTGAGCCATAGATACAGAGGAACGTAGAAGCCTACATGGATGACATAGTGGTCAAGAGCAAGAGCAAGACTACCCTAGTTCAAGACCTAGAAGAAACCTTTGAGAATCTGCGCAAGATACAGCTCAAGTTGAACCCCGAGAAGTGCGTCTTCGGAGTTCCCTCCGGCAAGCTTCTCGGGTTCTTCGTGTCTCAGAGGGGGATTGAAGCCAATCCCAACAAGATCAAGGCCATCGAGCTGGTCGAAGCCCCGAAACGCGTCAAGGATGTACGGAGGCTTGCGGGTTGTGTGGCCGCCCTTAGCAGGTTCATTTCAAAGTCTGCAGAACGCACCCTGCCTTTCTTCAAAATCTTTAAAAAGGCAGGTCCTATGAAATGGACTCCGGAAGCGGAGGCAGCGCTGCAAGACTTGAAAGGATACATGTCCTCCACTCCAATAATTGTCGCACCTAAGCCACAAGAGAAGTTGCTGCTGTACTTAGCGGCAACCAATCAAGTGGTTAGTGCTGCGTTAGTAGCGGAGAGGGAGACAGATGAGGAACCCACATCCCCGGCAAGCGCGTCGAGCGACAAGCAGGGGGATTTCCCGACAAGCTCTGGCTCCGACAAGGACAAGTCTGCGCAGGAGCAAGGAGAAGTGCGAAAGAAGATGGTGCAGCGCCCAGTTTATTTTGTAAGTTCCCTCTTGCAGGGGGCTAAATCAACATACTCTGGGGTGCAGAAATTGCTTTTCGGCCTCCTCATGGCCTCAAGAAAGCTGCGCCACTACTTCCAAGCACATGAGATAACGGTGGTCACTCGCTTTCCGTTGAAGAGGATATTGCAGAACCCAGAAGCAACATGCAGGATTGTCGAGTGGGCACTGGAACTGTCAAGCTTTGGTCTTAAGTTCGAGAGTACTTCAACTATACAAAGCAGAGCTTTGGCAGAGTTCATAGCGGAATGGACCCCAACACCAGACGAAAAAGTCCCAGAGACAAACATCCCCGTCCAAGAAGCAAGCAAGGAATGGATAATGTACTTCGATGGTGCCTTCTCGCTGCAAGGCGCCGGTGCTGGTGTGCTACTTGTCGCACCCACCGGGGAACACCTCAAGTATGTTGTCCAAATGCACTTTCCCAAGGAGCAATCAACAAACAATACTGCTGAGTATGAAGGTTTGCTTGCCGGCCTCAGAATTGCGGCCGAACTTGGGATCAAGAAGCTGATTGTGCGGGGAGATTCACAACTGGTGGTCCGACAAGTGAACAAGAACTACCAGAGTCCTTTGATGGAAGCTTATGTCGATGAAGTGAGGAAGCTTGAAGAACACTTTGAAGGCCTGCAGATGGAGCATATCCCAAGAGCTCAGAATGATATCGCAGATGGCCTCTCAAAGTGTGCTGCAATGAAGTTACCTGTGGAACCAGGGACCTTCATGCTCAAGCTAACTCAACCATCCTTACACCATCAGTTGGACAAAGCAAGAAGAGGAACTTGGTCTCCGGTGACTACTTACCGGCGGATCTTCCTGAGGCCGCCGCCAAAGTACCCAAGATCAACAACCAAGATGCAGAGGAATGGTTTGCTCCTGTGGACCCAAGGGTCTGTACAGTTGAAGCAGGCGTTCCCGACAAGCCTTGCCCCGGCAGGCTTGCCGGGGAACCCTCAGCTCCGGCAGAGCCGCAGGTTCTTGCCGTAGAAGCTGAGGTTCCCGCAGCAGCCCTGATGCCTTTAGTCTTTGTTGTTGAGCCTCAGGCTCCAGCATGGGCACAGCGAATTTTCTGTTTTCTTCAAACTGGAGAACTTCCCGATGAGCCAGAAGAGATAGAAAGAATAACCAGACAGTCAAGTATGTACCAGTTTGTCGACAACGAACTGTATAGAAGAAGACTCAACGGTGTCAGATTGAAGTGCATTTCTCGGGAAGATGGACAGAAGTTGTTGGCAGAAATACATGGAGGCATATGTGGTCACCACATTGGCGCAAGAGCACTTGCCGGGAAGGCATTCCGGCAAGGTTTCTTTTGGCCAGAAGCCCTCCAAGATGCGACTGCACAAGTAACCAAGTGTGAAGCGTGCCAGTTCCATGCCAAGCAAATACACCAGCCAGCTCAAGCTCTCCAGACGATCCCTTTGTCCTGGCCCTTCTCGGTCTGGGGGCTCGACATCCTCGGTCCCTTTCCCCGCGCCGTCGGGGGCTTTGAGTACTTGTACGTTGCAATCGACAAGTTCACAAAGTGGCCGGAAGTGGAACCAGTGAGAAAGGTGACCGCGCAGTCAGCTGTCAGGTTCTTCAGGTCGATCGTTTGCCGTTTCGGAATCCCTAACAGGATCATCACCGACAACGGCACGCAGTTCACAAGTCGCACCTTCATGCAATACGTCCAAGACCTTGGCGCCAAGGTCTGCTTCGCTTCTGTTGCTCACCCAAGGAGCAATGGTCAAGCGGAGAGGGCAAACGCTGAAGTGCTGCGCGGACTCAAGACAAGAACCTTCGACAGGCTGCACAAGTGCAGAAGAAACTGGATCGAGGAGTTGCCGGCGGCTCTTTGGTCAATCAGGACGACACCAAATCGAGCCACCGGACAGACACCCTTTGCTCTCGTCTATGGAGCAGAGGAAGTTCTCCCCACGGAACTCGTATACGGGTCTCCTCGAGTGCTCGCTTACGATGAGCTTGAGCAAGAGTAGTTGCGGCAAGATGATGCATTGCTCCTCGAGGAGGACCGTCTCCAGGCTGCTGTACTAGCTGCTCGATACCAGCAAGCCTTGCGTCGCTACCACAGCCGCAAGGTCAAGGCCAGGAGTCTCGAGGAAGGCGACCTTGTTCTTCGGCGCGTTCAGTCCGCCAAGAACTCCAACAAGTTGAGGCCGAAGTGGGAAGGCCCTTATCGGGTGAGACAAGTCACAAGGCCCGGCGCTGTCCGCCTTGAGACCGAAGAAGGCTTACCGGTGAGCAACTCCTGGAACATAGAGCATCTTCGCAAGTTTCACCCATAAGGCGCGGTTGCCATGATCCGCTCCGGCAACCACCTTTTGTACAAGTCTTGCCGCTGTTGCATGTAAACCTTTGTACAAAGCCGGGCGCAAACCCCGTGCATCAGTAAAACTTTTGTGCTTCGCACCATTTGTCATTTCGTGCTTTTCCTTTTACTTGCATGTATCATCTGACATTCTGTGCAGCACACATCCCTGGTAAGCGGTAACAAGCCGCAAGGCTCCGTACTTGTATTTCCTCCTCTTTCGCCTTTCTCTCTGAAACAGAAGAAGTGTTCCTCACGCACAAGTTTGCCGGGGGGAAGGAGATAGAAATATGGACCAAGTGTTGTTCAAGAAAGGGAAGCCTTGTCGGGAAGCAAACAATCCATAAAAGCTAAGTTGCCATAATTTGAGCAATTCAAATTTTTAAAATTTTAGTTGTCTTCCTTGAACAACCACACTTTGTATGGAAAACCTGTGCGCGGAGGAACCTACCCGTGGCTAGCCGCGCCCTTACTTTGTTTCGAGCACGCTCAACGGCTTAAGTGAGCTGCGACAAGTGTCGCGCCCTTACTTCGTTTTCGAGTTCACTCAGCAATCTAAGCGTGCTGCGACTAGCCGCGGCAAGGTTTCTTGCCGGCAAGGGCATTGCTAGCAGGCTGCTAAGAGTCGTGCACTCAGCGCTCGCGGCAAGGGTTCCTTTGCGGGCAAGTTCCCTAAAAAGCGTAGGGTGAAAAGCATACAAAGTGAAAGGACTAAAAGCAAGGGAGATAACACTGCATTGATTACCCAAAATAAAAGTATATATTACAGAGATAGCTTGCCGCTGTTCTAACCAACTACTACCCATGACTTAATCGACAGCGACAAGGAAAATAGGAAAAAGGAAGCCTAGTCTCTACGGTCTCCATCGACCCTCTGGATCTTGCCCGCCTTGGCTACGATATGGGCGACTTGTGCCTTCAAGGCCTCCTGGTCGGCTTCGGGCGGCAGGGTCCGGAGGACGTTGACGAGGTTGATCCCGGGGTTGCGGTAGACGTTCTTCGACAAGACCCGCTCCATAGTACCCATGCAAAGCCGGCGCGCCTCGTCAGCCAGCTGCGCGGGGATCTTCTCCCGTAGCCGCGCGAGAGCCGGCGCCACTCCTCTGAAGAACAGGCTCAGCTTGGCGTTGTGGGGGAGACTCTCGTCGGGGGAGTACGCGAGGTGCTCCGCCCTCAGCGCCACCATCTCCAGGTCGATATTGGCGGCGGAGGCGAGGAGCTCCTCGGTCCACTGCTCCACCGTCCGCTGGAAGTGGTTTTGCGAGACAGCGGCGCTTTCCAGCAAGGCCCTCTCAGTACCGAGATCGTCCTTTAGCTTCGTCTCGCGGTCCCGGGCGGCGTCAAGCGAGTCGGTGAGGGTAGAAACCTTCAGCTCCAAGTCAGCGATGGAGTCCCTGGCGTCGATGAGCTCTTTACCTTTCTCGGAGAGGCGGACTTGCAGCTCCGAGTTGGTATGGGTGTCCTTCTCCCGCGCCACGTTGAGCGCGGTGACCCTGTCCTCGCTCGCCTTCAGGTTCGACTCCATCTGCGCCACCCTGGCCTCCAGATCCCTCTTGGCGGTCTCTGCGGCAGCGGCAGCATCCCTCGCCTCCTGCAGAGCCCCGCCAATGGCCTGCTCACGAGCGGTGAGGTCGTCCTCGTGGTTGTCAAGGTCGACCTTCCGCTGGTTGAGGTCCCCCTCCCGTCGAGACAGATCCTCGGCGGCCCGTCGCTGCTGCTCCTCCACCTCGGCCTTCTCGAGGAGGAATGCTTGGTGTGCTCCGGCAAGCTCTTCGCGCTCCTCCGCCAAGTTTCGGAGGGCCGCCTGGTTGGCAGCACGGAGCTCCGCAGCACGCTTCTCCAAATCAACGCCGGCCTTGGCAGCCAGAGCCTCCCGGGACTCCAGCTTGGCTTGCCTGGCCCGGTACAAACCCAGGAGTCGACGCAGGAGTTGCTCCTCTTAGGGCTCGTCGCTGCTGCCGGGCGCGTCGACGACCTTCAACCCGGCGGAGGCAAGAACTTCTCCGTCAAACGACTCCCCCTCCGCGGGTGCTCTTGATGAGGACGCCCACGGGACTTGGATAAAGACCCCGTTGGCGGCCTCCAAATAGACGCCCGACCCAGCCGCAGAGGCGGAAGGATCGGCGGCCGGTGCAGCGTCCGACGCTCCTGCGGCCTCCGGGCCAGCAGTGTGGTCGCCGGTCCCTTCCCCAGCTGCCGTGTCAGCGGTCAGGGCGGTCTCCTCGGCGGCTGGCTCATCGGCGCCGGCCGTTCCCTCTACGGCGGTGGCATCGCCAGCGTCGCCATGCACCTCCTCCAAGGCGATGGTTTCCGTCTCCATCGGCTCCGGGGCGGGCGGGTCTGACGACAGAAGGAAAAGAAAAGGAAAATCATCAAGCAAATATCCAAAAAAGATGAATCCAAGAAGAAATTACAAGGGTTACCTTCGCGGGCCTCTTCAACAACGAGGTCCCCTGCCGGGGAGTTCTCCCTTGGCGGCGTAGAAGAAGCCCCCGCCGGCGGAGGGCCGCTGGCGCCTTCCCTTGGCGGGGAGTCCACCCTTGTCGGGGTGCTCGCCCTTGGCGGGGTGCTCGCCCTTGGCGGAGTACCCATCCTTGGCGGAGCACCGTCCCTTGCCGGGGAGCTCATCCTTGGCGGGGAGGGTGGAACAAGCGGTTCGTCGGGGGCGGCATCTTGGTGCTCCTGCGGCTGCAGCTCCACTCCTCCACAAAACAAAAAGACATCAATAAGGATAACAAGCTCAAGCGCGCCCATCAAGCGGAAAAGTGAACACAAGACTTACGCTGGGGGCTGCGCTGGGGGCTGCTCCCCGGAACAGCAGGCTGGTCCGGCAAGTTTGTCGCTGGCGCATCCCCCGTCGCTGCGGCAGGCTCGTCGTCCTCGAGATCAACCACAGGGATCTTGGCCCTCTTTGCCATCCGCTGGGTCAAGGTCCTGGAAGCCAAACAAGATCAGAGTTAGACGAAGAAGAAATCAAGACGAAGCAACAAAAATAAAAGGAAATTAAAGCTGCAAGTACTTACTCTTCCTCCTCTTCATTGGAGCTGAGGGCGGAGAAGTCAAACTACGCCTCACGTGCTCCGGCGCGAGGAGCTGGAGGAGAAGGCTCCCTCGGGCGCTTGGCGGGCTCCGGAGCTGCGGGTTGCGAAGACCCCGCGCCGGTCGTCGCTGAAGACCGAGGGGCGGAAGGAACCCCAGAGCCACTCCGGGAAGATCCCCCTCCGCTTGTCGCTCGGGCACGGAGCGCCTCCTTGACGACCTTGCTCGTCGTGGTGGCGCGCGTCGCCCGGCGCTTCGGCTGCTGTCGGGGCGTCTGTGGCCTCACCATCTCGGCGGCCTTGCGGAGGCGCTTCTTCTGTTGTGGCGGAGGACTTGGTGGTGGCGGAGAATTCTCTGAGGATGAGGAGGCGTCGTCGTCCAGGTTCAGCGACCCGCCCGAGTCTTCGTCAGAATCACCCGATTCGGCGTCCTACTCTGCGGGGTCACTGGACTCGAGGCCCTGCCCGGCGGCCTCGCTCGTCCCGACAGGCCCCCCGGCAGGCTCCCCAGCAAACTCCTCGGGCGCAATCTTCAGTAGCTTGAGGATTTCCTCCTCCTCAGCCTGGCTCACTGCGTCCGCTGCCTCTGCTTCATCCACAGTGTACCCAAATTCACCTGCAGCCGCAGCCGCAGCGGCCTCCTCCATCCTGGAGGCAATGTACGCCACATCTCGCTCGGTGGTCTCCCGGGTGAGCCCCTTCTTCTCCTCGGTGTTGCGTGGTTTTTCAACCAGGTTGTCGAAGAAGGCCTGCACGGTCTCCTCTGAAGGCACCAGCCAAGTGGGGACGACCCCGTGGGAGTCGCACTCAGGCATTACCGCGCGGATGGCACTGAGGGCAGTATTGTTGCACAAAGTAACTACTCCGACTGACGGTCTGAACCACTCCGGGTGCTTGGGGTCATGCTTGAACAGCTCCCGGACCATCCCCTTCAGTTCCAAGACGGTGAAATTATAGTTCAGCCCGGGGCGCAGCCTCATGCGATCTGCTGCGTTGCCGAACTCCCAGGCAGGCCTCTTCCTTTCCTGCAGGGGGGCAATGCGGCGGCGGAGGAAATCGGCCCCGACTTCACCTACAGTGAGATTGGCGGCCCGGAGACGAAGGATCCTAATAAGGGCAATCTACAGCTTGTCGTCTTCCGGGGCCAAGTCGCTCCAATCCTTGCCGCGCACTATTGCAGTCTGGCGCGGCAAGGTAAACTGCTCGGGCTCATCCTCCATGACCCAGCACCAGTCAGCCCTCCACTCCTCCCACTTGTTGAGAAGCTCTCCTTTCAAGTACGCCTCCTTCTTGTTCAGCCTAAAGATCCAGGAGATGCCGCCGGAGAGTGGGGATCCGGACCCTACTCTAGGCGTGAAGAAGTGGCGGAAAAGAGCTACATTTGGGTGGACCCCGACGTAGTTTTCGCACAGATGTGCGAAAACAGCCAAAGTGAGGACGGCATTCGGGGTGAAATCTAAGAGGTGGAGTCCGTACGTGTTCATCACATCACAGAAGAACTCCGAATACGGAGGGCAGAGACCGCAATGGAAGAACAAAGCGAAGAAGTGGTAACCTCCCGGGAACATGTCGACGGCCACGGCGGGGAGGACCCTGGGACGAGGGTGAGCCTTCGTGCCATTAGGGAGAGATGCGGCGAGTCTGGAGTGGGAAACGGCGTGCCGTGGGCCGCGTGTGCCCGTGCACTGTTCTGGGCCTGGCCCAACAGCGCTCGGCACCGTGTGTGGCCCAGGCCCGGGGGCTCCTGTCGGTGTACTAAGGTAGGGGTACCTCAGTATCCCGACTTGTGCACGGGCAGTAGCAGCGTCCCATGGTCTGGCTCACCACGCGCCCGCCAAAGCCCACTCTAGACCCCTTTAAGCCATTCAAGAACAAAGTAATCAAGTTAAGAGACAAGACCCCGGCAAGAGGAGCTTGCCGGGAAGGCCACACCAGGCTCAAGGTCATCAGTCCAGCACAAGACCCTGGCAAGAGGAGTTTGCCAGGAAGGCCAAAGAACGACACCTCAAGAAGGTATATCGCGGTGCATCATGCGCCCCGGCAGGACCCGGAGAGCGGCAAACTTCCAGGCCCGGCAAGGTTGTGACCCCGGCAAGGTGCTTGCCGGGGGAAGCCTACGCTGTGTGCCTGCGCTCCAGCTCATCTGGCCACGTGTCGCCCTGGGGCCCTACCAGGGGCACGTGGCAGATGGCTGTGCAGCCTGGGGTACACGGTGGCAAGCCGCGGTGACGAGGCTATCGCCGTGGCGAACGGAGACGCATGGACGGACGCTTTTTGGGCGACGGCGACGGGCATTCAATGCCCTTGTCCCCCACCGTCAGAGTTAGGTGAAGACCACTGTTCATACATTGTTCATGCACTGTTACAACCACCACCAGTTTTACATTTTTACCCTCCTCTACGTTGGCACCTGTCGGTGACCCCTTTGAGCTATAAAAGGAGGCCCATGCACAACGTAGAGGAGGTTCGACTCTAGAAACTCAATCGCTCCACGCTCGGTGTAGCTGGTACTGTAGATCTTCAAGCTCCCGAGCCCAAGAACTCAATACAACCAAGGCAGGAGTAGGGTTTTACGCGTCCGCGCGGCCCGAACCTGGGTAAACTGCCCGCGTGTGCACCTCGATCCGCTCTTTGTGCTCCCTCCGCACCCTTGCCGTACCGTAGAAGGGGCTCCGGTCCCATAGGTGTTCGTGGGCGACCAGTTTCCCCGACAGCAAGGAGAAGTGGTTTAAATATCATCCTCCCATTGAAATTGAAGTAGTAGAACCAATTAAAGTTGAAGAAGAAACTATTACTTATAATGTTGATCCTATTATTCCTACAGCTAATATTGAGAAACCACATTTTCATGTTAGAATAAATGATCATGCTAAAGCTTCAACTGTGGTTAACAAATGTAATATTAGAGCACCTAAACCACATGAACAAATTAAAGTGGAACCTAGTATTGCTATGATTAAAGATCTCTTGGCTGATAATATGGATGGGCATGTTATTTATTTCTGTGATGAAGCTTCTAGAATTGCCAAACCCAATATTAAAGATAAACATAGACCAGTTCTTGGCATGCCTATTGTTACTGTTAAAATAGGAGATCATTGTTATCATGGCTTATGTGATGTGGGTGCTAGTGTGAGCGCAATTCCTTTTACCTTATATGAAGAAATTATGAGTGAAATTGCACTTGCTGAGATAGAAGAAATTGATGTTACTATCAAACTTGCTAATAGAGATATTATATCACCAATGGGAATTGTTAGAGATGTTGCAGTCTTGTGTGGGAAAATAAAATATCATACTGATTTTCTTGTTCTTGGTTCTCCACAAGATGACTTTTGTCCCATTATATTTGGTAGACCTTTCTTGAACACAGTTAATGCTAGGATAGACTGCGAGGAAGATATTGTTACTGTCGCTCTAGGGGATATGTCTCATGATTTTAATTTCTCTAAATTTCGTAGATAGCCTCATGATAAAGAATTGCCTACTAAGGATGAAATTATTGGTCTTGCTTCTATTGGCGTGCCTCCTACTGATCCTTTAGAACAATATTTGCTAGACCATGAGAATGATATTGTTATGAATGAAAGAAGGGAAATAGATGAAATATTCTTTAAACAAGGGCCTATTCTGAAACATAATTTGCCTGTTGAAATCCTTGGGGATCCTCCTCCACCCAAGGGTGAGCCCTTGTTTGAGATTAAACAATTACCCGATACTTTAAAATATGCTTATCTTGATGAAAAGAAGATATATCCTATTATTATTAGTGCTAACATTTCAGAGCACGAAAAAAAAGAAATTATTGAAAACTCTGAAGAAGCACAGTGATGTTGTTGGATATACACATAATGATCTTAAGGGCATTAGTCCCACTTTATGCCAGCACAAAATTACGTTGGAGCATGATACTAAACCAGTTGTTGATCACCAATGATGATTAAACCATAAGATGAAGGAGATGGTAAGAAATGAAATACTAAAGCTTCTGGAGGTAGGTATAATTTATCATATTGCTGATAGTCAATAGGTATGTCATGTTCATTGTGTCCCTAAGTAGGGAGGCATTACCGTTGTTCCTAATGATAAGAATGAATTGCTCCCACAAAGAATTGTTATAGGTTATAAAATGGTAATTGACTTTTGTAAATTGAATAAAGCTACTAGAAAAGATCATTACCCTCTACATTTTATTGATCAAATGCTAGAAAGACTATACAAACATACACACTTTTGCTTTCTAGATGGTTATTCTAGTTTCTCTCAAATACCTATGTCAAAAGAGGATCAAGAAAAGACCACTTTAACCTGCCCTTTCAGTACTTTTTCTTATTGACGTATGCCTTTTGGTTTATGCAATGCACCTACTACCTTTCAACGATGTATGACTGCTATATTCTCTGACTTTTGTGAAAAGATTGTTGAGGTTTCATGGATGATTTCTCTGTTTACGGAACTTCCATTGATGACTGCTTAAGCAACCTTGATCGAGTTTTGCAGACATGCGAAGAAACTAATCTTGTCTTGAATTGGGAGAAGTGCCACTTCATGGTTAATGAAGGTATTGTATTGGGGCATAAGATTTCCAAAAGAGGTATTGAAGTTGATAAAGCTAAAGTAGATGATATTGAAAAGATGTCGTGTCCTAAAGATATCAAAGGTATTATAAGTTTTCTTGGTCATGTTGGTTTCGATAGGAGGTTTATTAAAGACTTCTCTAAAATTTCTAGGCCTCCCACTAATCTCTTGCAAAAATATGTTCCTTTTGTTTTTGATGATGATTGTGTAGAAGCATTTGAAATACTTAAGAAAGCCTTGATTTTTGCACCTATTGTTCAACCACCTGATTGGAATTTACCCTTTGAAATTCTGGGTGATGCGAGTGACTATACTGTTGGTGATGTTTTAGGACAAAGAGTTGATAAGAAATTGAATGTTATTCATTATGCTAGTAAAACTCTAGACAGTGCCCGGAGAAATTATGCTACTACTGAAAAATAATTTTTACCAGTAGTTTTTGCATGTGATAAGTTCATATCTTATATTGTTGATTCCAAAGTAACTATTCACACTGATCATGCTGCTATTAAATATCTTATGTAAAAGAAAGATGCTAAAGCTAGGCTTATTAGATGGGTTATCTTGCTACAAGAATTTGATTTGCATATTATTAATAAAAAAGGAGTTGAGAACCCTATTGCAGATAACTTGTCTAGGTTAGAAAATGTTCTTGATGACCCACTGCCTATTGATGATAGCTTTCCTGATGAACAACTAGCTGTCGGAAATGCTTCTCGTAATGCTCATGGTATGTTGATTATGCTAATTACATTGTTGCTAAATTTGTACCACCTAGCTTCACATACCAGCGAAGAAAAAGTTTTTCTGTGACTTAACACATTACTTTTAGGATAACCCACACCTTTATAAAGAAGGAGTAGATGGTGTTATTAGACATTGTGTACCTGAGCATGAACAGGAACAGATCCTACGCAAGTGTCACTCCGAGGCCTACGGAGGACGCCATGCTGGAGATAGAACTGCACACGAGGTGTTGCAATCCGGTTTCTATTGGCCCACTGATGTCGCTTGAAGCTACGTCGGATTTTCCCCAAAGAGGAAGGGATGAAGCAGCACAACATGGTAGGAGAACAAACCAACACAACGTAAACAACACATGCACACAAATAACAACACCTCGCAACCCACGTGTTAAAGGGGTTGTCAATCCATTTTGGGTAACGAATGTGAGAGGGAGATAAATATTGGTAGATTGGTTGATAAATAAGATAAATTGCAGCAAGGTATTTTGGGGTTTTTGGTTTAGTAGACCTGGAAATAAAAGCGAAGGCAAATAGATCGCAAAGGCAAAGATATGAGAAAGAAGACCAGGGGGGCCATAGGTTTCACTAGTGGCTTTTCTCGAGAAAAATAGCAAACGGTGGGTAAATAAATTACTGTTGGGCAATTGATAGAACTTCAAATAATCATGACGATATCCAGGCAATGATCATTAAATAGGCATCACATCCAAGATTAGTAGACCGACTCCAGCCTGCATCTACTACTATTACTCCAGACATCGACCGCTATCCAGCATGCATCTAATGTATTAAGTTCATGGAAAAACGGAGTAATGCATTAAGAACGATGACATTATGTAGACAAGATCCGTATATCTATGGCGTTAGATATGAGTCTCATCATTTTATCATTAGTGGCAGCACCCTGAGCTCGTGGAGGCGGAGCAGGCGATATTTGCCGACGCGGAGGGCGGCGAGGTTATCGCGCTCTCCTCTGATGACGAGTTCGAAGGCAGCAAGTACGGTGGCGCGGAGGGTTGCGAGGTTATCGCGCTCTCCTCTGATGATGAGGTCAAAGGCGGCAGCGACGGCGGCGCGGAGGGCGTCGAGGTGGGCCTCGAGGACGAGGAGATCGACGTCGACGAGTGGAGGAGTGCCTTCCCCAAGGACCCCGACGATGGTACTGGCCCGGACCCAGCTGGTGGCACACCGTACATGACGAGGAAGGATTGGCTCGACCTCTACTTTGACCGAAAGTAGTTTACCTTAGTTTAAATTTATGTTTTATGTTCGGTTATGCAAAACTATCTATGTTTATGTTTGAATGCATGCTACTTTTGGTTGAACCTGCTTTGAACTTGATCAAATTGAAGTATACAACCTTAAGTTTAGTGGATCGACTAGAAAAGGCCAAAAATTGCTGGAGTATATATATATCCACTAAGGGTTTTAGTCCTTTAACTTTTTAAGGATCGCCTAGAGATGTCCTTATGACTTGTTTATTTCAATTCTCCACAATGTGATGCTCTATATGTGCAACTATTTGATGTGCAGTTCAATTTCATCAATAAAAGTTTCGACAATACCACTATGAATTACGATATTTGGTTGTTATTAAGGATATTGCAGTTAACATGCCTTTTCGTTTTTCAATTGTTGTTTAGCAACATGCATTGTACTGAATGACTAAATATACAATCCCAGGCTACATAGCAACAACGAAGAGTGTTACCTTAATGTTCTCATGATGTCTAGATATACATGTAATAAAATCGTATATAATGGGATGGATGGAGTGTTGTACTACATCATTTTTCAATTGTTGTTTAGCTTCTAATATTAACTTGGTGCTTTTAGGTACATCCATCATTGCCAAAGATCCACACTTCGACCCATTCTGCGTGTGGGGCAATGAGATATTCGTGAACCAGCATCAAGTGACGAAACTGATAAAGATTGTTATTAAAATGGGTCAAAAGATGTCAATCGAACTATTTGTTTACACTTTATGCAAGATAACAGTGAACTGCAGGATGGTAAGTATGAACCATGTAGCCTTCTTTTTACTGCTCGTAATGAGTTGTGTTAGATGACAATATCTGAATCTTTTTCCTTTTGTAGTGGATCCTGAAGCAGTTTACTCAAGATTACCTCTCAAACTACATGATTGGTGGCCGGCCATCACAAGGGGTTGGACTAGAGTCCCGCATGCCTTCTGCATCCAGGAGAGCACAATAGGGCCATTCTGCTTCACCTTGTTCACCAACTGGAATGTTTATCGCCTCTTTCTTTACCATCTGTAATAGTACAAGTATAGAACCATGGTACATCATTCTTTATTTTGTTCTTATGTTATTCTTAAACATATATACCTATGAATTGAATAATGCATCGATTGTTTGAACCTGATGGATATGAATAAAGCTATAGCCTACTTTCAATTTTAAATTAGGTACAATTTTAAATAGCAGCAATTAAATTACGGCAATATTATGTTGTGCAGGTCATTACGGCCAGACGGTTGGTAAAACACAAACGTTTGTGATATACACCATAATCCAAGACGGTTCACAGAGAGGAAACATGTGCAAGCATGCACACAGTTGTCATTTGCAAAGCGTGTGTGATGTCAGACACTATCACATACGGTGCGGGAAAACTAAATGTGTGTGATTGTCTACCCATCGTACACGGTTTATAATCATGAACTGTTTGTGATGTGCTAGGAATCGTAAAACTCTCGTGCCTAAAATCTTCCTGGAAAACTCCCGTGCCTGGAATATGCCTGGTTTTAGGCAGAACCACAAAACTCCGACAGCGATGGCAATGCGAGCACAAACGAGTAGCAAGGATGAAGCATTTGTGATATTCGAGATATCGGAAACGGTTATATAGGGACAACTGTATGCATCAAGGCTCCCTATCCCCGATGGTTTGTGTGGGAAGGACCCCCGTATCGCCCACACTCACTTGGCGACGGTTCCAAATGCTATTGCGGAAAGAGGTTAAAATCGTTTGTTTAGGACCGACACATACTAGTGTACTCACGCATCATCGGAGAGGCACCAATGGAAGTGGTAAACCCCTCTGTGATGGTGTCTAGATTGGATCTAGTGTTTCTGGAATCTGCAGCGGCTGGATGAATATTTCGTTGACTCCCCTAAGGTTTCTGGAATATTGGGGTATTTATAGAGCAAAGAGGCGGTGCGGGAAGCCACCGAGGTGGGCACAACCCACCTGGGCGCGCCAGGGGGGCTGGCGCGCCCTGTTGGGTTGTGCCCCCCTCGGGGCACTCCCCAGGTGCTTCCTTGGCCCATCAGGTGTCTTCTGGCCCAAAACAATCTCCAATAAGATTCGTGGTGTTTGGGCTCCGTTTGATATTGAATTCCGGCGACGTATAGAACATGCAGAAAATAGCAAGTAGCACTTGGCACTATGTCAATAGGTTAGTACCAAAAAATGATATAAATTGATTAGGAAATGATTGTAAAACATCCAAGAATGATAATATAACAGCATGGAACAATAAAAAATTATAGATACGTTGGAAACGTATCACCCACTCTCTTCAAAGATGCCCGTAAGTTTGTCTTGTCTTGTGATGAATGCTAGAGAATAGGTAATATTAGTAGACATTAGGAAATTAACTATTCACTTGTTATTGAACCATTTTATGTTTGGGGCTTTGATTATATGGGACCTTTTCCTTCCTCCAACTGGTATACACATATTTTAGTTGTTGTTGATTACGTTACTAAGTGGGTAGAAGCTATTCCAACTAGTAGTGCTGATCATAACACTTCTATTAAGATGCTTAAAGAAGTTATTTTTCCGTGGTTTCGAGTCCCTAGATATTTAATGACTGATGGTGGTTCACATTTTATTCATGGTGCTTTCCGTAAGATGCTTGCTAAATATGATATTAACCATAGAATTGTGTCTCCATGCCACCCTCAGTCTAGTGGTCGAGTAGAATTGAGTAATAGAGAGATTAATTTGATTTCGCAAAAAAATGTTAATAGATCTAGAAAGAATTGGTCTAAGAAACTTGATGATGCATTGTGGGCTTATAGAACTGCATATAAAAACTGTATGGGTATGCCTCTGTATGAAATGGTTTATGCAAAAGCATGTCACTTACCTCTTGAATTAGAACATAAGGCATATTGGGCTATTAAAGAGCTCAATTATGATTTCAAACTTGCCGGCGAGAAAAGGTTATTTGACATTAGCTCCCTTGATGAATGGAGAACTCAAGCCTATGAGAATGCCAAGTTGTTCAAAGAAAAAGTTAAAAGATGGCATGACAAGAAAATACAAAAGTGTGAGTTAACACAGGTGATCATGTTTTGCTATACAACTCTTGTTTTAGATTTTTTGCAGGAAATCTTCTCTCTAAATGGGAAGGCCCTTACATTATCGAGGAGGTCTATCGCTTCGGTGCTGTCAAAATCAACAACGTCGAAGGGACAAATCCGAAGGTGATAAATGGTCAATGAATCAAACACTATATCTCAGGTACTCCCTTAAATATTGAGACCAATATAATTGACACCGTAACACCAGAGGAGTACATAAGGGACACTTTCGAGAACATTTCAGACTCCGAAAAGGAATAGGTATGTGGTACGGTAAGTAAACGAGTCCAAAACATTTCCAATGATAATTTTTCTCTGTTTTGGGATATTTAGAAAAATTAGGAAAATTAAAAGTAGTCCGGAAGGGAAAGGAGGCCACCACAAGGGTGGAGGGTACGCCCTACCCCCCCTGGGCGCACCCCCCGACCTTGTGGCCACCTCGTGTGCCCTCCAGGCTCCGTTTTCTTGCACAATACTTCTTTTGGTCAGTAAAAAATCATTATATAATACCCCAAGGTTTTGACCACCGTACCACAGAAAAATCCTCTATTCTTGTTTCGAGTTGTTGTTTCTATTATAGATCTAGATCACCATGACGTCTCCAAGTGCCCCTAAGGACAAGTTTTTCGAGAAGGTCATCAACCCTTACATAGTGGAGGTGCTGCAACACCCTCAAACCATTGAGATGTGTGAGGGGGTGATGCACATCCGCGACGTTGAGGGGCCAAAGAATACCGGAAGTGTGGAGACAAGACTCGAAGCAATGGAACATGTCAAGGGATGGTGGAGCATGGACTTAAAGCCAACCACATGATGATCACAGAATTCACCAGTAATCACAAGCTGGACGCCAAGAACATTGGGGAGATCATCTTCAAGCTTCAAGAGAAAATCGAGCATCTCCAAGCCCAGATCTATGACCTGCAAAATCAAAACTATGAGTATGAATATAAATTTAAGAGGATGAGTTTGGCTGCAGATTTGAGGACCATGGAGGCTCATTCATCCTTCTATGATGGTGAGCCTATGCCTTGGAAGATGGATGACAAGCCTCCTACATCAACAACTCCATCATCACCACCTCCTAATAAAGAATCAGAATACATGGGTATAGGCACTCCCCTTGGAAACTACCAAGCTTTGGGGAGGTGCCCCAGTATCGTATCACCATCACACCTTTATCTTTATCATTTTTCTTAGAAAAATTATTTTGGTTATGTCTTGATATTTTAGAATGAAGTTTTCAGTATGATCTAGCTTTGAGTTTTGCTTTGATCTCAATCTATGTATCGATTCCATGAGTTATATAATAACGAGTAGTTTTGAGTTGAGGGCTTTGCTTTCTTGCTATGATCTTGAGGGAATAAAATAAATAAAAGAGGGTAATAAAAAGAAATAAAAAGATCATATAATGATCTTATGAGAAGTAATGACTTCACATATAAAGAGTATGGAGAATAAAAGTTGTTGAGAGTTGACATAGTTTTTATCATTGTTGCAATTAATAGGAAATAATAAAGAAAGAGATGTTTCACAAATAAATATACCATCTTGGACATCTTTTGTAATTGTGAGCACTCATTAAAATATGACATGCTAAAAAGTTGAAGCTAGACAAGGAAGACAACATAATGGGTTATGTCTTCTTACATCCTAACAGAAGTTATATTGTCATAGATCCTCCAACATGTTGAGTTTGCCTTTCCCTCTCATGCTAGACAAATTATTTGCACCAAGTAGAGATACTAATTGTGCTTCCAAACACCCCTTAAACCAGTCTTGCCATGAGAATCCACCATACCTACCTATGGATTGAGTAAGATCCTTCAAGTAAGTTGTCATCGGTGCAAGCAATAAAATTTGCTCTCTAAATATGTATGATCTATTAGTGTGAGGAAAATAAGCTTTATACGAACTTGTGATGTGGAAGAAATAAAAGCGATGGACTGGATAATAAAGGTCCTTATCACAAGTGCCAATATAAAGTGACGTTCTTTTGCATTAAGATTTTGTGCATCCAACCATAAAAGCGCATGACAACCTCTGCTTCCCTCTACGAAGGGCCTATCTGTTACTTTTATCTCCTACACTTATACAAGTGTAGCGACTATGATCCGAATGGACCGAAGTCTCTGTGTTTTGTGTCATCCTTGGATCGGTAATGTTGACAGACACAGTACTTGAAGGATTTATAACAGAGTGGCATTCACACACTTATTACATTGAATGTCTCAAAAGAAAAATAATATGCCATAATGCCATCTAACACGATAACAGCGGAAGGCTTGGAAGATAAGTGAGTCCATCAAATCCAAAGGCATAGCTGAGTGCATGACAAACGACCTAGCGCACCTTACTCTTATTCTGAAAAGTCTGCAACATGACTTGTTGCAGCCCGAAATGGGTGAGCACATGGAATATGCTGGCAAGATAACACAGTAGAGCAAGTAACAAAATAAAGGCTAACACTACGTGCATATAAGGATGGTGGAGGCTCTAAGGTTAAAGTTTTTGCATAAAGCCAATTTTTCCATACAACAAAGGAATAATTTTTATTTTAACTATCATGGTAGTTGAAACATCATTGAGAAGGTTCCCCCAACTCAATCCCAATTAAAGTAATCATTATCAACCCAGCATATTAGTTTTAGAGTGATGAGATCAATCCAATAATTCAAGTACCAGATACTCAAGATATCCATAACCGGGGACATGGCTAACCATGATTAGTTTGTACACTCTGCAAAGGTTTGCGCACTTTCCCCCACAAGACTCGATCTCCTCCGTTGGATTTCTCGCACTGCTTGGTGTTTGAGAAACGGATGACCGAGACACAATCTTTCAGAAGCATTTACTATTTACCCCGGGTGGACCCGTACACCTACTTTCCCCTACATCTGCTAGTCCACCACTGAAAGAGCTCACACAACATACTCAACTATTCCAGAGCCCATAATGGCATTGTGGCTACACACGGAAGTTTCTAGCATGAATAGTTTTATGATCCCTTTGAGCCTGGGTGGCATTCCATAGGATAATCACATGGTTCCTCCGGGATTTCCTAGGACAACACTGGATTCTCTAGGTGCCCTGCAACCAATCCACCCAGATGTGTATTAAAGTAGCCACCTTAACAATCTCACATCTGTCATGGATACTCTCAAACCCAATCCATGTCTACGAGCATAGCATTGCAACCTAAGCATAACGTAGAAGTAACTCCCATGGGTTTGAAAAATAATGCAGGTAATAGGTTCTACCTCAGTCTACTTCCCATACCCACATGTTAAGAGATCCTACTCATGCAATGTGTGAGGTTTGATGTAATGCATAAAAACAGGGTAATAAAGGGTATGATCAAAGTGTTACTTGCCTTGCTGACAATTCGCAAAACCTAGGGACTCGTAGTAGCACCCTTCGCACTACGGGAATTCTATCGCAAGCAAACAATAGCATACATAAGCAACCAAGCAAAGATGCACGGGTAAAACTCAAATTATATAATCTAACCAGAAAGTTCAACTGAAGAACTCCGGTTTGCAAAAAGAATCAAATCAAACTGAGCAATGAAACTCAAACTACAAAAGAAACAAGATCCGTTTACTAGATTGAACTAGAGTCAAATTTTACAGTACCAGAACCTTGTTCAAGTTGGTTAAACGGAGAGAGGGCTTCGAGACGAAGATCTAGGCGCTTGAATCGCCTGATTCCGACTAACGAGCGAAAAGTGAAACTAAAACGAAGATCAGGGCAGAAATCACGATAAAAAATAACCGCGAAAAACCCCTAAAAAAGAAAAACTGACGAACAGAATAACGAACGAACGTTCGCTAAAAGGTACTAACGAGCGAAATCGTTCGTTAACAGATCTAAACGAACGAACGTTCGCTAAATAGATCTGAACGTAAAACCAGAGAAAAACCGATCTAAAGAAAACGAACTAGGGTTTCTAAAAAAACGAACGGTTTTCCCGCCAAAACTGGCGGCGGCGGCGGGGGGGCGGCGGTTTCTGGCGGCGAGGTGGCGGCGGGGTGCGGCGAGGTGGCGGAGCGGCGGCGGCGCAGAAAGCGGCGGTGGCAGGAGTGGCGGCGGCGGGAGCTGGCGGTGGCGGTGCGGCTCGGCTAGGGTTCGGGCGAGGCGCGGGGTGGGCTGGGGCGGCGGCTACGGGCAGGCTTTAAAGGCCCCGGGCAGCGGTGTCCTAGCCGGACAAGGCCCGGTAAGGCGGTTGTCCTTTTTTTATAAACATTGTTGACGTAGCAAAACGGACAAAATAAATACTAAACGGACTCGAAAAATTCCGAAATAAATTTTCACCGTCCTCTAGTAATATTTAGGACAAAGTGAACATTTTTCCTGGGCCTAAATGAAATTTTTAAAAACGCGCATTTTTCCTATGCAAATAAAATTGCAAATAAATCCAAATAAAACACAAAAATTGATTTTAATATTTTTTCCCTCCAATACTTCATTTGTTTTGGAGAAGTCATATTATCTCCGCTCATATATTTTATTATGAAATATTTTCGAAGAGAAAAACAATTAAACCAAAGTGATCCTCGTACCGATATTTGGGAAAACTAAAATATGAAAATGGTAAAATCCCCAACTCTCTCCATGGGTCCTTGAGTTGCTTAGAATTTCGAGGATCGCAACACACGAATGCAAATAAAATATGATATGCAAGATGACCTATGTATAATATTCCAAATTGAAAATTTGGGATGTTACAAACCTACCCCCCTTAAGATGAATCTCGCCCTCGAGATTTTGGTTGGCTAGAAAATAGGTGTGGGTGGTCCTTGCGTAGATCATCCTCTCGTTCCCAGGTGGCTTCATCTTCGGTATGGTGGCTCGACTGAACTTTGCAAAACTTGATAACCTTGCTGCGGGTGACTCTGCTTACAAACTCGAGGATCTTGACCGGTTTCTCCTTGTAAGTTAGATCACTATCCAGCTGAATTGCTTCCAGGGGCACTGTGTCTCTCATAGGAATATCGGCCATCTCAGCATGGCACTTCTTAAGCTGGGAAACGTGAAACACATCATGAACTCCTGACAGTCCTTCAGGTCTCTAACTTGTAGGCAACCTCTCCCATGCGTTCGAAAACTCGGTATGGTCCTACAAATCTCGGGGCTAACTTTCCTTTAACTCTGAAACACTTAACTCCTCGCAGGGGTGATACTCTCAGGTATGCTCTGTCTCCAATTTCATAGACTATATCTTTGTGTTTCGAGTCTGCATAACTCTTCTGCCTGGACTAAGCTACCTTCAATCTATCTCAAATCAGCTTAACCTTATCTTCTGACTCTTTGATCAGATCTGGTCCGAATAACTGACGGTCTCCGACTTCATCCCACATCAATGGTGTTCGGTATCTCCTCCCATACAGTGCTTAGAATGGTGCCATCTTCAAGCTGGCCTGGTAACTATTTTTGTACGAAAACTCTGCATAGGTCAAGTTGTCATCCCAACTAGATCCATAATCTAGCGCACAAGCTCTCAACATGTCCTCCAGAATCTGATTGACTCTCTGGGTCTGTCCATCAGTCTACGGGTGAAAAGTTGTACTGAACTCTAGCCTGGTACCCAAAGTCTGGTGTAGCTGTGTTCCTCTATCTGATACGATAGTCCTCGGAACTCCGTGCAGACATACGATCCTCGTCATGTATATCTTGGCCAACTTCGCACCGGTATATGTGGTTTTCACAGGGATAAAGTGGGCTACTTTGGTCAAGCGATCCACTACTACCTAGATTGAGTCATATCCCGATCGGGTCCTGGGTAATCCAGTGATAAAATACATGCCAAGCTTATCTCACTTCCATCCGGGTATCGGCATAGGCTGTAGTAATCATGTTGGCTTTTGATGTTCGGCCTTCACTCTCTGGCATACATCACATAAGGCTACATACTCGGCAATGTCCTTCTTCATTCCCGTCGACCAGAAACGTTCCTTAAAATCCAAATACATCTTTGTGTTTCGGGGGTGTATCGAGTATGGCGAATCATGTGCTTCATGTAGTATCAACTTCCTGATCTCGGCGTTGTTGGGCACATAGACTCGGTCCTCAAACCACAAGGTGTCGTGTTCATCCTCACGAAAACCCTTGGCTTTTCCTTCACTCATCTTCTCCTTTATCTCGGCAATCTCTTTGTCATCCTTCTGAGCTTCTCGTATCTTTCCCAATAATGTTGACTGAACCTCCAAGGCTGCAACAAATCCTCTAGGAACTATCTCCAAATGAATCTCCCTGAGATCTTTTGCTAACTCCTTTGGCAATCCTCCATTCACTAAGGTATTAACATAACTCTTCCGGCTCAAAGCGTCTGCCACGACATTGGCCTTGCCTGGATGATAGTGCAGCTTCATATCATAATCCTTTATGAGATCCAACCATCTCCTCTGTCTGAGGTTCAGTTCCTTCTGGGTGAAAATGTACTGCAAACTCTTGTGATATGTGTACACATCACAATGGTTTCCAATAAGGAAATGTCTCCAGGTTTTGAGCGCATGCACTACTGCTGCTAGCTCCAAATCATGCGTAGCATAATTCATCTCGTGCGGTCGGAGTTGATGGGATGCATAAGAAACAAATCTTCCATCCTACATGAGTACTCCTCCAAGTCCTAAGCGTGAAGCATCGCAATATACTTGGAATTCCTTGCGTATATCTGGCAAGATCAGCACTGGGGCTATCATCAAACGTTTCTTCAACTCCTGGAAATTTTGTTTGCACTCTTCAGTCCAATAAAACTTTGTGTCCTTCTTCAACAATGTCGTCATAGGCTTTGCAATCTTGGAGAAATTCTCTATGAACCTCTGGTAATATGCCACGAGTCCAAGAAAACTATGGATTTCTCCCACTGAGGTGGGTGCCAACCACTCAGTGACTGCCTACACCTTGATAGGACCCACTGCTATACCTTCTCCTGATATAACATGTCCTAAGAATCCAACTTCCTTCAACCAAAACTCACATTTGCTGAACTTGGCATATAACTGATGTTCTCTGAGCTTCTCAAGAACCAAACGCAAAAGCTCCTCGTGTTCCTATTCGTTCTTCGAATACACCAAGATATCATCAATGAATACCACGACAAACTTATCCAAGAACTCCATGAACACCTTATTCATCATACTCATGAAATAGGCAGGGGCGTTAGTCAATCCAAAGGACATAACCGTATACTCATATAGCCCATACCTTGTGGTGAAGGCTATCTTAGGTATATCCTTTTCTCGGATCTTCAACTAGTGGTATCCTGATCGTAGATCGATCTTGGAGAATACTTTAGCTCCTTGAAGTTCATCCAACAAATCATTGATCATCGGCGGTGGGTACTTATTCTTAATCGTCACTTCGTTCAATTCCCGATAATCAACGACCATCCTTAAAGATCCATCCTTCTTCTCGACCAAGAGAACTGGGGCTCCCCAGGGTGATGAACTTTGGAGAATGAATCCTTTCTCCAATAATTCCTTAATCTGCTTCTTGATCTCCTCTAGATCATTCGCTGGCATCCAGTATGGTCTCTTCGATATTGGTCCGGTGCCCAGAAATATCTCTATCAAAAACAAAAATACTCCGTCAGGTGGCATGCCTGGTAGCTCCTCTGGAAATACATCTGTGTAATCCTTTACTACAGGCACTTCCTCCTGAACAACTCCTGAGAGAGAATTTACTTTTGTCCTCCTAGGCGCATGCCTAGATACGTACTTGATCCTTTTTCCCTCCGGGGTGGTAAGTAAAATTGACTTACTGGCACAATCGACGTTCCCTCCATACATCGATAGCCAATCCAGACCTAGTATCACATCCAATCCTTGTGACTCCAAAACTATCGGGTCTGAGGGGAAACATGGCGTCCAATCGTCAATGGCATTTGAAAACTTCCTTGATTTGCCATATATTCCGCTCCTGGTGAGCTTACTAACAAAGGGGTCATAAGTTCTTTGGTGGGCAACTTATATCTATCCACGAATCCCCTTGAAATGTATGAATGCGATCCACCAGTATCAAAAAGAACTATTGCGGTAAATGACTTAACAAAAAACTTACCGACAACAGCATCAGGCTGCTCTTCAACCTCCTCCACGTTCACGTGGTTCACTTGTCCCCTGTTGAAAGGGTTGGGCTTCTTCACAGCACTTCCATTGTCGTTCCCATTCTTCGCTTCCGAGCACTCTGTGGCGTAGTGTCCATTCTTCCCGCACTTGAAATAGGTAATGTGACCTAAGTCCCTCTTGGCGGGTGTGGATGGAGTGAAGCGGTTCTGATTATTGCTTGCTCCATTCCCATTCCCATTCTTGGAGCCATTGTGGTTATGAGAACTCCCTCCATTATGGGTGTGGATTCCATGGTTATGGCGGTAACCTCCCGAGTTTGGGGTGAAACGAGGCTTCTGTTGAGCTCCAGAATTGTTCTTTCCTTGTCCATACTTCCTCTTGCGGCTCTCAGTCTGCTGCTGCTTCCCTTCAATCATAAGAGCCTTGTCTACCAACTCCTGGTAATTGTTGAATGTTGCCACCATCAACTGTATGCTCATCTCTTCTTTCAGCCCTTCCATACACTTCTCCTGCTTCACGGCATCTGTGGCCACATCATCAGGGGCATAGCGAGATAGAGTACTAAAGTCATCTACGTATTGAGCCATAGTACGATTTCCTTGGCGCAAGTTGCGAAACTCACGCTTCTTCATGCTCATAGCTCCAGTTGAGACATGGGCGGTGCGAAAAGCTTGCTGAAACTGATCCCAAGTGACATTGGCTATAGGAAAACTGGCTGTGTAATTCTCCCACCATGAGGCTGCCGGTCCATCCAATTGATGTGCGGCAAAACGCACCTTCTCAGCATCTGTGCAACTTGCGGTGGTCAACTCCCTTCCAATCTTGTGTAGCCAGTCATCAGCAACTATTGGCTCAACGCTACTAGAAAACACCAGCAGTTGCAACCTTAGAAAATGGGCTAGGTTGTCCACTAGTGGTGGCGGTGGAGGGTTGTTGTTTTTGTTGTTGTTTTGATTGTTCTGGTTGTTATGGACAAGAAGTTGCATCAAAGTGTTCTGCTGCTGGATCAACTGAGTGAGCTCAGTGGGAAACTGAAATCCAGGCTCACGTCTTGGAGGCATATGATGGGTTTAGAGGGGAGAGATTAGAATAGAAATGAGGTCTAGGGGGAAATTCACTACCCATATGCACATGAGACAAACACAATCATATCACACCAATCAATTTCAAACAAGGGCATACAAAAGATCTAAACTAACGTTACAAAAGTGCTCTAACTTCTACTATATGGGGGAAACTACTGGTCATATGGTGGTCATCTAGAAATTTTGATCGGCGAAAGATTCCATGATATCTGCTCCAGCTTCGTCTTCATAGCCATCATCACTATCATCGGGGTCTGAGTCGGTGTCGTCGATGATGATGTAGTCCTCAGAACGAATCTCCTTGGGTTCGCCTTCTTCTCCTCCTGGCGCGGGGTCTCCCATGAATAATCCTACCTTCCTTGTTAGGTCGTCATTCTTCTCCAGAAGTATTGCGATTTCCTCCTCGTATCCGTCACATGAAAACTTGAGTTCCTCTTCTAGCTCCGAGTTCCTGGTTATCGCCTTCTTCAAATCTATCATGCATGCGCACATCTGGTGCTCCTGTCGGCGAAGTGCTGATTTAACTCCTGGATGAAAGCTGCAATGGACATGTCCTTCCATGTACTGATCATGTCCCATTGCTCATCTCGGCGCCCGCATATCTAGTAGATAGTGTCCTTCATCTCTTGTTTGTAGACTTCTCCAATTCGTCCCATTGCAATGTGAGCGGACATACTCTTGCCTAGGCTCCAGGTTGGTGCATCAAAGGAAAACTCTATGGGCTCAGTGGATGGTATGAATGTCCTCCCGGGAATTTGTACTTGAATATTCCATCGCTCCTCTTCTGGTAAAGTGGCGGTGTAGGTCCCGGTGAAGCTTGGTATTCCGATGTTCAGGTACCTAGTGACTTCCTTCAAGTGACGTCCAAAAGGTGTGTTTTCATCCGGTTGAGTGAACTTGTTCCTTGGGTCCACCATCCTAAATAGTAGAAAATGGAGAGGAGTCAGAAATGAGTAGAGAAGAGTCACCTAAGGTTTTTCTTAGTGGTCGTGTCCTACATTCAGCGTGTGCTCTGATACCATCTTTTAGTGACCACGATCCGAATGGACCGAAGTCTCTGTGTTCTATGTCATCCCAAGATCGGTAATGCTGAAACACACAGTACTTGAAGGATTTATAACAGAGTGGCATTCACACACTTATTACATCGAATGTCTCTAAAGAGAACTTATTACAAAATAATATGGCATAAGGCCACCTAACACGATAACAGCGGAAGGCTTGGAAGACAAGTGAGTCCATCAACTCTAACGGCATAGCTGAGTGCATGACAAACGACCTAGCGCACCTTACTCTTCTTCTAAAAAGCCTGCAACATGACATGTTGTAGCCCGAAACGGGTCAGCACATCGAATATGCTGGCAAGATAACACAGTAGAGCAAGTAACAGAATAAAGGCTAACACTACATGCATATAAGGCTGGTGGAGGCTCTAAGGTTAAAGTTTTTGCATAAAGCCAATTTTTTCCTACAACAAAGGAGTAACTTTTATTTCAACTATCATGGTAGTTGAAACATCATTGAGAAGGTTCCTCCAATAATCCCAATTAATGTAATCATTATCAACCCAGCAAATTAGTTTTAGAGTGATGAGATCAATCCAATAATTCAAGTACCAGATACTCAAGATGTCCATAATCGGGGACATGGCTAATCATGATTAGTTTGTACACTCTGCAGAGGTTTGCGCACTTTTCCCCACAGGACTCAATCTCCTCCGTTCGATTTCTTGCACTGCATGGTGTTTGAGAAACGGATGATCGAGACACAGTCTTTTAGAAGCATTTACTCTTTACCCCGGGTGGACCCGTACACCTACTTTCCCCTACATCTGCTATTCCACCACTGAAAGAGCTCACACAACATACTCAACTATGCCAGAGCCCATAATGGCATTGTGGCTGCACACGGAAGTTTCTATCATGAATAGTTTTATGATCCCTTTGAGCCTGGGTGGCATTCCATTGGATAATCACACGGTTCCTCCGGAATTTCCTAGGATAGCACAGGATTCTCCAGGTGACCTGCAACCAATCCACCCAGATGTGTATTAAAGTAGCCACCTTAAGTTGAACCATTAATTAACAATCTCACATCTATCATGGACACTCTCAAACCCAACCCACGTCTACGAGCATAGCATGGCAACCTAAGCATAACGTAGAAGTAACTCCCAAGGTTTTGAAAAATAATGCAGGTAATAGGTTCTACCTCAATCTACTTCCCAGACCCACATGTTAAGAGATTGTACTCATGCAATGTGTGAGGGTTTGATCTAATGCATAAAATCTGGGTAATAAAGGGTATGATCAAAGTGTTACTTGCCTTGCTGACGATTCGCAAAACCTAGGGACTCGCAGTAGCATGCTTCGCACTCCTTGAATTCTATCGCAAGCAAACAATAGCATACATAAGCAACCAAGCAAAGATGCAGGGGTAAAACTCAAATAAGATTATCTAACCAAAAAGTTCAACTGAAGAACTCTGGTTTGCAAAAGGAATCAAATCAAACGGAGCAACAAAACTCAAACTATGAAAGAAACAAGATCCGTTTACTAGATTGAACTAGAGTCAAATTTTACAGTACCAAAATCATGTTCAAGTTGTTTAAACGGAAAGAGGGCTTCGAGACGAAGATCTAGGCGCTTGAATCGCCTGATTCTGACTAATGAGCGAAAAGTTAAACTAAAACGAAGATCGGGGCAGAAATCACGATTGAAAATAACCGCGGAAAACCCCTGAAAAAAGAAAAACTTACGTACAGACTAACAAACGAACGTTCGCTAAAAGGGACTAACGAACGAAATCATTCATTAACAGATCTAAACGAACGAACGTTCGCTAAATAGATCTCAACGTAAAACCGGAAGAAACCCGATCTAAAGAAAACGAACTAGGGTTTCTAAAGAAATGAACGATTTTCTCGCGAAAAACGGCGGCAGCGATGGCTACCTCCGGCGAGACGGGGTCCGGCGGCGAGGTGGCGGCGAGGCAGCGGGGTGGGCGGCGGCTCGCGGCATCGGCGCGGAAAGCGGCAGCGGGAGCTGGCGGCGGCACTCGCGACGGCGGCGGGAGCTGGCGGCGGCGGCCTAGCTCGGCTAGGGTTCGGGCGAGGCGCGGCGTGGGCTGGGGCGGCGGCTTCGGGCGGGCTTTAAAGGCCCCGGGCAGCAGTGTCCTAGCCGGACACGGCCCGATAAGGCGGTTGCCCTTTTTTATAAACAGTCCTGATGTAGCAAAACGGACAAAATAAATGCTAAACGGACTCTAAAAATTCCGAAATAAGTTTTCACCGTCGTCTAATAATATTTAGGACAAAGTGAACAGTTTTTCGGACCTAAATGAAATTTTGAAAAACGCGCATCTTTCCTATGCAAAGAAAATTACAAATAAATCCAAATAAAACACAAAAATTGATTTTAATATTTTTCATCCAATATTTCATTTGTTTTGGAGAAGTCATATTATCTCCGCTCATATATTTTATTATGAAATATTTTCGGAGAGAAAGACAATTAAAACCGAAGTGATCCTTGTACCGATATTTGAGAAAACTCAAATATGAAAACGGTAAAATCCCCAACTCTCTCCGTGGGTCCTTGAGTTGCTTAGAATTTCGAGGATCGCAACACACGAATGCTAATAAAATTTATATGCAAGATGACCTATGTATAACATTCCAAATTGAAAATTTGGGATGTTACAACAAGAGTCGTGGTGATCATCACCTTTCCTTTTACTTTTATCCTTTGGCAAGCACAATATGTTGGAGCTAGATTTAGATATATATATATATCCACATGGATGTAGAGAGCCATGAACCATTATTGTTGACATTACCCTTGAGGTAAATTGTTGGGAGGTGAAACTATAAGCCCCTATCTTTCTCTATGTCGAATTGAATCTTTGAACTCATAAGTATTGCATGAGTGTTTGCAATTATGAAAGACTAACTGATAGTTGAGTATGTGCACTTGGTGAAAAGCTCTTATATTTGACTCTTTCGATGTTATGATAAATTGCAATTGCCTCAATGACTGATATCATAGTTTATTGGTTATCAATGAAGTTTCAGATTCATACTTTACCTTGTGGATGAATTGTTACTGTAACATAAGAACCTATATGACAAGTCATGTTGTTGTCCTAATGATAACCATGATGCCCTCATGTCCGCATTCTATTTTATCGACACCTCTATCTCTAAACATGTGGACATATTTTTTTATATCGGCTTTTCGCTTGAGGACAAGCGAGGTCTAAGCATGGGGTAGTTGATACGTCCTTTTTTCATCATGCTTTTATATTGATATTTATTGCATTATGGGCTATTATTACACATTATATCACAATACTTATGACTTTTCTCTCTTATTTTACAAGGTTTACATGAAGAGGGAGAATGCCGCAGCCGGAATTCTGGACTGAAAAAGGAGCAAATATTAGAGACCTATTCTACACAACTCCAAAAGTCCTGAAACTTCGCGGAGAATATTTTTGGAATATATAAAAAATATTGGGCGAAGAAAGCACCAGAGGAGCGCCACCAGCAAGCCATGAAGATGGAGGGCGCGCCATACCCCTGGGCGCGCCCCCCGTCCTTGTGGGCCCCCTGGCAGGCCTCCGACAACCATCTTTTGCTATATGGTGTGTTTTGACCTGTAAAAAATCATAAGGGAGTTTTCCAGACGAAGCGCCTCCGTCTCGAGGTGGAACCTGGGTGAAACCAATCTAGGGCTCCGGCAGGGCTATTCAGCCGAGGACACTTCCCTCCTGGAGGGGGAAATCGAAACCATCGCCATGACCAACGATCCTCTCATTGAGAGGGGGTCAATCTCCATCAACATCTTCACCAGCACCATCTCCTCTCAAACCCTAGTTCATCTCTTGTATCTGATCTTTGTCTCAAAACCTCAGATTGGTACCTGTGGGTTGCTAGCAGTGTTGATTACTCCTTGTAGTTGATGCTAGTTGGTTTATTTGGTGGAAGATCATATGTTAAGATCCTTAATGATATTCAATACCCCTGTGATTATTAACATGAATATGCTTTGTGAATAGTTACGTTTGTTTCCGAGGACATGGGAGAAGTCTTGTTAGAAGTAATCATGTTAATTTGGTATTCGTTCGATATTTGTATGAGATGTATGTTATCTTTCCTCTAGTGGTGTTATGTGAACATCGACTACATTATTTGGGCCTAGGGGTAAGCATTGGCAAGTAATAAGTAGATGATGGGTTGCTAGAGTGACAGAAGCTTAAACCCTATTTTATGTTCATGTGTTGCTTCGTAAGGGGTTGTTTTGGATCCATATGTTTCATGCTATGGTTAGATTTATCTCAATTCTTCTTTCGTAGTTCCAGATGCTTGCGAGAGAGGCTAATCGTAAGTGGGAGGCTTTTCCAAGGAAGGGAAGCACCCAAGCACCGGTCAACCCACATATCAAATTATCAGAGTAACGAACGTGAATCATATGAGCATGACAAAAACTAACTTGACAACAATTCCTATGTGTCCTCGGGAGCACTTTGCTTTATATTAGAGTTCGTTCAGGTTTTTCCTTTGCTACAAAAAGGATTGGGCCACCTTGTTGCACCTTAGTTACTTTTGTTACTTGTTACCCATTATGAATTATCTTATCACACAACTATCTGTTACCGATAATTCCAGTGCTTGCAGAGAATACCTTGCTAAAAACCGCTTGTCATTTCCTTCTGCTCCTCATTGGGTTTGACACTCTTACTTATCGGAACGGCTACGATAGATCACTTATACTTGTGGGTAATCACCGCTGCCCTGCGTCGGGCCGCTGTCGACGCCGTTGCCGGTGCCGCTCGCCACCCCTCGTTGAGGTCCCTCCCGCACGGGCGGGGCCACCCGAGGTCGCCGCCGGCTTGGCCTCTGCCCACTGGGGTCGGCCTAGTTTAACTAGGGGACTAACCCCCCTAAACTAACCCCACTAACCCGTAGTGCCACTGACCCGTGGGCCCAAGGCCATTAAATTAGTTTGAACATATTTTATTTTAAGTACCCCTGACACTCACAAGTAGACCCCACCTCTAATTATCTGTTTAAAAAGAAAATAATAAAACTATGTGAATGACACCTAGGCCCCACTACCCAGGTTTGACCAGTCAACTGTTGACTAGTCAACTGATGATTGGACTAATTGGTTGGGTCAACCCAGCCCCCTGGCCCCACATGTCATTGACTATGGCTACCCCCTGCTGAGTACAAAAGGTATTTTCCTAGAACTGCACAGAAGCATAATCACCAGCATCACACATAATTTCAAAAGGCAAGTTCCAATTAGGTGGTTGGACAATAGGTGCAGAGGTTAAGGCTTTCTTAAGTATTTCAAAGGCTTCTACACAATCATCATAAAAATTAATGGAACATATTTTTGCAAGAGATTAATAAGAGGCCTAGAAATTTTAGAGAAGTCTTTAATGAACCTCCTATAGAAACCAGCATGACCAAGGAAACTTCTTATGCATTTAATATATTTAGGACATGGCATTTTCTCAATTGCATAAACTTTAGCTTTGTCTACTTCAATACCTCATTCAGGGATTTTATGTCCCAAGACAATACCTTCATTCACCATAAAGTGGTACTTTTCCCAATTCAAGACAAGATTAGTTTGTTCTCATCTCTGCAAAACTCGATCAAGGTTGCTTAAGAAATCATCAAAAGAAGTTCCGTATATGGAAAAGTCATCCATGAAAACGTCAATAATATTTTCACAAAAGTCGTAGAATATAGCAGTCATAGATCTTTGAAAGGCAGCAGGTGCATTGCATAGACCAAAATGCATACGTCTATAAGCATAAGTTCCAAAAGGACGAGTAAAGATGGTTTTCTCTTGATCGGATTGTGAAACAGGTATTTGAGAGAAACCAAAATATCCATCAAGAAAGCAAAAGGGTGTGTGCTTGGACAGTCTTTCTAACATCTGATCAATAAAAGGTAAGGGGTGATGTTCTTTTCTAGTGGCTTTGTTTTGTTTTCTAAAATCAATTACCATCCTATAACCAATTACAATTCTTTGTGGAATAAGTTCATTTTATTATTAGGAACAACAGTAATGCCTCCTTTCTTAGGAACACAATAAACAGGACTTACCCATCCACTATCAGTTATGGGATAAATTATACCTGCTTCCAAAAGTTTTAATATTTCAGTTCTTACCACCTCCTTCATATTAGGATTTAATTGTCATTGGTGATCGACAACTGGTTTAACATCAGGCACCATATTAATTATTGGCTGACATAGAGTGGGACTAATGCCCTTAAGATCATCAAGAGTATATCCAATAGCAGCACGATTCTTCCTCGGAGTTTTTAATAGTCTCTTTTCTTCATACTCTGGAAGATTAGCACTAATGATAACAGGATATATCTTCTTTTCATCAAATAAGCATATTTCAATGTACCAGGAAATTGTTTTAATTTGAACACAGGATCACCTTTAGGTGGAGGAGGACCTCCAAGAGTTTCAACACGCAAATTGTGTTTCGGGATAGGCCGTTGACCAAAGAACATATTATCTATTTCATTTCTTTCATTCATGTGCATATCATTTTCATGGTCTAGCAATTGTTCTAACGGATCAGTAGGCGGTACAACAATAGAAGCAAGACCAATATTTCCATCCTTACTAGGCAATTCTTTCTCATGAGGTTGTCTATGAAACTTGGGAAAATTAAACTCGTGAGTATCACCAAAGTTAACGCTGACAGTTTCTTTAGCGCAATTAATTTAGCATTAATAGTGTTCAAGAAAGGTCAACCGAATATAAAGGGACAAAAATTTTCTTGTGGATAACCGGGAACTAGAAAGAACTTTTTTTCCACACAAGACTTCAACATCTCTAACAATCCTAAGCGGCGTAATGGTGTCTCTATCCGCAAGTTTAATAGTAACATCAATGTCTTCTATTTCAATAGGTGCAATATCATTCATAATTTCTTGATATAAGGTAAACGAAATGACAGTCACGCTAGCACCCAAATCACATAGGCCATGATAACAATGATCTCCTATGTTAACAGAGACAACAAGCATGCCAACAACAGGTTTATTATTATCTTTATTATCTGGTTTAGAAATTCTAGCAGCTTCACCACACAAGTAAATAACATGCCCATCGATATTATCAACCAAGAGATCTTTAACCATAGAAACATTCGGTTCAAATTTAATTTGTTCAGAGGGTCTAGGTGATATAATATTACTTTTATTAACCACAATTGATACCTCTTATCCTAACAGGGAAAGGTGGTTTCTCAATATAATCAATAGGCACAACTAGATCAACATTGTAAATGATAGTTTCATCTTTCACTTTAGCGGGATCCTCAATCTTTTCTTTAACAGGGGATGATATTTAAACCACTTCTCCTTAGGGAGATCAACATGAGTAGGAAATGATTCACAAAAAGAGGCTACTATCTCAGAGTCAAGTCCATAGTTAGTGCTAAACTTATGAAAAACATTGGTATCTATAAAAGATTTGACACAATCGAACTCGAGTATTATACCTGACTCATTACCTTTATCGTGTTCCCAATCTCTAGAGTTGCATCTAATCCTTTCCAGAATATCCCATTTGAATTCAATATTTTGCTTCATAAAGGAGCCAGTCAAAGAAGAATCTAGCATGGTTTGATCATCGTGAGAAAGCCGAGCATAAATTTTTTGCAAGATAATTTTTCTTGAGAGCTCATGATTGGGCCATGTGTACATCATTTACTTACGCCTCCCCCAAGATTGAGCGATGCTTTCTCCTTCATGAGGCCAAAAATTATATATATAATTCCAATCACGATGAACCAGATGCATAGGATATTTTTTTGATGAGATTCCAATTTCAATTGATCCCAATCCCACGTTCCAATATCACCACATAGCCTATGCCATGTCAATGTCTTTCCCTTCAAAGATAAAGGGAAAATCTTCTTCTTAACTTCATCTTCGGGTAAACTTGCAAGCTTAAATAATCCACAAGGTTCATCCACATGGATTAGGTGCATGTCAGGATGCAACGTTCCATCTCCTGCATAAGGATTATCTAGCAGTTTCTCTATCATACCCAAAGGAATCTCATAATAAATATTTTCAGTAGATGCAGTAGGTTGAGGAGAAACTCTTTGTGCTTCCGATCAAGGTGAAGATACCCATAACAAACCCCGCTTACCAAAGTAACAAGTAACAGTAAATTTCAGCACGCAATATGAATATTTTCCTTACCAAATTCAGCTTACCAAAGGCGCTTCACTCCCCGGCAACGACGCCAGAAAAGAGCCTTGATGAAACACAAGTATAGGGGATCAATCATAGTCCTTTAGATAAGTAAGAGTGTCGAACCCAACAAGGAGCATGAGGAAATGACAAGCGGTTTGCATGAAGGTATTGTCTGCAAGCAGTCAAATTAAAGGTAACATATACTTTGATAGCTAGATAATTTGTAACGAGCAATAAGTATTAACGGTAACAAGTGTGCAGAAAGAAAGCCCAATCCTTGTTGTAGCAAAGGACAACCCAGAACAAACTCTTATAATAAGTAAAGTATTCTTGAGGACACACGAGAATTTCATCTAGTCACTTTCATCATGCTTGTTTGATTTGCGTTCGTTACTTTGATAATTTGATATGTGGGTGGATCGGTGCTTAGGTGCTATTATTAATTTAACAAGCCTCCCACTTATGATTACCCCCTCTCGTAAGCATCTGCAACTACGAAAGAAGAATTAAGATAAACCTAAGCATAGCATGGAGCTTATGTATCCAAATCAGCCCCTTACGGAATAGCGCATAAACTAGGGTTTAACCTTCTATCACTCTAGCAACCCATCATCTAATAACTACTCCACAATGCATTCCCTTAGGACCAAAGATGGTGAAGTGTGATGTGGGCACCTGGGTGGGCCCCTTTGGTATTTATTTCACAAATAGTTTTTATTTATTCCGAAATAAATCTCCGTAAAATTTTACCTCATTTGCAGAAGTGCAAAATAGGTATCCCTGACATATATATAATGGTCTGAAGAAATTTTGAACATTTTATATTTAATTTAAATATCTACGGGCCTTAAAAGGACAAGAGGTGGAAGAAAACTTGGGCCACAAAGACCCAAGTGGAGGAGGCACCCCCCCCTTATGGAAGGGGGAGCCAAATCGGACTAGGGGAGGAGGAATCCTCTCTCCCTTGGCCGACGCCCCAGGGAGGGACTTTCCCTCCTTGGTGGTTGCCCTCTCCCTCCCTCCAACCTATATATATATATATATATATATATATATATATATATATATATATATATATATATATATATATATATATATATATATATATATATATATATATATTATTTTTTGCTCTTTTAGAGACACGAGTTTTTCGACTTCCTCTAATTCTTCTTGTTCAAGTTCTAGTTCTAGTTGGTTATAGTTGACTAATAAGAGCTAGGCTAATCCTCTGGTCCTCACAATTATTATCCCCATGTGGTTCTAGTCTCCTCCCTCTAATTCTCCCTCGGCGATTAGCTCTGGACGGCGAAGTGCTGTCGGATCGTGAAGGTTGCACGCTTCCACCAAATAGAGAGGTTGTGCTTTCGGTATTCAGTTCGAGGGACTGCTCATGGGCGGTTCGCAGGAACGTTCATCAATGGTTTGGGGGACTCCAAGTATGATCTATACCGGCATGTTCTTCTTCTTCTTCTGCAAGTTGGTGACATTAATGATCGTGATCCCTACCCATTATGCATCTTCATTTTAATCATGGGTGATAATAGGCGCGATTTTTTTTTGTTTTCTACTATGTTTCCCAACATTACTTCTGTAGAATAAATAATGAGGTTGCCATGGAGGTCATTAAAATGGCAATCCCTTGGCTCCAGCCATCATGTCGTACTGTGGCACGCAGCCCAATTAACAATACAACATATAACCATCACATACATAAACTCATTATCATGGCGATGGCTATACCACATCACATGCATCCTACAAAACCAAGTTAGATGTGTTCTAATGGGTTTGGGAAATTTTAATTACATGGCTTCTAGGGTTTTTAGTTAACTCTAGATACCTACATCCACCATTAAGGCGACAGTTTTTGTTGCTAGATTAACTTTCGGGGTGTGCGAGGGAAGAGGCTTAATTAAACAATTCTAGCCAGACACTAAACTTCGTCAATACGCATGATCCGTTAGGAGATCGAACATTTTCATCACCCTCTTGTGTCAGCGATAGTTCACTATTCTTGACAATGATGAAGCCCAAAGAACTATTAGCACACCATCGATACCGAGAGCTGATCGATTGTCAGAACTTTGTGCAAAGCTACATTGTCACATCATGTTTTTCATGCCACAACCCTTAAGATGATAATCATGCTAAAATATGGTTTGACAAAAACTTTTGAGAGTTTTGGTCTATGCTTGATTTGGTTTTCTGTTTGCTGTTTGAAGTGCTCTAAAAATCAAATAAATCCTCCAACTCTTATACTCCTCCTCCTTGATCGAAACCTTTTCCCAATGATCATACCATGTGTATAGGACATAATAGTATTTTCTTACAAAAATATTTTGGCCAAAAAGTATTTTCTAAATTAGGTTTTCCAAAAACCCCTGAACTGAGACTTGAACTACAAGTACTTAATTAAGGGTGTGAAAAATCTTTCAAAAATCATATTTGAATCCTATTAGATATATGACTCCCAAAAACCACAAAAATATTATTTTAAAAGTTATTTTGCTATTTTATTTAAAGGCTTTTTCTTTAGGCCAGAAATGGTCTTTAATAGGTTAAAATTATTTTATTGTTTGAAAAATATTTGAGAAAATTTAGGGAAGCTCATAGGACATATATTGTCCATATGTAAAAGTTTCAACACATGGTCATGTTCAAAATGTTGGTCAAATCCCACAAAAACCCTTTCTGGATATTTCAAGCTTTTGAAATATTTACAAAGTAAATATTCTCTAAAAAATCCAGTAAAATTATATCATGTCAAATATGACATATTTGATGGTCTTGCCAAACCTCATGCCTTGGAGAAAAAGAAAACATCATCAAACCCCCTCAAAACCATTTCTGTCCATTTTGAAGTTTGAGCAACTTTACATTGATAAACTTGTCCAAATGCTCTCAAACTTGGTGCACATGCTAAAATGGTCTAGTTATGCATCTAGACCAAATGATAAAAGTTTTGTAGAAGGATAACTTGACCAAAGTGTCCCAAAACCCTTTCTGACCAGATCCAAATTTGAACAACTCTACATTGCCAACTTTTTACTTGTAACCTCAAATATTGTGGAAATGCTCACAACCCCAAATAATGACACTACACCAAGTGGTGCATCAAGGAGGGATGATTTGCATGACTAAATCTTGGAAAAGCCATTTCTGTTGATTTCTAGAGTTTACAAAAGTTGCATTGGCAACTTTATCCAAATGGACTCAAACTTGGTGGAGCACCCTATTTATATGTTCCATTTCATCCTGTTAAGTCTCATGTCTATTATAATCCATTTGCTTGCCCAAAACAGCATCAAACACCTTCTCGTGATTTTCCAAAACTACTATTTTCACGTCTTTCCTTGTTCTCCACGAGCTAAGCTTTTTACCAGAGCCTCCCCTGGTCAACTTCTACCTCCAGGAACTCCCTCTCCTCCTTAGCTCAATGATTGAGGGGGGTAAAACCCCATTTTAGTCTTATGGACAGCCCAATTCTCACTCTCTCTCAACCTCGCCTCTCTCCCAGTGGTTCACCTGGGCATCCAATGTTGGAGATATGCCCTAGAGGCAATAATAAAAGCATTATTATTATATCTCCTTGTTCATGATAATTGTCTGTTATTCATGTTTGAATTGTATTGTACGGAAACAGCGATACATGTGTGAATACACAGACCACAACGAGTCCCTGGTAGGCCTCTAGTAACCAGCTCGTTGATCAACAGATGGTCACGGTTTCCTGACCATGGACATGAGATGTCAGTGATAACAGGATCACATCATTAGGAGAATGATGTGATGGACAAGACCCAAACTTGAGCATAACACGAGATCGTATAGTTCGTAATGCATAAGCTTTTCGGTGTCAAGTATTTATTCCTTAGACCATGAGGTTGTACAACTCCCGGATACCGTAGGAGTGCTTTGGGTGTGCCAACCGTCACAACGTAACTGGGTGGCTATAAAGGTACGCATCGGGTATCTCCGAAAGTGTCTGTTGAGTTGGTACGAACCGAGACTGGGATATTGTCACTTCGTATGACGGAGAGGTACCTCTGGGCCCACTCGGTAATACATCATCATAATGAGCTCAATGTGACTAAGTAGTTAGTCACGGGATGATGGATTACGGATCGAGTAAAGAGACTTGCCATAACGAGATTGAACAAGGTATTGGGAATACCGACGATCGAATCTCGGGCAAGTACCGTACCGATGGACAAAGGGAATAACATACGGGATCAAGGTTGTCAGAATCGCGATTTTGAATCGGATCGGAGCCCTGATGGTAGGATCGCAAATCGTGGAATCGTCACTATCAGGATCGTAGAAGCGTAGATTCTATGAACTAAAGTCGTAGAATCAGAGGGGTTAGTTTGGATCGTAAAGTCGTAGAATCGTACAACAGAATCGCGATTCTGACAACCTTGTACGGGATTGAGTGAATCCTTGACACAGTGGTTCATCCGATGAAGATCATCGAGGAACACGTGGGAACCAACATGGGTATCCAGATCCCGCTGTTGGTTATTGACCGGAGAGTGGTCTCGGTCATGTCTACGTGTCTCCCGAACCCGTAGGGTCTACACACTTAAGGTTCGGTAACGCTAGGGTCGTAGAGATTAATGCACGTGGAAACCCGAATGTTGTTCGGAGTCCCGGATGAGATCCCGGACGTCACGAGGAGTTCCGGAATGGTCCGGAGGTAAAGATTGATATATGGGAAGTCCAGTTTCGGCCAACGGGTGATCTCCGGGGGTCACCGAGAGCGTCCCGGGACCACCGGAGGGGCCCCGGGGGTCCACCGGGTGGGGCCACCCCTCCCGGTGGGGCCCCCAGGCCGCAAGGGGATGGGTGCAGCCCTAGGGGCTGGCGCACCACAAGGGGGCCCCACCTCCCCATGCGCATAGGGATAAAACCCTAAGGGGAGGGGGGCCACCACTTGCCTTGGGGGAGGGGGACTCCTCCCTGGCCGCCGCCCCCCCTTGCAGATTGGATCTGCAAGGGGCTGGCGCCCCCCCTGGCCCCCTATATATATGTGGGGGGGGAGAGGGCAGCCGCACCTCAGCCCTGGCGCCTCTCCCCCTCCCGTCACACCTCCCAACTCCATTGCAGGGCAGCCCGGCGAAGCCCTGCTGCGACATCCACTGCATCCGTCATCACGCCGTCGTGCTGCCGGATCTCTGACGACTTCTCCTCCCCCCTTGCTGGATCAAGAAGGAGGTGACGTTGCTGCACCGTACGTGTGTTGAACGCGGAGGTGCCGTCCGTTCGGCGCTAGATCATCGGTGACGAAGAACGTGAAGAGTACGACTACTTCATCCTTGCTTCGTTGAAAGCTTCCGCGCGTAATCTTCATAACGGTATGTAGATGCACTCTAAGTTACTCGTTGCTAGATGTCTCCATAGATGGATCTTGGTGAAGACGTAGAAATTTTTTGATTTATGCTACGTTCCCCAACAGTGGTATCAGAGCCTAGGTTTTATGCGTAGCATCTTGGCACGAGTAGAACACAAAGCAGTTGTGGGCGTATGATCTTGTTCAACTTTCTTACCGTTACTAGTCAATCTTGATTCGGCGGTATTGTGGGATGAAGCGGCCCGGACCGACCTTACACGTACGCTTACGTGAGACTGGTTCCACCGACAGACATGCACTAGATGCATAAGGTGGCTGGCGGGTGTCTGTCTCTCCTACTTTAGTCGGATCGGATTCGATGAAAAGGGTCCTTATGAAGGGTAAATAGAAGTTGACAAATCACGTTGTGGTTTTGGCGTAGGTAAGAAACGTTCTTGCTAGAAATCCTATAGAAGCCACGTAAAACTTGCAACAACAATTAGAGGACGTCTAACTTGTTTTTGCAGCATGTGTTTTGTGACGTGGTATGGCCAAGAACGAAGATGTGATGAATGATATATGTGATGTATGAGATTGATCATGTTTTTGTAATAGGGAATCACGACTTGCATGTCGATGAACTTGACAACCGGCAGGAGCCATAGGAGTTGTCTTAATTATTGTATGACCTGCGTGTCATTGAATAACGCCATGTAATTACTTTACTTCATTGCTAAACGTTAGCTATAGTAGTAGAAGTAATAGTTGGCGTGACGACTTCTTCAAGACACGATGATGGATATCATGATGATGAAGATCATGGTGTCGAGCCGGTGACAAGATGATCATGGTGCCCCGAAGATGGAGATCCAAGGAGCAAGATGATATTGGCCATATCATGTCACTATAATTGATTGCATGTGATGTTTATCATGTTTTTGCATCTTGTTTACTTAGAACGACGGTAGTAAATAAGATGATCTCTCACTAAAATTTCAAGTAATGTGTTTCCCCTAACTGTGCACCGTTGCTAAAGCTCGTTGTTCCGAAGCACCACGTGATGATCGGGTGTGATAGGTTCTAACGGTCACATACAACGGGTGTAAGACAGATTTACACACGCGATACACTTAGGGTTCACTTGACGAGCCTAGCATGTACAGACATGGCCTCGGAACACGGAAGACCGAAAGGTCGAACACGAGTCGTATAGAAGATACGATCAACATGAAGATGTTCACCGTTTTTGACTAGTCCGTCTCACGTGATGATCGGACACGGACTACTCGATTCGGATCGTGTATCACTTGGATGACTAGAGAGATGTCATTCTGAGTGGGAGTTCATTAAAATTTGATTAAGATGAACTTAATTATCATGAACTTAGTCTAAATTCTTTACAATATCTCTTGTAGATCAAATGGCCCACGCTCCAGTTTCCCTCAACTTCAACGCGTTCCTAGAGAAAACCAAGCTGAAAGACGATGGTAGCAACTATACGGATTGGGTCCGTAACCTGAGGATTATCCTCATAGCTGCCAAGAGAACTTATGTCCTAGAAGCACCGCTAGGTGATGCACCCGCTCTCCTGGCGACCCAAGACGTTTTGAACGCCTGGCAGTCGCATAGTGATGATTACTCCCTGGTTCAGTGCGGCATGCTTTACAGTTTAGAATCGGGGCTCCAAAAGCGTTTTGAGCACCATGGGACATATGAGATGTTCGAAGAGCTGAAAATGGTTTTCCAAGCTCATGCCCGAGTCGAGAGATATGATGTCTCCGACGCATTCTACAGCTGTAAGATGGAGGAGAACAGTTCTGTCAGTGAGCACATCCTCAAGATTTCAGGATTGCACAACCGCTTGTCTCAGCTGGGAATGAATCTCCCAGATGAAGCGGTCGTTGACAGAATCCTCCAGTCGCTCCCACCAAGCTTCAAGAGCTTCGTGCTAAACTTCAACATGCAGGGGATGGAGAAGTCCATTCTCGAGGTGTATTCGATGCTGAAATCAGCGGAGGTTGACATCAAGAAAGAACATCAAGTGTTGATGGTCAATAAAACCACTAAGTTCAAGAAAGGCAAGGGTAAGAAGAACTTCAAGAAGGACGGCAAGGGAGTTGCCGCGCCTGGCAAGCCTGTTGCCGGGAAGAAGCCAAAGTATGGATCCAAGCCAGAGACTGAGTGCTTTTATTGCAAGGGAACGGGTCACTGGAAGCGGAACTACCCCAAATACTTAGCAGACAAGAAGGCCGGCAACGTCAAAGGTATATATGATATACATGTTATTGATGTGTACCTTACCAGCACTCGTAGTAGCTCCTGGGTATTCGATACCGGTGTAGTTGCTCACATTTGTAACTCAAAACAGGAGCTGCGGAATAAACGGAGACTGGCGAAGGATGAGGTGACGATGCGCGTCGGGAATGGTTCCAAGGTCGATGTGATCGCCGTCGGCACGCTACCTCTACATCTACCCTCGGGATTAGTTTTGAACCTGGATAATTGTTATTTAGTACCAGCTTTGAGCATGAACATTGTTTCTAGATCTCGTCTTATGCGAGATGGATATTCTTTCAAATCGGAGAATAATGGTTGTTCTATTTATTTGAGAGATATGTTTTATGGTCATGCCCCGCTGGTCAATGGTTTATTTTTGATGAATCTCGAACGTAGTGATACACATATTCATAGTGTAGATGCCAAAAGATGTAAAGTTGATAATGATAGTCCCACATACTTGTGGCATTGCCGCCTTGGTCATATTGGTGTCAAACGTATGAAGAAGCTCCATTCGGATGGACTTCTAGAGTCTCTTGATTATGAATCATTTGACACGTGCGAACCATGCCTTTTGGGCAAGATGACCAAGACTCCGTTCTCCGGAACAATGGAGCGAGCAACCAACTTGTTGGAAATCATACATACTGATGTGTGCGGTCCAATGAGTGTTGAGGCTCGCGGAGGCTACCGTTATGTTCTCACCCTCACGGATGACTTGAGTAGATACGGGTATATCTATTTGATGAAACACAAGTCTGAGACCTTTGAAAAGTTCAAGGAATTTCAGAATGAGGTTGAGAATCAACGTGACAGAAAAATAAAGTTCTTGCGATCGGATCGTGGGGGTGAATATTTAAGTCATGAATTTGGCACACACCTTAGGAGCTGTGGAATTGTTTCACAATTGTCACCGCCCGGAACACCTCAACGTAACGGTGTGTCCGAACGTCGAAATCGTACTCTGTTGGACATGGTGCGATCTATGATGTCCCTCACCGATTTACCGCTATCTTTTTGGGGTTATGCTTTAGAGACTGCCGCATTAACTTTAAATAGGGCTCCGTCAAAATCCGTTGAGACGACTCCATATGAACTTTGGTTTGGCAAGAAACCGAAGCTGTCGTTTCTGAAAGTTTGGGGTTGCGATGCTTATGTCAAGAAACTTCAACCTGAAAAGCTCGAACCCAAATCGGAGAAATGCGTCTTCATAGGATACCCAAAGGAAACTATTGGGTACACCTTCTACCACAGATCCGAAGGCAAAGTCTTTGTTGCCAAGAATGGATACTTTCTGTGTTGGAAATATGCCCTAGAGGCAATAATAAAAGAGTTATTATTATATTTCCTTGTTCATGATAATCGTTTATTATCCATGCTATAATTGTATTGATTGGAAACTCAGATACACGTGTGGATGAATAGACAGACTTTGTGTCCCTAGTGAGCCTCTACAGGACTAGCTCGTTGATCAAAGATGACCGCGGTTTCCAGGTCATAGACATGAGTTGTCATTTGATAACGGGATCACATCATTAGGAGAATGATGTGATGGACGAGACCCAAACGTTAACATAGCTTTTGATCGTGACAGTTATCGCTATAGTTTTCTGCATGTCAAGTATAAGTTCCTATGACCATGAGATCATGTAACTCACTGACACCGTAGGAGTGCTTTGTGTGTACCAAACGTCACAACGTAACTGGGTGACTATAAAGGTACTCTACAGGTATCTCCGAGGGTGTCTGTTGAGTTGACATGGATCGAGACTGGGATTTGTCACTCCGTGTGACGGAGAGGTATCTCCGGGCCCACTCGGCAATACGTCATCTCAATGAGCTCAAAAGTGACTAAGTAGTTGGTCACGGGATTATGTATTACGGTAACGAGTAAAGAGACTTGCCGGTAACGAGATTGAACTAGGTATAGAGATACCGACGATCGAATCTCGGGCAAGTAACATACCGACGAGACAAAGGGAACTATATACGGGATTGCCTGAATCCTTGACATCGTGGTTCATCCGATGAGATCATCGAGAAACATGTAGGAACCAATATGGGTATCCAGATCCCGCTATTGGTTATTGACCTGGGAGTGTCTCGGTCATGTCTACATGGTTTCCGAACCCGCAGGGTCTACACACTTAACGTTCGGTGACGCTAGGGTTGTTAGTGAGAAAAGTATATGGTTACCGAAGGTTGTTCGGAGTCCCGGATGAGATCCCGGACATGACGAGGGTCTCCGGAATGGTCCGGAGACGAAGATTGATATATAGGATGAAAGGTTTCGGAGTACCGGAAGTGTTCCGGGGAGCATCGGGAAATCGGCGGAGTACCGGAAGGGGTTTCGGAGGGTCCGGAAGTGGTTCTGGGCCTAGTGGGCCACAAGGGGGAACACCACAGCCCTCAGGGGGCTGTGCGCCCCCCTTGGGCCCTCTCCTCATGCGGCTAAGGGGGTGGGACCCCCTAGGGCTGGCCGCACCCCTTGGCCTTGGGGGGCAAGGCACCTAAAAGGGGAAACCCTAGGGCCTGGCCGCCCCCCCTGCCCTGGCCGCCGCCCCCTCCCCTTGCCCTGGCCGCCGGCCCCTAGGGGGAAACCCTAGGGCGCCCTCACCTCTCCACCCCCCCTATATATAGTGGGGCAAAGGGAGGGCAGCCAACACAGTTTGTGCCTCGGTGCTGCCCTCCCTCTCCCGTAATATCTTCTTCTCCCGCGGTGCTTAGGCGAAGCCCTGCTGGAGTTCTTCTCCACCATCAACACCACGCCGTCGTGCTGCCGGTTCTCCATCAACCTCTCCTCCACCCCTTGCTGGATCAAGAAGGAGGAGACGTCCCCGAGCCGTACGTGTGAAGAACGCGGAGGCACCGTTGCTTCGGTGCTAGGTCTTCGGCGATCTGAATCGCGACGAGTACGACTCCATCATCCGCGTTCATAACGCTTCCGCTTAGCGATCTACAAGGGTACGTAGATCACACTCTCCCCTCGTAGTTGCATCTACTAGATTGATCTTGGTGAACGGTAGGAAAATTTTTGTTTCCCATGCAACGTTCCCCAACAGTGGCATCATGAGCTAGGATCTTGCGTAGATGCTTTCTCGAGTAGAACACAAAAGGGTTTGTGGCGTTGATGTTTAAATTGCTGCCCTCCTTAGTCTTTCTTGATTCAGCGGTATTATAGGATGAAGCGGCCTGGACCAACTTTACATGTCCACGTACATGAGACCGGTTCCATCGACAGACATGTGACTTTTGTTGCATAAGATGGCTGGCGGGTGCCTGTCTCTCCTATCTTAGTTGAATCGGAATAGAACAAGGCGGTCCTTGTAGAAGGTTAAATAGCAACTTGAATATCACCGTTGTGGTTTTGCGTAGGTAAGAAACGTTCTTGCTAGATACCCATAGCAGCCACGTAAAACATGCAACAACAAATTAGAGGACGTCTAACTTGTTTTTGCAGGGTATGCATGTGATATGATATGGCCAATGACATGATGAATTATATTTGATGTATGAGATGATCATGTTGTAATAGTTAATATCGACTTGCATGTCGATGCATACGGCAACCGGCAGGAGCCATAGGGTTGTCTTTAATTTTTGTATGACCTGCGTGTCAATCATTAAGCGCTTTGTAATGCTTTACTTTATCGCTAAACGGTAGCAATAGTAGTAAGAGCATGGTGGGCGCCGACAACCCCGATGGCGACACGATGATGGAGATCATGATGATGGAGATCATGGTGTGGCGCCGGTGACGATGGAGATCATGCCGGTGCTTTGGAGATGGAGATCAAAAGCACGAGTTGATGGCCATATCATGTCACTTATGATTTGCATGTGATGTTAATCCTTTTATGCATCTTATTTTGCTTAGGACGACGGTAGCATTATAAGATAATCCTTCACTAAAATTTCAAGATAAAATTGTGTTCCCCCGAGTGTGCGCCGTTGCGAAGGTTCGTCGTTTCGAAGCACCACGTGATGATCGGGTGTGATAGACTCTACGTTCGCATACAACGGGTGCAAGCCAGTTTTGCACGTGCAGAACACTCGGGTTAGACTTGACGAGCCTAGCATGTACAAACATGGCCTCGGAACACGGAGGACCGAAAGGTCGAGCATGAGTCATATAGTAGATATGATCAACATGTTGATGTTCACCATTGACACCACCTCATCTCACGTGATGATCGGACTTGGGTTGGTGAATTTGGATCATGTCACGCTCGAATGACCGGAGGGATGTCAATTTGAGTGGGAGTTATAATTAATTTGATTAGGTAATAACTCACTTATCATGAACAATAGTCTAAAATGTCTTTGCAAATTTTGGTTGTAGATGGCTCGCGCAGTAGCTCCCCTGAATTTTAATGCGTTCCTAGAGAAAGCTAAACTGAAAGATGACGGGAGCAACTTTGTGGACTGGCTCCGCAATCTGAGGATCATCCTCACAGCTGCCCAAAAGGTTTATGTCCTAAATGCACCGCTAGGTCAACCCCCCGCTCCTGGAGCCTCTGCGGACGATATGAACGTCTGGCAGACGCGTTCGGATGACTATTCGATAGAACAGTGTGCCATGTTGTACGGCTTGGAAGGAGGACTTCAAAGGCGTTTTGAACGTCATGGTGCATATGAGATGTACACGGAGTTGAAGTTCATCTTTGAGAAGAATGCTAAGATCGAGAGGTATGAGACCACCGATAAATTCTTCGCTTGCAAGATGGAGGAGAATTCGTCTGTCAGTGAGCACTTACTGAAGATGTCTGGGTACTATACCCGCATAGCTGATCTGGGACTTGTGTTCCCGGATGAGGCTATCATTGACAGAATTCTCCAGTCACTCCCTCCAAGCTACAAGAGCTTCGTCCAGCAGTACAACATGCAAGGGATGAATAAAACCATCGCCGAGCTGTTTTCGATGCTGAAAGTCGCTGAGGCAGACATCCAGAAGGAGTATCAAGTGTTGATGGTCAATAAGACCACCAGTTTCAAGAAGAATGGCAAGGGCAAGAAGGGTAACTCTAAGAAGGGTGGCAAAGCAGTTGCTAATCCAGTGAAGAAACCCAAGGCTGGGCCCAAGCCAGAGACTGAGTGTTTCTACTGCAAGGGGAATGGCCACTGGAAGCGGAACTGCCCCAAGTATCTGGCGGACAAGAAGGGGGTCAACAACAACAAAGGTATATATGATATACATGTTATTGATGTGTACCTTACCAACTCTCGTTGTAGTGCCTGGGTATTTGATACCGGTTCGGTTGCTCACATTTGCAACTCTAAACAGGAACTGCGGAATAAACGGAGGCTGGCGAAGGACGAAGTGACGATGCGCGTGGGAAATGGTTCCAAGGTTGATGTGATCGCCGTCGGCACGCTCGCTCTTCGATTACCATCGGGATTAGTTATGAACCTGAATAATTGTTATTTAGTGCCTGCGTTAAGCATGAACATTATATCTGGATCTTGTTTATTGCGAGACGGTTACTCATTTAAGTCAGAGAATAATGGTTGTTCTATTTATATGAGTAATATCTTTTATGGTCATGCACCCGAAGTTAGGGGTTTATTCTTATTGAATCTCGATAGTGATTATACACATGTTCATAACATTGATGCCAAAAGATGTAGAGTAGATAATGATAATACCACTTTCTTGTGGCACTGCCGTCTCGGTCATATCGGCGTGAAACGCATGAGGAAGCTCCATGCTGATGGACTTTTGGAGTCTCTTGATTTTGAATCACTTGACACGTGCGAGCCGTGCCTCATGGGCAAGATGACAAGGACCCCGTTTTCAGGGACAATGGAACGGGCAAGTGACTTATTGGAAATCATACATACTGATGTGTGCGGTCCGATGAGTGTAACGGCGCGCGGTGGATATCGTTATTTTCTCACCGTCACTGACGACTTAAGTAGATATGGGTATATTTACTTGATGAAGCATAAGTCTGAAACTTTTGAAAAGTTCAAGCAATTTCAGAGTGAAGTTGAAAATCATCGTAACAAGAAGATCAAGTTCCTACGATCTGATCGAGGGGGAGAATATCTGAGTTATGAGTTTGGTGATCACTTAAGAAAATGTGGAATTGTTTCACAGTTGACACAACCTGGAACACCACAGCGTAATGGTGTGTCCGAACGTCGTAATCGAACCCTATTAGATATGGTACGTTCTATGATGTCTCTTGCCGACTTGCCACTATCGTTTTGGGGATATGCGTTAGAGACAGCTGCATTCACTTTAAATAGGGCTCCATCTAAGTCCGTTGAGACAACACCGTATGAACTGTGGTTTGGTAAGAAACCTAAGTTGTCTTTTCTCAAGGTTTGGGGTTGCGATGCTTATGTCAAAAGGCTTCAGCCAGAAAAGCTCGAACCCAAAGCGGACAAATGTGTCTTCATAGGATACCCAAAAGAAACAGTTGAGTACACCTTCTATCTCAGATCCGAGGGCAAAGTGTTTGTCGCTAAGAACGGGTCCTTTCTCGAGAAAGAGTTTCTCTCGAAAGAATTGAGTGGGAGGAAGGTAGAACTTGATGAGGTTATTGAACCTCTGCTTCAACCAGAGAGTAGCGCAGCACGGAAAGAAGTTTTTGTGGAGCCTACAGAGGTTGAAGAGGAAGCTAATGACGATGATCAAGAAACTTCTGATCAAGTTACTACCGAACCTCGTAGGTCGACAAGGGTACGCACTGCACCTGAGTGGTATGGTAACCCTGTCTTGGAGGTCATGTTGTTAGACAACGGTGAACCTACGAGCTATGGAGAAGCGATGGTGGGCCCAGATTCCGACAAATGGTTAGAGGCCATGAAATCCGAGATGGGATCCATGTATGAAAACAAAGTATGGACTTTGGAAGTATTACCTGAAGGGCGGAAGGCCATTCAGAATAAATGGATTTTTAAGAGGAAGACGGACGCTGACGGTAATGTCACCGTGTATAAAGCTCGACTTGTGGCAAAGGGTTTTTCACAAGTTCAAGGGATTGACTACGATGAGACTTTCTCACCCGTAGCGATGCTTAAATCCGTCCGAATCATGTTAGCAATAGCTGCATATTTCGATTATGAAATTTGGCAGATGGATGTCAAAACAGCGTTCCTTAACGGTTTTCTTAAGGAAGAGTTGTATATGATGCAACCAGAGGGTTTTGTCGATCCGGAGAATGCTGACAAGGTATGCAAGCTCCAGCGTTCCATTTATGGGCTGGTGCAGGCATCTCGGAGTTGGAATCTTCGCTTTGATGAGGTGATCAAAGCGTTTGGGTTTATACAAGTTTACAATGAAGCTTGTATTTACAAGAAAGTGAGTGGGAGCTCTATAGCGTTTCTAATATTATATGTGGATGACATATTGCTGATTGGAAACAATATAGAATTTTTGGATAGCGTGAAGGGGTATTTGAACAAGAGTTTTTCGATGAAAGATCTCGGTGAAGCTGCTTTCATATTGGGCATCAAGATCTATAGAGATAGATCAAGACGCTTGATAGGACTTTCACAAAGCACATACCTTGATAAAGTTTTGAAGAAGTTCAAAATGGATCAATCCAAGAAGGGGTTCTTGCCGGTATTGCAAGGTACGAAGTTGAGTAAGACTCAATGCCCAGTGACTGCGGATGACAGAGAAAAGATGAGTGTCGTCCCCTATGCTTCAGCCATAGGCTCTATCATGTATGCAATGCTGTGCACAAGACCAGATGTCAGCATTGCCATAAGTATGGCCGGAAGGTTTCAAAGTAATCCTGGTATGGATCACTGGACAGCGGTCAAGAATATCCTAAAGTACCTGAAAAGGACTAAGGATATGTTTCTCGTTTATGGAGGTGATCAAGAGCTCGTCGTAAAGGGTTACGTTGATGCAAGCTTTGACACTGATCCGGATGACTCTAAGTCTCAAACCGGATACGTATATATTCTCAACGGGGGAGCGGTAAGCTGGTGCAGTTCCAAGCAGAGCGTGGTAGCTGATTCTACATGTGAAGCGGAGTATATAGCTGCCTCGGAGGCAGCTAAGGAAGGTGTCTGGATGAAGGAGTTCATGACAGATCTTGGAGTTGTGCCTAGTGCACTGAACCCAATGACTCTGTTCTGTGATAACACTGGTGCCATTGCTCTAGCCAAGGAACCAAGGTTTCACAAGAGGACCAGACACATAAAGCGACGCTTCAATTCCATCCGCGATTCGGTCAAGGAGGAGGACATAAACATTTGCAAAGTACACACGGATTTGAATGTTGCAGATCCGTTGACTAAGCCTCTTCCACGGGCTAAGCACGATCAACACCAAGACTCTATGGGTGTTAGATTCATTACTTTGTAATGCTAGATTATTGACTCTAGTGCAAGTGGGAGACTGTTGGAAATATGCCCTAGAGGCAATAATAAAAGAGTTATTATTATATTTCCTTGTTCATGATAATCGTTTATTATCCATGCTATAACTGTATTGATTGGAAACTCAAATACACGTGTGGATGAATAAACAGACTTTGTGTCCCTAGTGAGCCTCTACAGGACTAGCTCGTTGATCAAAGATGACCGCGGTTTCCAGGTCATAGACATGAGTTGTCATTTGATAACGGGATCACATCATTAGGAGAATGATGTGATGGACGAGACCCAAACGTTAACATAGCTTTTGATCGTGTCAGTTATCGCTATAGTTTTTATGCATGTCAAGTATAAGTTCCTATGACCATGAGATCATGTAACTCACTGACACCGTAGGAGTGCTTTGTGTGTACCAAACGTCACAACGTAACTGGGTGACTATAAAGGTGCTCTACAGGTATCTCCGAGGGTGTCTGTTGAGTTGACATGGATCGAGACTGGGATTTGTCACTCCGTATGACGGAGAGGTATCTCCGGGCCCACTCGGTAATACGTCATCTCAATGAGCTCAAAGTGACTAAGTGGTTGGTCACGGGATTATGTATTACGGTAACGAGTAAAGAGACTTGCCGGTAACGAGATTGAACTAGGTATAGAGATACCGACGATCGAATCTCGGGCAAGTAACATACCGACGAGACAAAGGGAACTGTATACGGGATTGCCTGAATCCTTGACATCGTGGTTCATCCGATGAGATCATCGAGAAACATGTAGGAACCAATATGGGTATCCAGATCCCGCTATTGGTTATTGACCTGGGAGTGTCTCGGTCATGTCTACATGGTTTCCGAACCCGCAGGGTCTACACACTTAACGTTCGGTGACGCTAGGGTTGTTAGTGAGAAAAGTGTATGGTTACCGAAGGTTGTTCGGAGTCCCGGATGAGATCCCGGACATGACGAGGGTCTCCGGAATGGTCCGGAGACGAAGATTGGTATATAGGATGAAAGGTTTCGGAGTACCGGAAGTGTTCCGGGGAGCATCGGGAAATCGGCGGAGTGCCGGAAAGGTTTTCGGGGGGTCCGGAAGAAGTTCTGGGCCTAGTGGGCCACAAGGGGGAACACCACAGCCCTCAGGGGGCTGTGCGCCCCCCCTGGGCCCTCTCCTCATGCGGCTAAGGGGGTGGGACCCCCTAGGGCTGGCCGCACCCCTTGGCCTTGGGGGGCAAGGCACCTAGGGGGGGAAACCCTAGGGCCTGGCCGCCCCCCCCCTGCCCTGGCCGCCGCCCCCTCCCCTTGCCCTGGCCGCCGGCCCCTAGGGGGAAACCCTAGGGCGCCCTCACCTCTCCACCCCCCCTATATATAGTGGGGCAAAGGGAGGGCAGCCAACACAGTTTGTGCCTCGGTGCTGCCCTCCCTCTCCCGTTACATCTTCTTCTCCCGCGGTGCTTAGGCGAAGCCCTGCTGGAGTTCTTCTCCACCCTCACCACCACGCCGTCGTGCTGCCGGTTCTCCATCAACCTCTCCTCCACCCCTTGCTGGATCAAGAAGGAGGAGACGTCCCCGAGCCGTACGTGTGAAGAACGCGGAGGCACCGTTGCTTCGGTGCTAGGTCTTCGGCGATCTGAATCGCGACGAGTACGACTCCATCATCCGCGTTCATAACGCTTCCGCTTAGCGATCTACAAGGGTACGTAGATCACACTCTCCCCTCGTAGTTGCATCTACTAGATTGATCTTGGTGAACGTAGAGAAAAATTTTTGTTTTCCATGCAACGTTCCCCAACAGTGGCATCATGAGCTAGGATCTTGCGTAGATGCTTTCTCGAGTAGAACACAAAAGGGTTTGTGGCGTTGATGTTTAAATTGCTGCCCTCCTTAGTCTTTCTTGATTCAGCGGTATTATAGGATGAAGCGGCCCGGACCAACTTTACATGTCCACGTACATGAGACCGGTTCCATCGACAGACATGTGACTTTTGTTGCATAAGATGGCTGGCGGGTGTCTGTCTCTCCTATCTTAGTTGAATCGGAATAGAACAAGGCGGTCCTTGTAGAAGGTTAAATAGCAACTTGAATATCACCGTTGTGGTTTTGCGTAGGTAAGAAACGTTCTTGCTAGATACCCATAGCAGCCACGTAAAACATGCAACAACAAATTAGAGGACGTCTAACTTGTTTTTGCAGGGTAAGCATGTGATATGATATGGCCAATGACATGATGAATTATATTTGATGTATGAGATGATCATGTTGTAATAGTTAATATCGACTTGCATGTCGATGCATACGGCAACCGGCAGGAGCCATAGGGTTGTCTTTAGTTTTTGTATGACCTGCGTGTCAATCATTAAGCGCTTTGTAATGCTTTACTTTATCGCTAAACGGTAGCAATAGTAGTAAGAGCATGGTGGGCGCCGACAACCCCGATGGCGACACGATGATGGAGATCATGATGATGGAGATCATGGTGTGGCGCCGGTGACGATGGAGATCATGCCGGTGCTTTGGAGATGGAGATCAAAAGCACGAGTTGATGGCCATATCATGTCACTTATGATTTGCATGTGATGTTAATCCTTTTATGCATCTTATTTTGCTTAGGACGACGGTAGCATTATAAGATGATCCTTCACTAAAATTTCAAGATAAAATTGTGTTCCCCCCGAGTGTGCGCCGTTGCGAAGGTTCGTCGTTTCGAAGCACCACGTGATGATCAGGTGTGATAGACTCTACGTTCGCATACAACGGGTGCAAGCCAGTTTTGCACATGCAGAACACTCGGGTTAGACTTGACGAGCCTAGCATGTACAGACATGGCCTCGGAACACGGAGGACCGAAAGGTCGAGCATGAGTCATATAGTAGATATGATCAACATGTTGATGTTCACCATTGACACCACCTCATCTCACGTGATGATCGGACTTGGGTTGGTGAATTTGGATCATGTCACGCTCGAATGACCGGAGGGATGTCAATTTGAGTGGGAGTTATAAATAATTTGATTAGGTAATAACTCACTTATCATGAACAATAGTCTAAAATGTCTTTGCAAATTTTTGGTTGTAGATGGCTTGCGCAGTAGCTCCCCTGAATTTTAATGCGTTCCTAGAGAAAGCTAAACTGAAAGATGATGGGAGCAACTTTGTGGACTGGCTCCGCAATCTGAGGATCATCCTCACAGCTGCCCAAAAGGTTTATGTCCTAAATGCACCGCTAGGTGAACCCCCCGCTCCTGGAGCCTCTGCGGACGTTATGAACGTCTGGCAGACGCGTTCGGATGACTATTCGATAGTGCAGTGTGCCATGTTGTACGGCTTGGAAGGAGGACTTCAAAGGCGTTTTGAACGTCATGGTGCATATGAGATGTACACGGAGTTGAAGTTCATCTTTGAGAAGAATGCTAAGATCGAGAGGTATGAGACCACCGATAAATTCTTCGCTTGCAAGATGGAGGAGAATTCGTCTGTCAGTGAGCACTTACTGAAGATGTCTGGGTACTATACCCGCATAGCTGATCTTGGACTTGTGTTCCCGGATGAGGCTATCATTGACAGAATTCTCCAGTCACTCCCTCCAAGCTACAAGAGCTTCGTGCAGCAGTACAACATGCAAGGGATGAACAAGACCATCGCCGAGCTGTTTTCGATGCTGAAAGTCGCTGAGGCAGACATCCAGAAGGAGTATCAAGTGTTGATGGTCAATAAAACCACCAGTTTCAAGAAGAATGGCAAGGGCAAGAAGGGTAACTCTAAGAAGGGTGGCAAAGCAGTTGCTAATCCAGTGAAGAAACCCAAGGCTGGGCCCAAGCCAGAGACTGAGTGTTTCTATTGCAAGGGGAACGGCCACTGGAAGCGGAACTGCCCCAAGTATCTGGCGGACAAGAAGGGGGCCAACAACAACAAAGGTATATGTGATATACATGTTATTGATGTGTACCTTACCAACTCTCGTTGTAGTGCCTGGGTATTTGATACCGGTTCGGTTGCTCACATTTGCAACTCTAAACAGGAACTGCGGAATAAACGGAGGCTGGCGAAGGACGAAGTGACGATGCGCGTGGGAAATGGTTCCAAGGTTGATGTGATCGCCGTCGGCACGCTCGCTCTTTGATTACCATCGGGATTAGTTATGAACCTGAATAATTGTTATTTAGTGCCTGCGTTAAGCATGAACATTATATCTGGATCTTGTTTATTGCGAGACGGTTACTCATTTAAATCAGAGAATAATGGTTGTTCTATTTATATGAGTAATATCTTTTATGGTCATGCACCCGAAGTTAGGGGTTTATTCTTATTGAATCTCGATAGTGATGATACACATGTTCATAACATTGATGCCAAAAGATGTAGAGTTGATAATGATGATACCACTTTCTTGTGGCACTGCCGTTTGGGTCATATCGGCGTGAAACGCATGAGGAAGCTCCATGCTGATGGACTTTTGGAGTCTCTTGATTTTGAATCACTTGACACGTGCGAGCCGTGCCTCATGGGCAAGATGACAAGGACCCCGTTTTCAGGGACAATGGAACGGGCAAGTGACTTATTGGAAATCATACATACTGATGTGTGCGGTCCGATGAGTGTAACGGCGCGCGGTGGATATCGTTATTTTCTCACCTTCACTGACGACTTAAGTAGATATGGGTATATTTACTTGATGAAGCATAAGTCTGAAACTTTTGAAAAGTTCAAGCAATTTCAGAGTGAAGTTGAAAATCATCGTAACAAGAAGATCAAGTTCCTACGATCTGATCGAGGGGGAGAATATCTGAGTTATGAGTTTGGTGATCACTAAAGAAAATGTGGAATTGTTTCACAGTTGACGCCACCTGGAACACCACAGCGTAATGGTGTGTCCGAACGTCGTAATCGAACCCTATTAGATATGGTACGTTCTATGATGTCTCTTGCCGATTTGCCACTATCGTTTTGGGGATATGCGTTAGAGACAGCTGCATTCACTTTAAATAGGGCTCCATCTAAGTCCGTTGAGACAACACCGTATGAACTGTGGTTTGGTAAGAAACCTAAGTTGTCTTTTCTCAAGGTTTGGGGTTGCGATGCTTATGTCAAAAGGCTTCAGCCAGAAAAGCTCGAACCCAAAGCGGACAAATGTGTCTTCATAGGATACCCAAAAGAAACAGTTGGGTACACCTTCTATCTCAGATCCGAGGGCAAAGTGTTTGTCGCTAAGAACGGGTCCTTTCTCGAGAAAGAGTTTCTCTCGAAAGAATTGAGTGGGAGGAAGGTAGAACTGGATGAGGTTATTGAACCTCTGCTTCAACCAGAGAGTAGCGCAGCACGGAAAGAAGTTTTTGTGGAGCCTACAGAGGTTGAAGAGGAAGCCAATGATGATGATCAAGAAGCTTCTGATCAAGTTACTACCGAACCTCGTAGGTCGACAAGGGTACGCACTGCACCTGAGTGGTATGGTAACCCTGTCTTGGAGGTCATGTTGTTAGACAACGGTGAACCTACGAGCTATGGAGAAGCGATGGTGGGCCCAGATTCCGACAAATGGTTAGAGGCCATGAAATCCGAGATGGGATCCATGTATGAAAACAAAGTATGGACTTTGGAAGTATTACCTGAAGGGCGGAAGGCCATTCAGAATAAATGGATTTTTAAGAGGAAGACGGACGCTGACGGTAATGTCACCGTGTATAAAGCTCGACTTGTGGCAAAGGGTTTTTTCACAAGTTCAAGGGATTGACTACGATGAGACTTTCTCACCCGTAGCGATGCTTAAATCCGTCCGAATCATGTTAGCAATAGCTGCATTTTTCGATTATGAAATTTGGCAGATGGATGTCAAAACAGCGTTCCTTAACGGTTTTCTTAAGGAAGAGTTGTATATGATGCAACCAGAAGGTTTTGTTGATCCAGAGAATGCTGACAAAGTATGCAAGCTCCAGCGTTCCATTTATGGGCTGGTGCAAGCATCTCGGAGTTGGAATCTTCGCTTTGATGAGGTGATCAAAGCGTTTGGGTTTATACAAGTTTACAATGAAGCTTGTATTTACAAGAAAGTGAGTGGGAGCTCTATAGCGTTTCTAATATTATATGTGGATGACATATTGCTGATTGGAAACAATATAGAATTTTTGGATAGCGTGAAGGGGTATTTGAACAAGAGTTTTTCGATGAAAGATCTCGGTGAAGCTGCTTTCATATTGGGCATCAAAATCTATAGAGATAGATCAAGACGCTTGATAGGACTTTCACAAAGCACATACCTTGATAAAGTTTTGAAGAAGTTCAAAATGGATCAATCCAAGAAGGGGTTCTTGCCGGTATTGCAAGGTACGAAGTTGAGTAAGACTCAATGCCCAGTGACTGCGGATGACAGAGAAAAGATGAGTGTCGTCCCCTATGCTTCAGCCATAGGCTCTATCATGTATGCAATGCTGTGCACAAGACCAGATGTCAGCCTTGCCATAAGTATGGCCGGAAGGTTTCAAAGTAATCCTGGCATGGATCACTGGACAGCGGTCAAGAATATCCTAAAGTACCTGAAAAGGACTAAGGATATGTTTCTCGTTTATGGAGGTGATCAAGAGCTCGTCGTAAAGGGTTACGTCGATGCAAGCTTTGACACTGATCCGGATGACTCTAAGTCTCAAACCGGATATGTATATATTCTCAACGGGGGAGCGGTAAGCTGGTGCAGTTCCAAGCAGAGCGTGGTAGCTGATTCTACATGTGAAGCGGAGTATATAGCTGCCTCGGAGGCGGCGAAGGAATGTGTCTGGATGAAGGAGTTCATGACAGATCTTGGAGTTGTGCCTAGTGCACTGAACCCAATGACTCTGTTCTGTGACAACACTGGTGCCATTGCTCTAGCCAAGGAACCAAGGTTTCACAAGAGGACCAGACACATAAAGCGACGCTTCAATTCCATCCGCGATTCGGTCAAGGAGGAGGACATAAACATTTGCAAAGTACACACGGATTTTAATGTTGCAGATCCGTTGACTAAGCCTCTTCCACGGGCTAAGCACGATCAACACCAAGACTCTATGGGTGTTAGATTCATTACCTTGTAATGCTAGATTATTGACTCTAGTGCAAGTGGGAGACTGTTGGAAATATGCCCTAGAGGCAATAATAAAAGAGTTATTATTATATTTCCTTGTTCATGATAATCATTTATTATCCATGCTATAACTGTATTGATTGGAAACTCAGATACACGTGTGGATGAATAGACAGATTTTGTGTCCCTAGTGAGCCTCTACAGGACTAGCTCGTTGATCAAAGATGACCGCGGTTTCCAGGTCATAGACATGAGTTGTCATTTGATAACGGGATCACATCATTAGGAGAATGATGTGATGGACGAGACCCAAACGTTAACATAGCTTTTGATCGTGTCAGTTATCGCTATAGTTTTTCTGCATGTCAAGTATAAGTTCCTATGACCATGAGATCATGTAACTCACTGACACCGTAGGAGTGCTTTGTGTGTACCAAACGTCACAACGTAACTGGGTGACTATAAAGGTGTTCTACAGGTATCTCCGAGGGTGTCTGTTGAGTTGACATGGATCAAGACTGGGATTTGTCACTCCGTGTGACGGAGAGGTATCTCCGGGCCCACTCGGTAATACGTCATCTCAATGAGCTCAAAAGTGACTAAGTAGTTGGTCACGGGATTATGTATTACGGTAACGAGTAAAGAGACTTGCCGGTAACGAGATTGAACTAGGTATAGAGATACCGACGATCGAATCTCGGGCAAGTAACATACCGACGAGACAAAGGGAACTGTATACGGGATTGCCTGAATCCTTGACATCGTGGTTCATCCGATGAGATCATCGAGAAACATGTAGGGACCAATATGGGTATCCAGATCCCGCTATTGGTTATTGACCTGGGAGTGTCTCGGTCATGTCTACATGGTTTCCGAACCCGCAGGGTCTACACACTTAACGTTCGGTGACGCTAGGGTTGTTAGTGAGAAGAGTGCATGGTTACCGAAGGTTGTTCGGAGTCCCGGATGAGATCCCGGACATGACGAGGGTCTCCGGAATGGTCCGGAGACGAAGATTGATATATAGGATGAAAGGTTTCGGAGTACCGGAAGTGTTCCGGGGAGCATCGGGAAATCGGCGGAGTACCGGGAAGGTTTTCGGGGGGTCCGGAAGGTGTTCTGGGCCTATTGGGCCACAAGGGGGGACACCACAGCCCTCAGGGGGCTGTGCGCCCCCCCTGGGCCCTCTCCCCATGCGGCTAAGGGGGTGGGACCCCCTAGGGCTGGCCGCACCCCTTGGGCTTGGGGGGCAAGGCACCTAGGGGGGAAACCCTAGGGCCTGGGCGCCTCCCCCTGCCCTGGCCGCCGCCCCTCCTCCCCTTGCCCTGGCCGCCGGCCCCTAGGGGGAAACCCTAGGGCGCCCTAGCCTCTCCACCCCCCCTATATATAGTGGGGCAAAGGGAGGGCAGCCAACACAGTTCGTGCCTCGGTGCTGCCCTCCCTCTCCCGTCATATCTTCTTCTCCCGCGGTGCTTAGGCGAAGCCCTGCTGGAGTTCTTCTCCACCATCACCACCACGCCGTCGTGCTGCCGGTTCTCCATCAACCTCTCCTCCACCCCTTGCTGGATCAAGAAGGAGGAGACGTCCCCGAGCCGTACGTGTGAAGAACGCGGAGGCACCGTTGCTTCGGTGCTAGGTCTTCGGCGATCTGAATCGCGACGAGTACGACTCCATCATCCGCGTTCATAACGCTTCCGCTTAGCGATCTACAAGGGTACGTAGATCACACTCCTTCCTCGTAGTTGCATCTACTAGATTGATCTTGGTGAACGGTAGGAAAAATTTTTGTTTCCCATGCAACGTTCCCCAACAGAACTGTTGGAAATATGCCCTAGAGGCAATAATAAAAGAGTTATTATTATATTTCCTTGTTCATGATAATCGTTTATTATCCATGCTATAACTGTATTGATTGGAAACTCAGATACACGTGTGGATGAATAGACAGACTTTGTGTCCCTAGTGTGCCTCTACAGGACTAGCTCGTTAATCAAAGATGACCGCGGTTTCCAGGTCATAAGACATGAGTTGTCATTTGATAACGGGATCACATCATTAGGAGAATGATGTGATGGACGAGACCCAAACGTTAACATAGCTTTTGATCGTGTCAGTTATCGCTATAGTTTTCTGCATGTCAAGTATAAGTTCCTATGACCATGAGATCATGTAACTCACTGACACCGTAGGAGTGCTTTGTGTGTGCCAAACGTCGCAACGTAACTGGGTGACTATAAAGGTACTCTACAGGTATCTCCGAGGGTGTCTGTTGAGTTGACATGGATCGAGACTGGGATTTGTCACTCCGTGTGACGGAGAGGTATCTCCGGGCCCACTCGGTAATACGTCATCTCAATGAGCTCAAAGTGACTAAGTAGTTGGTCACGGGATTATGTATTACGGTAACGGGTAAAGAGACTTGCCGGTAACGAGATTGAACTAGGTATAGAGATACCGACGATCGAATCTCGGGCAAGTAACATACCGACGAGACAAAGGGAACTGTATACGGGATTGCCTGAATCCTTGACATCGTGGTTCATCCGATGAGATCATCGAGAAACATGTGGGAACCAATATGGGTATCCAGATCCCGCTATTGGTTATTGACCTGGGATTGTCTCGGTCATGTCTACATGGTTTCCGAACCCGCAGGGTCTACACACTTAACGTTCGGTGACGCTAGGGTTGTTAGTGAGAAAAGTGTATGGTTACCGAAGGTTGTTCGGAGTCCCGGATGAGATCCCGGACATGACGAGGGTCTCCGGAATGGTCCGGAGACGAAGATTGATATATAGGATGAAAGGTTTCGGAGTACCGGAAGTGTTCCGGGGAGCATCGGGAAATCGGCGGAGTACCGGAAAGGTTTTCGGGGGGTCCGGAAGAAGTTCTGGGCCTAGTGGGCCACAAGGGGGAACACCACAGCCCTCAGGGGGCTGTGCGCCCCCCCTGGGCCCTCTCCTCATGCGGCTAAGGGGGTGGGACCCCCTAGGGCTGGCCGCACCCCTTGGCCTTGGGGGGCAAGGCACCTAGGGGGGAAACCCTAGGGCCTGGCCGCCCCCCCTACCCTGGCCGCCGCCCCCTCCCCTTGCCCTGGCCGCCGGCCCCTAGGGGGAAACCCTAGGGCGCCCTCACCTCTCCACCCCCCCTATATATAGTGGGGCAAAGGGAGGGCAGCCAACACAGTTTGTGCCTCGGTGCTGCCCTCCCTCTCCCGTTACATCTTCTTCTCCCGCGGTGCTTAGGCGAAGCCCTGCTGGAGTTCTTCTCCACCATCACCACCACGCCGTCGTGCTGCCGGTTCTCCATCAACCTCTCCTCCACCCCTTGCTGGATCAAGAAGGAGGAGACGTCCCCGAGCCGTACGTGTGAAGAACGCGGAGGCACCGTTGCTTCGGTGCTAGGTCTTCGGCGATCTGAATCGCGACGAGTACGACTCCATCATCCGCGTTCATAACGCTTCCGCTTAGCGATCTACAAGGGTACGTAGATCACACTCTCCCCTCGTAGTTGCATCTACTAGATTGATCTTGGTGAACGGTAGGAAATTTTTTGTTTCCCATGCAACGTTCCCCAACATTCTGGAGAAAGAGTTTCTCTCGAAAGAAGTGAGTGGGAGGAAAGTAGAACTTGATGAGGTGATAGTCACCACTCCTGTACCGGAAAGTAGCGCAGCGCAGGAAACTGTTCCTGAGTTGCCTGCACCGACAAGGGAGGAAGATAATGATAATGATCATGAAGATACAGATCAAGTTACTACTGAACTTCGAAGGTCCACAAGGGTACGTTCCGCACCAGAGTGGTACGGCAACCCTATACTGGAAATCATGTTGTTAGACAACGGTGAACCTTCGAACTATGAAGAAGCGATGGCGGGCCCAGATTCCAATAAATGGCTTGGAGCCATGAAATCCGAGATTGAATCCATGTATGAAAACAAAGTATGGACTTTGGTGGACTTGCCTGATGATAGGCACGCCATAGAAAATAAATGGATATTTAAGAAGAAGACAGACGCGGATGGTAATGTGACCATCTATAAGGCTCGGCTTGTCGCTAAGGGTTATCGACAAGTTCAAGGGATTGACTACGACGAGACTTTCTCTCCCGTAGCGATGCTGAAGTCAATCAGAATCATGTTAGCTATTGCCGCATTCTATGATTATGAGATATGGCAAATGGACGTCAAAACAGCATTCCTTAAACGGCTTCCTCAAGGAAGAGTTGTATATGATGCAACCGGAAGGTTTTGTCGATCCAGAGAACGCTAACAAGGTATGCAAGCTCCAGCGCTCGATTTACGGGCTGGTGCAAGCATCTCGGAGTTGGAATATTCGCTTTGATGAGGTGATCAAAGCGTTTGGCTTTATACAGACTTATGGAGAAGCCTGTATTTACAAGAAAGTGAGTGGGAGCTCTGTAGCATTTCTCATATTATATGTGGATGACATATTGCTGATGGGAAATGATATAGAATTCTTGGAAAATGTAAAGGCCTACTTGAATAAAAGTTTTTCAATGAAGGACCTTGGAGAAGCTGCTTACATATTAGGCATCAAAATCTACAGAGATAGATCGAGACGCCTCATTGGTCTTTCACAAAGTACATACCTTGACAAGATATTGAAGAAGTTCAATATGGATCAGTCAAAGAAAGGATTCTTGCCTGTTTTGCAAGGTATGAGATTGAGCAAGGCTCAGTCGCCGACCACGGCAGTAGATAGAGAAAAGATGAGTGTCATTCCCTATGCCTCGGCAATAGGTTCTATCATGTATGCCATGCTGTGTACCAGACCTGATGTGAACCTTGCCATAAGTTTGGTAGGGAGGTACCAAAGTGATCCTGGTACGGAACACTGGACAGCGGTCAAGAACATCCTGAAGTACCTGAAAAGGACTAAGGATATGTTTCTCGTTTATGGAGGTGACGAAGAGCTCGTCGTAAAGGGTTACATCGATGCTAGCTTCGACACAGATCTGGATGACTCTAAGTCACAAACCGGATACGTGTACATTTTGAATAAGGGGGCAGTCAGCTGGTGCAGTTGCAAGCAAAGCGTGGTGGCAGCATCTACATGTGAAGCGGAGTACATAGCTGCTTCTGAAGCAGCACAGGAAGGAGTCTGGATGAAGGAGTTCATCACCGACCTAGGAGTCATTCCAAGCGCGTCAAGCCCGATGACTCTCTTCTGTGACAACACTGGTGCTATTGCTATTACCAAGGAGCCCAGGTTTCACAAGAAGACCAAGCACATCAAGCGCCGTTTCAACTCCATCCGGAATTATGTTCAGGATGGAGACATAGATATTTGTAAAGTGCATACGGATCTGAATGTAGCAGACCCGTTGACTAAACCTCTTTCACGAGGAAAACATGATCAACACCAGAACTCTATGGGTGTTCGATTCATCACAATGTAACTAGATTATTGACTCTAGTGCAAGTGGGAGACTGTTGGAGATATGCCCTAGAGGCAATAATAAAAGCATTATTATTATATCTCCTTGTTCATGATAATTGTCTGTTATTCATGTTTGAATTGTATTGTACGGAAACAGCGATACATGTGTGAATACACAGACCAAAATGAGTCCCTGGTAGGCCTCTAGTAACCAGCTCGTTGATCAACAAATGGTCACGGTTTCCTGACCATGGACATGAGATGTTAGTGATAACGGGATCACATCAATAGGAGAATGATGTGATGGACAAGACCCAAACTTGAGCATAACACGAGATCGTATAGTTCGTAATGCATAAGCTTTTCGGTGTCAAGTATTTATTCCTTAGACCATGAGGTTGTACAACTCCCGGATACCGTAGGAGTGCTTTGGGTGTGCCAACCGTCACAACGTAACTGGGTGGCTATAAAGGTACGCATCGGGTATCTCCGAAAGTGTCTGTTGAGTTGGTACGAACCGAGACTGGGATATTGTCACTCCGTATGACGGAGAGGTACCTCTGGGCCCACTCGGTAATACATCATCATAATGAGCTCAATGTGACTAAGTAGTTAGTCACGGGATGATGGATTACGGATCGAGTAAAGAGACTTGCCATAACGAGATTGAACAAGGTATTGGGAATACCGACGATCGAATCTCGGGCAAGTACCGTACCGATGGACAAAGGGAATAACATACGGGATTGAGTGAATCCTTGACACAGTGGTTCATCCGATGAAGATCATCGAGGAACACGTGGGAACCAACATGGGTATCCAGATCCCGCTGTTGGTTATTGACCGGAGAGTGGTCTCGGTCATGTCTACGTGTCTCCCGAACCCGTAGGGTCTACACACTTAAGGTTCGGTAACGCTAGGGTCGTAGAGATTAATGCACATGGAAACCCGAATGTTGTTCGGACTCCCGGATGAGATCCCGGACGTCACGAGGAGTTCCGGAATGGTCCGGAGGTAAATATTGATATATGGGAAGTCCAGTTTCGGCCAACGGGTGATCTCCGGGGGTCACCGGGAGCGTCCCGGGACCACCGGAGGGGCCCCGGGGGTCCACCGGGTGGGGCCACCCCTCCCGGTGGGGCCCCCAGGCCGCAAGGGGATGGGTGCAGCCCTAGGGGCTGGCGCACCACAAGGGGGCCCCACCTCCCCATGCGCATAGGGATAAAACCCTAAGGGGAGGGGGGCCACCACTTGCCTTGGGGGAGGGGGACTCCTCCCTGGCCGCCGCCCCCCCTTGCAGATTGGATCTGCAAGGGGCTGGCGCCCCCCTGGCCCCCTATATATATGTGGGGGGGGAGAGGGCAGCCGCACCTCAGCCCTGGCGCCTCTCCCCCTCCCGTCACACCTCCCAACTCCATTGCAGGGCAGCCCGGCGAAGCCCTGCTGCGACATCCACTGCATCCGTCATCACGCCGTCGTGCTGCCGGATCTCTGACGACTTCTCCTCCCCCCTGCTGGATCAAGAAGGAGGTGACGTTGCTGCACCGTACGTGTGTTGAACGCGGAGGTGCCGTCCGTTCGGCGCTAGATCATCGGTGACGAAGAACGTGAAGAGTACGACTACTTCATCCTTGCTTCGTTGAAAGCTTCCGCGCGCAATCTTCATAACGGTATGTAGATGCACTCTAAGTTACTCGTTGCTAGATGTCTCCATAGATGGATCTTGGTGAAGACGTAGAAATTTTTTGATTTATGCTACGTTCCCCAACATCCAAAGCATCCCCCTCCTTCTTTACCCTCCCCTAGAACCCCTAGACACTGAAGGACACGCTTATGGCACTTAAACAATGCCAGTGCATGAAGAGGTCGCGCTCTGGAGCACGCTACAGTGCTCTACCGCACTGTAGCTCAACCATGACAGGGGCATACGACAGCCTTGGGCATCATGATGATGTCTCCCGAGGTGGCCTCGACGTCCGGGACACGCCTAGCTGCCGGGCCCCTCCTCCCTTGCCCTCCTTATCTCTCTGCGAGCTCGCCTGAGCGTGTCCATGGACGTTGCTCACGGTACACCGGCGCCTTCCCTATATAGGGCCACCCCCGAGCTCCATCTCGCCTCTGCTGACCCCCTCCCTGTCGTGCATTCCCCAGACATCCTCGCGCTCTCTCCCGTGCCCTCCTACCACTCCATGGCCGGAGTGCCACCGCCGGACGCCGCTCGGATTCGGGCACCTCGGCCCCTCTCTCTTCCCCCTACCTACTCCAGTACTCCCTCAGCACCACCTTGAGGCCCCTACCGCTGCCATTCTATCCGCGGTATGCCGTGCGCTCGAGGCCGATGCTGGTCGACGACCTCCCCCGCTATCGCCTAAACCGTGGTAACTACACCGCTTCCCGATGTAAGAGGAGCACACCAGCGGGTGCGCCCCTCCGCCCTGATCACTCCGGTGGCCCAAGCGCCACCAGGGATGGCCTGTGCCGCCAGGGAGGGCGCCGGCCGTGCGCGGCCACGCCCTCTCTGCGTCGCGTCGCGCGGTAGGAGACGACCAAGGCAACGGGAAGGACCTGCAGGCAGGCCCCACATGTCGGTGGCCCAGCCAGTAGGCCCGCGCTCGTAAGTGGAGACGGATCCAAAGATCTCGTGTTCCTGCCGTGAAAATGCATAGCCCCAATGCGCCTTCGTCGTCGCCTTCCCCGCCAGCACAACCGAGCCGCTGGGCCAGGCCCAGTGCACTTCGACACAAAGTTTCGCCCAGTGTGCGCTGTCGCTCACCAGAACCAGCCCATTTTGGTAAAAAAAATCTTTTATTTTCAGTGGACTTCAACAATTCACAATTAATTCAAATGGACTCTAAATTTGATGATTCAAATTTCTAGTAGTTTATAAATTCATTATCTATCACATGGTGCTAATTGCACATTTTTCTAGAAACATTTCCTTCACAAATATTTATGGAATCCCACTTTTCCATTTATGTGATAAAGTTTAGAAATTCACAGAGAGCTCAGAGTTGATCCAAATACGACGATTCAAATTCCTAGAAACTTATATGTTCATAACTTAGTTTTTGAACATTTTCCCCAATGCATTCTGTACCACATCAAATATTGGCCTATTTATCCATGTGTAGCCAACTTTGCAAATCCCTAGGAAAAATCATTTGAACTCCAAATCAAGTGAAACCAACTCCTAGTTGCTTGTAAAATCATTCCTTGTTAAATGTGTGCCTTTTCTCATTTTTCAAAATAATTCTTCTGTACACTTCTTGCAGATCCATTAAATCCCTTATATCCTTCATATTGAAATGTTCCAAAATATCCACGTATCTAATTCCGTTGAAGTCACTTTGGTCACTCCTCATATGACCAGAGGTATCCTAGAAAAGTCCAACTCCTATTTTTAGAGCACTTTTATTTTTGCCTTGTTGTGTTGCTTATTGTGATTGTTTCTGTCGTTAGTTGATGAAGTATATGGAGCACTTGGAGATGGACCAGAAGCTTTGAAGGCTCTGATGAACCAGGCAAGCAGCCCTTTGACCATGTTTGAGAAACCTTTTTATGCATGTCATATAACACCCTATTATCAATGCATCGAAATCATGTTGACGTGGTGACCACTTTGGTTGTTGCCTTTGTTACATTCCTATTGAAACTTGCATCAAGCATGACCCTACCTTCCTATGAGGGTTATCCGGGCGGGAGTAGATAGGATGCTATGGTAGTGGATATACAAGTGGGACGGGAATATGCATGGTGACGAAGGCAGGGTACTTTCAAAAGACTTTCCGAAAACCCCGTCGGGTGCCACTTATGGCCGAGGGAGATGATGAGTTTGGTAACCACTTGATGACGAAGTGGTATACCGGGGCAAGTGTGTGTGTGTTGTTTTCAAAACGGATTGGTTTAAGTTGCGACCGTTGTTGCAACCTTACATGCGCAACCACTCTACCCTTATACGGGAAAGGGCATTATTAATTACCTAGGCTAATACTAGCATGCATGGTGCCCGCACTACTAGTGATGGGGGTGACACGAGGTCACTCTCGGGCCGGGGTCGTGCTTTGATAGGCAGCCATGACTATTTCTACAGGGCACCGGACACACCGTTGGTTCCCCGTGCCAGTGGTATGTGATTAATATGGGAGCGAGGCTCCACAATTTTAAGATATGAAATGTTGGGCATGGGGGTTGCTACCAATTGAGTGGAATCTGTGTTAGTGTCATCTAGGGAAAGATAGTGAGAGGGTGCTTACCCCAGGTACTTGAGATACCGCGGGTCATGGATGACACGGAAGTTCCTCGGATCTTGTGGGTAAAGTGTGCAACCTCTGTAGAGTGTAAAACTATTCGAATAGCCATGTCCACGGTCAAGGACAGTTGGGTAACTGCTCTTGGGCTACGTCCAATGTTTGCGAAACCTGGTGTGTGTGTCTGAGGAAAACACCACGGTTCGTTAATATTGATGATGTGATTCTTGAGGAAGTCATGATGAGCTCGAGCATGAGTTGTTTACATCTCTTTCTCGATATTGAAGTGTGTAACCTCCTGATACTTGTTGCAGACGCATGCATTTCCTTGATATATGTTGATCATACTTGCATATGAAAAACTAGCTTTACGCAAAAATGCCAATTTAGTAGTAGAGCCCTGCATAATTATTCTGTCATCACACTTGGGTTGCTTGCGGGTACATTCAAAGTACACATTGGCTTGCCACTGGTTATTTTATTGGCCAAGCATGAAAGAACAGGATACGATGAAGATTTCTTGGTGACGAACATGCGAGCTAGGACACTTCCCAGTCAGAATGGCATGGGTCCAAGTTGTCAATGAAGATTTCCGCTGCGATGATATACTCAGGAATTGACCATAAAGGTCCTACTTGTGTAATACGGTATGTATGGATGTAAGACTCTTGTTATTCAGCTTATGTGTGTTCAGTGAGCATTGATCTCTGGGATCACTGTACACGTGCATTCGGTGATCTCAACTTATGAGTCGGGGTCCCCACATACATCATGTCATCAATGAACTGAACTGAAGCAACACCCAAGGGAAGCATAGCTAGAACATCAAACCCTCACATTCACATGTGATCTAGATCGAAACTTGCATCTACTCATAGAACCGTTCTGATAGCACTATTGGGAAACATAGTAGGAAACAAAAAATATCGCCCTGCAATCCACCAGGAACACTATGAAGATGCAATAATGGTTTCGACCAGATTGTTACCGACTCCGTGTTGCAGCGCAAAAAGACGATTCGGTGTAGATCGTACTTTAACTCCATCGAACCTTTCACGAATGATCCCTCGAACGGAAGACCGAAAACATAGCCTCTCAACAGTTTGCAAGTGTGCGGTCTTCACGATCTGGCAGCGCTTCGCCGTCCAGAACTAATCGTCGTTGGAGAATTAGAGGGGGGGACATTAAAACCACACTAGGCTTCTAATTATAAGGATTAGAGAGGATATAAATCTAGCTCTATTTGGATCAACTGGAACTAAAACTAGAGAACTAGGGGAGGCTCCAAAAAGTTGTGTATTCAAAAGTGCCAAAACCTCTAGTATATATATGTTCGAAGAGGGGGAGGGCGCCACACAAGAAGGGAAAGTTTCCCCCCTTGCCGACAATGAGGAGGGGGGAACCCCCTCCAATTAGACCTCCCCCCTCTTTCTACAAGGCGAAGGGGCACCACCTCCTATTGGGCCCAAGTGACCCAATATGCTTTCCACCACCTGGCCTTTAAGGCCCGTTGGTATTTAAATTAATATAAAAGGCACCTAATCATATTTAGAGCCTTTTAATATTAATGTAACATCACCAGAAACTACTTCCACCTATATATAATTTATCAGTATTACTAGGTAAACCCCGAAAACCCTTCAGGTGGCCCCTAAATGCTTTTCGTTCCTCTCAGAACTATTTCGAATATTAATGAAACTATTTCATAAATATTTTTCTCATTACACTTGTCCTACTAACACTCAACAAATCATGATTATCTTACACTTCTGACCCTATAAGTTCAGTAAAACATAGACATGAACAAAGCATTTTACATTCAATGACCGATAGCGGAATCATGGACATCCATGTCGATCCCTATGAGTACATGAATGACATTCTAGTGAACATTTGGTTATGATGTGCTATTACCTTTGCTTCGTGATACTTAATGAAACCCTATATGAGATATATGGGTATCCTCTTGGGTCATACATATACTCACTATACCAGTCTCCTCGTTGCCAATTTTATTCTTCTTTCTCGTTAACATGTTCTGGCCTCCTCGTGACATAGTCACTTGTGTTTGTCCAGATGATGACAGATGCCGTCACACCAAGAGGGTCCTAAGAAAATCTCTTCATCTTCGGAGGAGCACATACCACTCAGGAGCTATCTAGTCCCTTGTCAAACTTTCTGATCAATCTGTAAGTTCAAATTATGATCAACGTATTACATATGACATTTGAGCAACCCCAAAGTTCATGATATGGTAAGAAGTGAATACGATAGTGTAATGGTCTAAGAAATTAAATCGCATGTTAAATCTCCGTGTTATAACAATTCACTTCTGATGATATTATTTCAAAGTATAGCAAAAAGGTTTGGGTTGATCGTTCTTCTAACGTCATATATCCAAAGTTATTTATGATTATCATTACATTTGATGATATCCTATGATCCAAAAAACATGATCAAAGCTGGCTATGATTTCCTAGCCATAGACATGAGTTGTCATTTGATAACAGGATCACATCATTAGGAGAATGATGTTATGGACAAGACCCAAACTCTAAATGTAGCATATGATTGTGTCAAGTTTATTACTATCGTTTTCTGCATGTCAAGTATATGTTCCTATGACCATGAGATCATGCAACTCACTTACACCGGAGGAATACCTTGTGTGTACCAAATGTCGCAACGTAACTGGGTGACTATAAAGGTGCTCTACAGGTATCTCCCAGGGTGTCTGTTCAGTTGGCATGGATCAAGACTGGGATTTGTCACTCCGTGTGACGGAGAGGTATCTCAGGGCCCACTCGGTAATACAACATCACAATAAGCTTGCAAGAAATGTGACTAATGAGTTAGCCACGAGATCTTGTATTATGGAACGAGTATAGTGACTTCTTGGTAACGAGATTGAACTAGGTATGGAGATACCGACGATCGAATCTCAGGCAAGTAACATACCGATAGACAAAGGGAACTACATACGAGATTAGCTGAAGCCTTGACATCAAGGTTCGACCGATAAAGATCTTCATAGAATATGTAGGAACCAATATGGGCATCCAGGTCCCACTATTGGTTATTGACCGTTGAGGTGTCTCGGTCATGTCTACATTATTCTCGAACCCATAGGGTCCGCACGCTTAACGTTCGGTGACGCTAGAGTAGTATTGGGATATTCATGTTGATGACCGCATGTTGTTCAGAGTCCCGGATGAGATCACGGATGTCATGAGGACCTCCGAATGGTCCGGAGGTAAAGATTTATATATGGGAAATCATATTTCGGCTACCAAAAAAGTTTCGGGCATTATCGGTATTGTACCGGGAGTGCCAAAAGGGGTCCGGGGGTCCACCGGCGGTTCCACCTACACCGTGGGGACACATGAGCTGTAGGGGGTGCCCCTTGGCCTGTATGGGCTAAGGGCACCAGCCCTAAGAGGCCCATGCACCAAGATAAAAGAAAATAGGAAGAGTCCTAAGGATGGAAGGCACCCCCGAGGAGCCTTGGGAGGAGAGGACTCCTCCCTAGGGTTGGCCGCACCACCTTCCTTGGAGGAGGGGTCAAGGCTGCGCCCCAACCCTCCTCCTTGCCTCCTATGAATAGTGAGGTAGAGGTAGGGGCTGGACACACAAAATCCCACACTCCAGCGGCAGCCCTACCTCTCCCGAAACCTCATTTTCTCCTCACATCGCATCTACGGTAGCGCTTGGCGAAGCCCTGGTGGGATTGCACCACCACCATCTCCACCACATCGTCGTGCTAGTTGAGATCCCATATACTTCTCATCTCTTGCTTCCTGGATCAAGAATGAGACGTCATCGAGCCGCACGTGTGCTGAACGCAAGGTGCCATCCGTTCGCACTAGATCAGAGTTCGCGGGATGGATCGTGATTGGATTGCGAAGATGTACCACTACATCAACCGCGTTATTTAACGTTTCCGCTTTGCGATCTACAAGGGTATGTGGATCCAACTCTCCTCTCGTAGATGTGAATCTCCTAGATTGGTTCTTGGGTGTTCGTAGGAAATTTTTTGTTTCCCATGCAACGTTCCCCAATAGAATCATGGACGTCCATGTCGATCCCTATGAGTACACGAATGACATTATAGTGAACGTTTGGTTATCATGTGCTATTACCTCTGCTCCACGATACTTTATGAAACCCGATATGAGATATATTGGTATCCTCTTGGGTCATACATATACTCACTATACCGGTCTCCTCGTTGCGAGATTTATTCTTCTTTCTCGTTGACATGTTCTGGCCTCCTCGTGACCTAGTCACTTGTGTTTGGCCGGACGATGACAGATGCCATCACACCAAGAGGTCCCTAAGAATATCTCTTCATCGTCGGAGGAACAAATACCACTCTGGAGCTATCTAGTCCCTTGTCAAACTTTTCGATCAATCTGTAAGTTCTCGTATGATCAACATATTACATATGACATTTGAGCAACCCCAAAGTTCATCATACGGTAAGAAGTGAATACGATACTCTAATGGTCTATGGAATAAAATCGCATGTTAAATCTCCGAGTTATAACAATTCACTTCTGACGATATTATCTCGAAGTATAGCAAAAAGGTTTGGGTTGATCGTTCTTCTAACATCATATTTCGAAGGTCATTTAGGATTATCATTACATTTAACGGTATCCTATGATCCAAAAAGCATGACCAACAACAACACTTGAGCTAGTCTTACAGGCGAGATCGAGATTCTTATTTTTATCGTTTGTCATTCCGCACGTGCATATTAGTTTTTCGTTGAATCACAAATTTTAGGATCATATCGGTTATAGCAAGAAATACAAACATAAGAATATGGAAATATAATAATATAACATTAATGCCTCTACGGCATAGTTTCCATAGATGTCGCTATGGCAACCAATGTCGCCGCCCTAGTAGCCATTGCATGAGGTAGCGAGGTGTGGGTGGGCGGCACGCTAACCTAGGGCGTGGCGGGGTCAGAACTCGGGGTAGTGCGAGCGTTGCTTGAGGCACATAGAGGGATGGGTGGGCTACTCCTCGGTTTCATAACAAAAAGTTGTGATAGGTGGAAATAAACCGACGAGGGAAGAAAAAAAATCGGTGGGGGAGAGGAGGGGGCATGCTATCGGTGGCGGGAGAGTTGTATGGACCACGTACAATCTTTAGCTCCACTTTAATAGTAGAGATTTCAAGATTTGTTTTCTGAAAAATTGAATGTTCATCGTGCTCTATAATTTCTATATTGTTCCATAACAAATTAAGTAGTACATGTTAGTTTTCTTAAAATTCATTTTTGTTTCCTTAAAATTCGTTACCTGTTTTCTTAAAATTTGTTATTTGTTTCCTAAAGTAAATTGCACTGATGGAAGAGATCAGTTGATTTAAATAAATTTGGAAAGTTAGATCCATGATCTTTTGTATGTTAAGAAAGTGCGGGTTTGCAAGGAAAGAGTGAAGAGGAAAATAAACCGGCAGATAGGAAAACCATCATGGAGAAGGTGGTGCGAGGTAATGCAAAAATAAATCAGAAGGAGAGTGTGGTGGGAGGTGAGACAAAAATAAATCTGAATACCGGGTTACCAACTTCATTTACAAGTAGAGATCATAGGCCGCGTATTTTGAAAGAGCGATTTTTATTGTTTACCTTTGTAATTGAAAGAGTTGTTTTTATTGTTTACCTTTGTAGTTCTGTGAGATGTAAATTATCCACGGGGCTTGTTTGGCCCCGCCCGGTGTTACTGAAGCAAGTTTCTAAGTTTGTTTATTATCATATTTCCTAGAGGCAATAATACATTGGTTATTATCATATTTCCTTGTTCATGATAATTGTTTTATTATCCATGCTAGAATTGTATTGATCGCAAACTCAAATACATGTGTGGATACATAGATAATAAGATGTCCCTAGTCAGCTTCTACAGGACTAGCTCATTGATCAAAGATGGCTATGGTTTCTTAGCCATAGACATGAGTTGTCATTTGCTAACAGGATCAAATCATTAGGAGAATGATGTGATGGACAAGACCCAAACTATAAATGTAGCACATGATCGTGTCGAGTTTATTGCTATCGTTTTCTGCATGTCAAGTATATGTTCCTATGACCATGAGATCGTGCAACTCACTGACACCGAAGGAGTACCTTGTGTGTACCAAACTTCGCAACGTAACTGGGTGGCTATAAAGGTGCTCTACAGGTATCTCTGAGGGTGTCTTTTGAGTTGGCATGGATCAAGACTGGGATTTCACCCTCCGTGTGACGGAGAGGTATCTCAGGGCCCACTCTAATACAACATCACAACAAGCTTGCAAGCAATGTGACTAATGAGTTAGCCACGGGATCTTGTATTATGGAACGAGTAAAGAGACTTTCCGGTAACGAGATGGAACTAGGTATGGAGACACCGACGATCGAATCACTGGCAAGTAACATACCGATAGACAAAGGGAACTACATACGGGATTAGCTGAATCCTTGACATCAAGGTTCGACTGATAAAGATCTTCATAGAATATGTAGGAACCAATATGGGCATCCAGGTCCCACTATTGGTTATTGACCGTAGAGGTGTCTCGGTCATGTCTACATTATTCTCGAACCCGTAGGGTCCGTACGCTTAACGTTCGGTGACGCTAGAGTAGTATTGGTATATTCATGTTTGTGATTGAGTTTTGTTCAGAGTCCCGGATGAGATCCCTGACATCACAAGGAGATTCATGGTCCGGAGGTAAAGATTTATATATGGGAAGTCATATTTTGGCTACCGGAAAAGTTTCAGGAATTATCGGTATTATACCGGGAGTGCCGAAAGGGGTCCGGGGGTCCACCGGGGGGTCCACCTGCCCCGTGGGGCCACATGAGCTGTAGGTGGTGAGGGAATCCTGGATCGAGGGGTCCTCGGGTGGCCAGATAAGTCTTGGTGGGCCGGACTGGTGGGCCATGAAGATCATACTCGAAGATCGTCTCTCGTATCCGGATAGGACTCCTGTATTCGTATAATGGCAAGTTTTAGGTTCGGGTGTAATCTTTCCTTCCTCTGCAAGATGGTTATGTACAAACCCTAGGCCCCTTCGGTGTGTATATAAACTGGAGGGTTTAGTCCGTAGAGGCTAATAGAGAATCACAAATCCTCATTGGCTAGACTTTAGGATTTAGCCAATATGATCTCGAGGTAGATCAACTCTTGTATTCATATTCATCCATATTAATATAGCAGGAAGTAGGGTATTACCTCGATCGAGAGGGCCTGAACCTGGGTAAACATCTTGTCCCCAGCCTCCTGTTACCATCAATCCTCAGACGCATAGTTCGGGACCCCCTACCCGAGATCCGTTGGTTTTGACACCGACATTGGTGCTTTCATTGAGAGTTCCACTATGTCGTCGACCGTAGGATTGATGGATCGCATCATGAACCACAACGGCAACACCAAGGGAATCTTCCCTCCCGGACATCTCTTCGTGTTTGGCGGCTTCGTGCTCCGTGCCAACACGGAAGGCCATCTCGAGCAGGTTGAGAGCTACGCCCCTGGCCATCAAGTCAGATTCGGAAGCTTAAACTACGTTGCTGATATCCGCGGAGACTTGATCTTTGACGGATTTGAGCCCGCGGCGACCTCTCCCTGCCATCACGATGAACATGACCTAACTATGTCATCGGATTAGGAAAGAGCACCTGCAACAGTTCTGGCCCTAAATTCAGAACAGATCGCGTCGCCCGAGGATGGGAAGCTCAACCCCGCCCCGGAAGCCGCAGACTCAACGGCCTTGGAGCCGCACATGGACCCAACTATGAGCGGGGTCTGTATTACCGAAACCCCGGACTCAACTCTGGCCTCAGATTCTGAATCACGCGCATCTGTGCCCTTCATGCTCGATCAGGCGTCTATCGCCGAATTCAGTGCTGCAGATATCTTCCAGCACTCACCCTTCGGCGACATGTTAAAATCATTAAAATCCCTCTCCTTAGATGGGGACACACAGCCACATTATATCCGGTTCAAACTGGAGGCTGATGGAGAATTTTGCTCCCCACCCACCACCCACTTGGTAACTACGGTCGAGGATCTAACCGATCTACTTGACTACGCTTCCGAAGACTTTGAAGGGATAGACCTCGAAGCCGAAACAGATCCAGATCAAATCCGGCCCATAACCGGGCAGTGGACAGCTACGTCTTCATACGACGTGTACATGGTGGATACACCTAAGGAGAAGGAGGGCGACGGCGAAAATGATCCCTTAGAGGACAAGCCTGCTAAAGAACCTCCCAAACGTCAGCGTCCAACGCGCTGAACCAAATCCAGTAAAGGAAAGGATAGCAACACTGTCATTAATGACGGTGATACTCTGGGACAAGCCGAAGACCCCGCAGACCCAACGATGGAGCAGGAGGAGTGAGAGGACGGCAAACATAGTCCGAGGATGCTGTCCGATGACAGCGATGCCGAAGACTATAATTACGAACCTGTCTCTAAAGAAGAAGTTAGCCTGGGCGACAATGGATACACCGTCCCAGAAGAACCCTCAAAACAAAAGCGTTTCCATCGGAGGCTTATTGCCACCGCAAGGAGCTTCAAAAAGCAGTAGAGACGGCTTCGAGCCACACAGGACACGCTCAACGATAGATGGAACGAGGTGCTAGACGCTGAGCAAATCATGGCTACAACGGCCAAACCAAAGGCTATCCTAAGCATAAGCTGCTGCCCGAATTCGATGACGAGGCCACTGCTCCCATACCGCTGAAGAATAACACCGCTGATATGTCCAAAATGCATCAATATTTTGTATCATAATTTATCCTTATTCATTGATATATTTCACGTTACGGTGATGTTCTTATGTTGTTTTGGTCTATTTACACAGTTTGCAAACTTTCCGATGTCGAAGCAGCAGACGCAGGATTCAGCAGTAAAAAGTGGACGCTGAGTTGCTGAAGAAGAATACCTCCAGATTACCTAAAAATTGACGGAAGTTATTTTTCAGATGGATCACGAAGGCACGCGAAAGGGCAACCAGAGGGGGGGGCCATAGGGTGCCCAGGCGCCCTGGGGGCGCGCCCCCCTGGCCGTGCCGGGGGGGCGCCTGGAGCCCCTGGCCCACCTCTGGCCGCCCCCTTTTGCATATATGCTCTCCGTTATCCAAAAACCCTAAGGACGGGAATTTTTACGGAGTTCCGCCGCCGCTCCGTGGCGGAAACCTACAGAGAAGAAAAAGCCATCTCCGGCGGGCAGATTCCGCCGGGGAGATCGCCTCCCGGAAGGGGAGATTGTCGCCATCGACATCACCATCGTCACGGGCATCATCGAGATCATCATCAACATCATCCCCAACACCAGCACCATCTCCATCTTCACCCAAATCTCATCTTACAATCGCAACTTGTGTTGTAACTCGTACTACCTATCCTCTCTACTCCATCGGTGTTGATTACTACTTTGTGGTGAATGCTATTGAGTTTTGTTGGAGAAATATTATTATGTCCAGATTGTTTGTCACCTATTTATCCCCACTGATCATGATCTCCTTTATGTCTCGTGAGTAGTTACCTTAGTTCTTGAGGACATGGGGAAAGTCTTGTTGTTAGTAGTCATATGCTGTTGAAGTAATATGTGTTGTTTGATACTTAAGTTGCGTTGTCATTCTACTAGTGGTGTTGTGTGAGTCGAACACCCAACACTTCGCCTTATTAAGGACCTAGGAGAATACATTGTGTATAAAGAATGCTTATGGTGGGTTGCCGGAGTGACAGAAACTTGAACCCCAGTTCGCACGCTTTTGCATAAGGGAATAATGGATCCTCGATCGTATTGCTATGGTTAGGCTTTTGCCTTAAATTCTATCTTGTATTTGCGGATGCTTGCAAGGTGTTTAATCATAAGAGTGCACTCATCTTAGTATAGAGAGTGTACTAGCATAGATCCACCCACTCAACACTTATCAACACATAACATAGTATCGATACTAAATATGATGAAAGCAGATGACTACCTCTCCCGTGTGTCCTCAGGAACGCTTTAGTCTTTATAAGTTCAGCTGCTAGGCCTCTCCTTTGCTAAGAAAGGATTGGGCCACTTGCTACTCTCAGTGCCTTTTACATTGCTTGCTTTTACTTTCCTGTTACTTATATCGAGAAACCCCTAAAAAGTTATCTTTCAGTGCTTGCAGTGATTTCTTGCTCAGAATCGCTTATCAATACCTTCTGCTCCTCGTTGGGTTCGACACTCTTACTTATCAAAAACGCTGCAATAGATCCCTTACGGTTGAGGGTCATCAAGTACCGTTTTCTGGCGCCGCTGCCGGGGAGCGTAGCGCTATTGGTAAAGTGAAACTGGTAAGGAAGTTTTTATAATTCTGTTTTTGTTTTTGCTATTGCTGCTCTTTGTCCTTATGGATGACCCTGTTATTGGAGCGTTTCTTGCGGGAAGATGCCCCACACCTGTGGTGGTTGATCCTCCCCCTACTGAAATTGTGCCTTATAAAATACCAGTTGGCATTATCGATTATGTTTTGGCTAATCATTATGCAGGAGACAGACATCCCGGTGAACACTTGCTATATCTGTCACAACTAAGTTCATTATTTAAGCTTGCAGGTGTATCGAGGGAGTTTGTCATGAGAAAATTGTTTGCCGTATCACTTATAGATAAAGCTTCGGATTGGTATAGGCTTCTCGATAACTCACACTTGCTTGACTGGCAGGAGCTTATGTCTCTCTTTTATACTAAGTTTTATCCTCTTCATGAAATTCATCGAGACAGGAACTATATCTATAACTTTAGGTCTCGTGACGAAGAAAGCATTGCTCAAGCTTGGGGGAGATTGAAGTCCCTAATGCTCAAATGCCCTATTCATAAGCTTCCCTAGGAAATTATACTTACAAATTTTTCTGCCAGGCTTTCTCGTCAGGATAAGGAGATGCTAGATGCCTCCTCTAGTGGGGTATTTCAGAAGAAGAGTGTTGAAGAAAGGTGGGATCTCATTGAAAGGATACAGAGGAATACCGAAGATTGGGAAATTGATAACGGTATTGAACCCGCTATAAATTATGAACATGACTATATTGAGAGCTATGTGAAAACTGATTACTTCAATACTTTTTGCTCTAAGATTGGTCTTGATTCCCATCTAGTGATTGATTTGTGTAAGAATTTTGCCTCTCACGTTGATTCTTTTAAAAAGAAGAGAGACCAGCACCATGAACCTTTTAAAGAGTCACCTATTGATATTTATGTTGCTGACCCTATTTTGCCTGCAGTTATACATGAAAAGCCTCATTTTCCCGCAAGGATAAGGGAGCACTCTTTTGTGACAGGCATAATAAATAAAAGTGAGAGAAGAGTTGATGAGCCTGAGGACCAGATCAAAGTCGATCCTCAAGTTGCATTGATTAAAGACCTTGCTACTAATGATGTTTTGGATTCCAATATAAATTTTTGTGCTGTTTCCACTAACCTTGTCACAGCCAAGAATAAAGGCCCAATTTCAGGTACTCTAGTGGTATCTGTTAAAATAGGAGATCACAATTATTATGGGCTATGCGATTTGGGATCGAGTGCGAGCGCTATCCCCTATTCACTTTATGAAGAAATCATCAGTGAGATTTCCCCTTGTGAACTTGAAGAAGTTGATGTTACCATTCATCTTGCAAACAGAACAACTATCTCTCCTATCGGGATTGTGAGGGACGTTGAAGTCCTATGTGGAAAGGTAAAATACCCTACCGACTTTCTAGTACTTGGTTCAGAGAGGGACAATTTTTGTCCAATTATTTTTGGTAGACCTTTTCTTAAAACTTGTGGAGCTATAATAGATTGCAAGAAAGGTAAAGTTTCTGTTGAATTCGATGGTGAGCCATATGAATTTAATTTTTCTAAGTTCTCTAAGCAGCCTCGTGGTACTGATTTACCTAGTGATGATAAAATTATTGAAAGTATTGCCTCTATTGCTATTCCCCCTAATGATCCTTTGCAGCAATACATGGAGGACCACGAGAATGATTTGCATATGCAGGAAGGAAATGAACTAGATGAAATATTCTTGAGGCAGCCTGCTATCCTGAAGCACAACCTTCCGGTTGAACCTTTGGGAATTTTATCAAAACCGAAAGAAGACCCGGTGTTCGATCTTAAACCTCTGCCCGATACGCTCAAGTATGCTTATTTAGATGAAAAGAAAGTATATCCTGTTATTATCAATTCTAACCTTTCAGGATGTGAAGAAGAGCAATTATTGGAAGTACTTCGTAAACACCGAGGCGCAATTGGCTATACCCTTGATGACCTTAAGGGGATTAGTCCATCTATCTGTCAACATACTATCAACCTTGAGCCTGATGCTAAACCAGTTGTTGATCATCAACGACGGTTGAACCCGAAGATGATGGATGTTGTGAGAACTGAGATTCTCAAGCTTCTGGCCGCAGGTATTATCTACCCTATAGCTGATAGTAAGTGGGTAAGTCCGGTACATTGTGTTCCTAAGAAAGGAGGTACAACTGTGGTTCCTAATGATAAAAATGAATTAATACCTCAGAGAATTATTATTGGATATAGAATGTGCATTGATTACAGGAAGTTGAACAAAGCAACCAGGAAGGATCACTACCCGTTGCCGTTCATCGACCAAATGCTTGAAAGGTTATCCAAAAATACCCACTTTTGTTATCTCGATGGTTATTCTGGCTTCTCTCAAATTCATGTTAACACTGCCGATCAAGAGAAGACCACCTTTACTTGTCCCTTTGGTACTATGCTTACAGGCGTATGCCTTTTGGTTTATGTAATGCCCTTGCTACTTTTCAAAGGTGTATGTCTGCTATCTTTCATGGTTTCTGCGGGGATATTATGGAAGTTTTCATGGACGATTTCTCCGTCTATGGAACTTCTTTTGACCATTGTCTTCACAATCTTAATAAAGTTTTGCAGAGATGCGAGGAGACAAATTTGGTACTCAACTGGGAAAAGTGCCACTTCATGGTTAATGAAGGAATTGTTCTTGGTCACAAGATTTCCGAAAGGGGAATTGAAGTGGACAAGGCTAAGATCGAAGCTATTGAGAGGATGCCCTACCCAAGGGACATCAAAGGTATTCGCAGTTTTCTCGGTCATGCTGGTTTTTATAGAAGATTTATTAAAGACTTTTCTAAAACCTCAAGACCCCTCACTAATCTTCTCCAGAAGGATGTTCCTTTTGTATTTGATGAAAATTGTAAGGAAGCTTTTGAAGTCCTTAAGAAAGCTTTAATAACCTCTCCTATAGTGCAACCACCTGACTGGAATTTACCTTTTGAGATTATGTGTGATGCTAGTGATTTTGCTGTTGGAGCTGTTTTAGGACAAAGAGTTGATAAGAAATTGAATGTTATACATTATGCTAGCAAAACTCTTGATAGTGCTCAAAGGAATTATGCTACTACTGAGAAGGAATTCTTAGCTGTAGTTTTTGCTTGTGATAAATTTAGATAGTATATTGTTGATTCCAAAGTTATTATTCATACTGATCATGCTGCCATTAAGTACCTTATGACAAAGAAGGATGCCAAGCCAAGGCTTATCAGATGGGTACTCCTTCTTCAAGAATTTGATTTGCAGATTGTTAATAGGAAGGGAGAAGACAATCCGGTAGCGGACAATCTTTCAAGGATGGAAGATATACCGCATGATCCCATCCCAGTCAACGATAGTTTTCCAGACGAGCAACTTGCCGTTGTAAAAGTACAATCTCTTTCCGACCCTTGGTATGCAGATTATGCTAATTTTATTGTTGCAAAGTATTTGCCTCCAGGTTTAACACTTCAGCAAAGGAAGAAGTTCTTTCATGATTTGAGGCACTACTTCTGGGATGACCCACATCTTTTCAAAGAAGGTCCCGACGGAATCGTGAGAAGATGCATTCCGGAACATGAGCAGAAGGACATTCTCAGACGGTGTCATGATAGTCCCTATGGAGGACATCATGCCGGTGAGAGGACTGCACATAAGGTTCTTCAATCAGGTTTTTATTGGCCTACTCTCTTTAAAGATGCTAGACATTATGTTTTAGCCTATGATAAATGTCAGAGAGTTGGTAACATTAGTAGAAGGAATGAGATGCCTATGAATTACTCACTAGTGATTGAACCTTTCGATTGTTGGGGTTTTGATTTTATGGGTCCTTTTCCTTCTTCGCACAAGTACACTCACATTTTAGTAGCTGTTGATTATGTGACCAAGTGGGTTGAAGCAATCCCCACTGAAAGTGTTGATCACAAGACATCTTTGAAAATGCTTAAAGATGTAATTTTTCCTAGGTTTGGTGTACCAAGGTATCTCCTGACCGATGGAGGATCACACTTCACGCACGGAGCTTTTAGAAAAGCTTTGGCCAAATACAATGTTAATCATAGAATTGCTCCACCATATCATCCTCAAACTAGTGGGCAAGTTGAGCTCACCAATAGAGAGATTAAGTTGATGTTGCAGAAGACAGTAAACAGAAATAGAAAGGACTGGTCAAATAAGTTAGGAGATGCTTTGTGGGCATATAGAACTGCTTACAAAAACCCCATGGGCATGTCCCCCTATAAGATGGTGTATGGCAAGGCTTGCCATTTGCCATTAGAGTTAGAGCACAAAGCTTTCTGGGCTGTTAGAGAGCTTAATGCTGACCCAAAATTAGCTGGTGAGAAGCGTCTCATGAACTTGACTTCTCTAGATGAATGGAGAAGTGAAGCTTACGAGAGCGCTAAAATGTTCAAGGAAAAGGTAAAAAAGTGGCATGATAGGAAGATTCTGAAACGTGAATTTAATGTTGGTGATAAAGTTTTGTTGTTTAGATCTCGTTTCAGGTTTTCTCCAGGTAAACTACTTTCCAGGTGGGAAGGACCATTTCATATTGAAGAAGTTTATCGGTCTGGTGCAATTAAGATTAATAATTTTGAAGGCAGCAAACCTCAAGTTGTGAATGGGCAAAGACTTAAACATTACATAGCAGGAGACCCTGTCGATGTTGATGTGAATATAATATACACAACAACTCACAAAGAACATGTTGCAGCCCTGTTTCAGACGCCAGCAGAAGCAGAATAAAGAAAAGGTATGTAGTACGGTAAGGAAACATCGTGAACCGCCATAAAAGTTCCGTATTACGAGTTTCTGCAAAATTAGTAAAATTCCGAGCCTAAGTGGAGCCGGAGACGACCTCCAGGGGGTCCAGGCGCCCCCCTGGCGCGCCCCACCTCCTGGCCGCGCCGGGAGGCCGCCTGGACAACCGGGAGTCCGTTTCCGACCCCGCTTTGGTCGGTTACCTTCCTTTCTGTGCATAAATTTTTCCTATATATTTTCCCGGATTGTTCCGGCAACGTATCTTGCGATTTTGCGTGTTTTCTCTTCGATCTGTTTCTGCCAGGGAATCTTTCAACTGAATTTAGGTGCCATGGCTTCTCCAAGCTCCCCCAAGGACGAGTTCATCGTCAACGTCATCAACCCTTACCTCGCTGAGGTGAAGAAGCACCCTCAGGTTGTTCGGATGGAGGACGGTGTCCTTCATCAAGAAGATCTGAAGGGACCTATCAAGGAGGGGAGCGTCCAGGCCAGGCTGGAAGAAGTGGAGCAAGAAGTCTTCGAGTACAAGAAGATGATTGAGCGTGGTGTTGAAGCTAACTCTGACATCATCAACGAGCTGAAGAACTACTTCCTGAAGGAGATGAAGGAGATGTGGAAAAGCATCACCACGTCTGAAGAAAGAATTATAGAGCTCCAAGGGCAAATTAATTGTCTACATAACCAGAACTGTGAGTATGAACTAAGGTTTATGCGCATGAGTTTGGGTGCTGAATGCAGGATTCAGGAGACGAGCTTCTCATATGAGACTGGAGAACCCCTTCCATGGAAGCGTTTCACCAAGGACTACGTGATCAACGCCAACAAGGATGATGAGTGAAATCTCCTGGGGTAATGGCATTCCCTTTGCTTGTTCCAAGCTTGGGGGAGTGCTCGGTATCATTATCTTGACCTTTTGTCTTTTAGAGTCAAGTAGAGTCGTATCATGTCTAGGGAGGTTGTTATATGAGATAGGTGTGTGCATTGAGGTTTATCACTCCTTCGGTGAAGAATTGTATCCGTGAGTGTGGAGTCGTCTATGATGGAATATTAATGAGAAGTTTATTGGTTCCTTTTGCTGCACTCGGTATTCTCTTCACGCAATCGACCTTATATGATGACTCTTATGTGGAGTATTGACCTTATGTCAGGTATGGCTGTGAAAACTTTATTTAATCTTGGCAAATATAGCTTTGGTCATAACAACAAGCATGATTTTCTTAAAGTATCAACATAGCCGAAACCTTTATGTTATTATGTTTGAAGTGTTATGCTGACAAGGAAGACAACTTGATGTGTTATGCTTATTCCAATGTTCATGCTTTATATTGCTTTGCATCTTAGTCATCATCAATTGTCTGTTCTTTCAAAACCTTTGCTAGCCTAACTCTGTACTAAGCGGAATTCTGCTTGTGCATCCATACCCTTAAGCCAATACCTTCCATATGAGTCCACCATACCTTCCTACTCGTGGTATTCCACTACCACCTCCTAAAGTACAGAATTTATGTGTTATCCTCAAATGTTCAAAATCTTTTATTTTGTGCCTCTGTTTTAGCTCATGAGGAAGTAATAGCTAATCCATGATCTTTTTGAGTTGGACAAGCTTCACCCCGGGATTGCATGTCTAATGTGCAAACCCATAATACGAGAAGGAACTGGCAAAGAGTGCGCCCAGCTCGAAAATAATATAACAAACAAACCCTCCTTCACGCTTTGTTCATGAGAAATCAGAAAACTTTGGCAGTGATTAACAAAGGAGAATAAGAGGATGTGATCGTCCTCGTGCGGGAGCCGTTCCTCGAAACTTGTCCAGCTCAAGAAGTAGTTGAGTTATCTATTAGCATTCGTTGACAAATCATGCACCTCTCAAAACTTATTTTCATTCTGTTTGATTTAAGGATAGCACATGAGTTTTCCCTACTACCCTAGAGCAGGGCCCATCTTTTAATTTTAAGTTGAGTCAGTTATTCCTACTCCCTTCTATTCTTAAAGAGAGCAGACATTTGATGTTGATAAGGATTCATTCATATAAAGTTGCATTAAGATTTGTCATATCATATCCTTGTTGACATTATCATTTGATAAGTAAGTTGTTTGTCAAGCCCAGCTAAGGCAAATATCTTCCTTTGTGTTAACACTTTCACTTCTTGCCTGATGACATGTTCTTTCAAAAGCTTCAATTAGTCTCATCAAAACATAAAGAAAGAGCAAAAGTAAAAGCTATTAGTTGTTCTTTGACCAAAGGACATGTTTTCCATGATTCAATAAGTTTCCTTAGCCCTACTTTCGAATATAAGTGTTACCACTCTTTTATAAAGGCCTTATGAGTTGAAGATTGCTGTTGAGGATATTTAAGTTGGTGAGGAAACTGTGATGCTTCTTGTTCGTATTCTGTTTATCGACACTTCACTCTCTAAACTTGTGGTCAGGTTTACCGAGCTCAGTATTCGCTTGGGGACAAGCGAGGTCTAAGCTTGGGGGTGTTGATACGTCCAAAATGCATCACTATTTTGTATCGTAATTTATCCTTACTCATTGATATATTTCCACGGTGATGTTCTTATGTTGTTTTGGTCTATTTTACACAGTTTGCAAACTTTCCGATGCCGAAGCAGCAGACGTAGGATTCAGCAGTAAAAAGTGGACGCTGAGTTGCTGACGAAGAATAAATCCAAATTACCTGAAAATTGACGGGAGATATTTTTTAGACGGATCACGAAGGCACGCGAAAGGGCAACCAGAGGGGGGCCACTGGGTGCCCAGGCGCCCTAGGGGCGCGCCCCCCCTGGCCGCGCCGGGGGGGCGCCTGGAGCTCCTAGCCCACCTCTGGCCGCCCCCTTTTGCATATATGCTCTCCGTTATCCAAAAACCCTAAGGACGGGAATTTTTACGGAGTTCCCCCGCCGCTCCGTGGCGGCAACCTACAGAGAAGAAAAAGCCATCTCCGGCGGGCAGATTCCGCCGGGGAGATCACCTCCCGGAAGGGGAGATCGTCGCCATCGGCATCACCATCGTCACGGGCATCATCGAGATCACCATCAACATCATCCCCAACACCAGCACCATCTCCATCTTCATCCAAATCTCATCTTACAATCGCAACTTGTGTCGTAACTCGTACTACCTATCCTCTCTACTCCATCGGTGTTGATTACTACTTTGTGGTGAATGCTATTGAGTTTTGTTGGAGAAATATTATTATGTCCAGATTGTTTATCACCTATTTATCCCCACTGATCATGATCTCCTTTATGTCTCGTGAGTAGTTACCTTAGTTCTTGAGGACATGGGGAAAGTCTTGTTGTTAGTAGTCATATGCTGTTGAAGTAATATGTGTTGTTTGATACTTAAGTTGCGTTGTCATTCTACTAGTGGTGTTGTGTGAGTCGAACACCCAACACTTCACCTTATTAAGGACCTAGGAGAATACATTGTGTATAAAGAATGCTTATGGTGGGTTGCCGGAGTGACAGAAACCTGAACCCCAGTTCGCACGCTTTTGCATAAGGGAATAATGGATCCTCGATCGTATTGCTATGGTTAGGCTTTTGCCTTAAATTCTATCTTGTATTTGCGGATGCTTGCAAGGTGTATAATCATAAGAGTGCACTCATCTTAGTCTAGAGAGTTTACTAGTGTAGATCCACCCACTCAACACTTATCAACACATAACATAGTATCGATACGGAATATGGTGAAAGCACATGACTACCTCTCCCGTGTGTCCTCAGGAACGCTTTAGTCTTTATAAGTTCAGCTGCTAGGCCTCTCCTTTGCTAAGAAAGGATTGGGCCACTTGCTACTCTCAGTGCCTTTTACATTGCTTGCTTTTACTTTCCTGTTACTTATATCGAGAAACCCCTAAAAAGTTATCTTTCAGTGCTTGCAGTGATTTCTTGCTCAGAATCGCTTATCAATACCTTCTGCTCCTCGTTGGGTTCGACACTCTTATCGAAAACGCTGCAATAGATCCCTTACGGTTGAGGGTCATCAACCGCCTATAAGTCGGACCGACCACTTCACGGGCGGGACAGAGTGGCTAGCAACGGCGTACACAAGCCCGCACCCCACCCCGTAAAGGGAAGGAGGATGCGGCTCAACTCTGAAAACACGATCTGCGTGGGACCTGACCAAAAAAGCTAGCAAGACTAGGTCTATCTACGGACCTAGGGACCGGGCTCCCGCATGGGACGGCGGCCATCAAGCCAATCGCGCCGGTCATATACCAGTTCGGGGTCAATACTGAACATCACAACCATCGGATATACGCCATGATATAGCCAAATACAGAGGCGCCGCACACCCTCTGTGCTTCATCGATGAGGTATTGGTTCATGATTTTCCAGAAGGGTTTAAACCCGTGAACATTGAGGCGTACGATGGAACAACGGATCCTACCGTCTGGATAGAAGACTTCATTCTTCACATCCACATGGCTCATGGAGATTATCTCCACGCCATTTAATACCTACCCCTCAAGCTGAAAGGACCAGCTCGGCACTGGCTAAACAGCCTCCCAGAGAACTCCATTGGGAGTTGGGAAGAACTTGAGGATGCTTTTCGGGCCAATTTTCAAGGGACCTATGTCCGGCCCCCGGACACTGACGATCTAAGTCACATCATCCAAAACCACGGGGAGTCAGCTCGTAAGCTTTGGAACCAGTTTCTTACTAAGAAGAACCAAATCGTCGACTTTCCGGACGCCGAAGCCTTAGCGGCCTTCAAACACAGTGTCCGGGACGAATGGCTAGCCAGACACCTCGGACAGGAAAAGCCGAGGACAATGGGAGCCCTAAATACACTCATGACCCGCTTTTGCGCAGGCGAGAACACCTGGTTAGCTCGTAGCAGCACCAGCGACCCTGGAACATCTGAAGTCGGGTACGGCAATGGAAAGCCATGGCGTAACAAAAAAATGTTGGAAGCCCAGATGATACAGCGGTAAACACCGGATTCAGCGGCTCCAGATTCGATCAACATAAGAATTCATTCAAAGGCAACAAAGATGGTCCATCCAGCTTGGACAAGATATTAGATAGGCCTTGCAAGATCCATGGCACCCCAGAAAAACCTGCAAACCATACCAACCGTAATTGTTGGGTCTTCAAGTAGGTCGGCAAGCTCAATGCTGAACACAAGGGGAAGGGACCTCAGAGCAAAGACGAGGATGAACTTTGCCAGCCGAATATAGGGGGACAGAAGAAATTTCCCCCGGAGATAAAAACAATGAACATGATATATGCCACTCATATCCCCAAGAGGGAGCGCAAGCGCGCACTCCGAGATGTCTACGCCGTCGATCCTGTTGCCCCCAAATTCAACCCATGGTCGGCCTGCCCGATCACTTTCGATCGCAGGGATCATCCGACTAGTATCCGTCATGGGGGTTCGGCTGCCCTAGTGCTCGACCCAATAATCGATGGATACCATCTCACCCGAGTCCTTATGGACGGAGGCAGTAGTCTCAATCTGATATATCAGGACACTGTCCGCAAGATGGGGATTGACCCATCAAGAATAAAGCCAAGCCGCACGACCTTTATAGGAGTGATTCTGGGCATAGAAGTCTGCTGCACGGGCCCTTTAACATTAGAGGTCGTATTCGAATCTTCTGATAACTTTCGAAGTGAAGAGTTAATCTTCGACATAGCTCCATTCCGAAGTGGCTATCATGCACTACTCGGAAGAACGGCCTTCGCCCGCTTTAATGCAGTCCCGCATTATGCTTATCTAAATCTCAAAATGCCCGGACCACGTGGCGTCATCATGTTCAATGGAAATATGGAGCGCTCTCTCCGCACGGAGGAGGACACTACAGCCTTAGCAGCCGAAGTCCAAAAGGGCATATTCAAGCAAGATAACCTATCGGTCGAGGACATAGCTAAACGTGTCCGGCACAGGCCCCAGTGTGGCAGCTTAGATGAACCTGAGCTAGATTAGCAGCTACGCCCCCATCGACTGCCCCATAAGGTGATAGCATATGTGCCTCGGGTACATAACTATGCATTAAAAATCCCTTGGGCGACGCTGGGGGCACACCGCATATAGTCCATAGTTCGGATTGACCCTATTCTGACTCTAAAATTATCTTGTAAGGTTCACTAAACGAACCAGTCTTGTTTATGGCCACACTGGATTTCTTTTTCTTTTCCAAATTTCCTTTTCTTTTTACAGATGGCTATCATACCCCCCCCCCTTCAAGGACACATTACAGAGGAGGAAACGGCGCAGACATCCAGCAGGGACACGTGCTAAGGTTTCTTTTTAGATTAAGACCATGTGTAAACCTTTTTTCTCTTTTTTTGTTATATACCTTCCTGGCATGTAAAATGTCCAAGAAAGTTATCGGCATTATCTGTAAGCTTACGGGTCGCTGTACTATAAAGGGATATTAATAGAGCAGCTTGATTCACATTATGATCGGAGTTTTATTCACTCACTGCTTTCTCAAGCTTGTGTTGTATTCCCTCGAAGAGGAAAGGGTGATGCAGCACAGTAGCGTAAGTATTTCCCTTAGTTTTTGAGAACCAAGGTATCAATCCAGTAGGAGACCACGCGTGACCCCTCGCACCTGCACAAACAAATAAGAACTTCGCAGCCAACGCGATAAGGGGTTGTCAATCCCTTTACGGTCACTTACAAAAGTGAGATCTGATAGATATGATAGTTTGATATTTTTGGTATTTTCGGATATAAGAACATAAAGTAAAAACAGTAAAGTAAAGTAGATTGTAGATTGATATGTTGAGAATAGACCCGGGGGGCATAGGTTTCACTAGTGGCTTCTCCCGTGATAACAGAATTCTACGATGGGTGAACGAATTACTGTCGAGCAATTGATAAAAAAGCGAATAATTATGACAATATCTAGGCATGATCATTATATATAGGCATCACGTCCATGACAAGTAGACCGAAAGGATTCTGCATCTACTACTATTACTCCACACATCGACAGCTATCCAGCATGCATCTAGAGTATTAAGTTCATAAGGACAGAGTAACGCCTTAAGCAAGATGACATGATGTAGAGGGATAAACTCAAGCAATATGATATAAACCCCATCTTTTTATCCTTGATGGCAACAATACAATACGTAACTTGCTGCCCCTACTGTCACTGGGAAAGGACACCGCAAGATTGAACCCAAAGCCAAGCACTTCTCCCATTGCAAGAACTATAGATCTAGTAGGCCAAACCAAACCAATAATTCGAAGAGACTTGCAAGGATATTATAATCATACATAAAATAATTCAGAAAAGAACCAAATATTTCTCATAGATAATCTTGATCATAAACCCACAATTCATCGGATCTCGACAAACACACCGCAAAAAGAGATTACATTGAATAGATATCCTCCAATACCGAGGAGAACTTGGTATTGAGATCCAAAGAGAGAGAAGAAACTATCTAGGTACTAACTATGGACCCGAAGGTCTGTGGTAAACTACTCACAACTCATGGTGAGGCGATGGTGTTGATGTAGAAGCACTCCGTGGTAGATCCCCCCTCTGGTGGAGCTCCGGAACAGGCCCCAAGATGGGATCTCATGGGAACAGAAGGTTGCGGCGGTGGAATTAGGGTTTTCTCTCCTCCTCTGATGTTTTCGGGGTACATGGATATATATAGGAGGAAGGAGGGCATCGGGGGACCAACATGGGGCCCACGAGGTAGGGGCGCGCCCTGTAGGGGGGGCGCCCCCACCCTCGTGGACGCCACGTGTGCCCTATTCCGTGGTTCTCAAGTCTCCCGTGAAGATATCGCTCCAAAAATATCTCTCCCGAAGGTTTCATTCCGTTTGGACTCCGTTTGATATTCCTTTTCTGTAAAACCCTAAAATAGGCAAAAAAACAGCAATCTGGACTGGACCTTTGGGTTACCTATGTTAGTCCCAAAAATAATATAAAATTGTATAACAAATCCCATTAAACATCCAAAACATCATAAATAGTAGCATGGAACAATAAAAAATTATACATATGTTGGAGACGTATCAAGCATCCCCAAGCTTAATTCCTGCTCGTCCTCGAGTAGGTAAATGATAAAAAGAGAATTTTTGATGTGGAATGCTAACCAACATAATTTTCAATGTAATTCTTTTTATTGTGGCATGAATGTTCATATCTGAAAGATTCAAGACAAAAGTCTATATTGACATAAGAAATAATAATACTTCTAGCATACTAAGAAAGCAATCATGTCTTCTCAAAATAACATGGCTAAAGAAAGTTATCCCTACAAAATCATATAGTCTGGATATGCTCCCTCTTCATCACACAAAATATTCATATCATGCACAACCCCAGTTTCAGCCAAGCACTTGTTTTCATATTCAATTCTTTCAAACCTTTCAATTTTCACGGAATACATGAGGGTGAGCCATGGATATAGCACTATGGGTGGAATAGAGTGGTGGTTGTGGAGAAGAAAAAAAGGAGGAAGATAGTCTCACATCGACTAGGTGTATCAACGGGCTATGGAGATGTCCATCAATAGATATCAATGTGTGTGAGTAGGGATTGCCATGCAACAGATGCACTAGAGCTAAAAATGTATGAAAGCTCAACAAAAGAAACTAAGTGGGTGTGCATCCAACTTGCTTGCTCATGAAGACCTAGGGCATTTGAGGAAGCCCATCGTTGGAATATACAAGCCAAGTTCTATAATGAAAATTCCCACTAGCATATGAAAGTGACTAAACATGAGACTCTCTATCATGAAGAACATGGTTCTACTTTGAAGCAAAAGTGTGGAAAAGGATAGTAGCAATTGTCCCTTTTTCTTTTTCTTTTTTTTTCTTTTCTTTTTTAATTTTTTTCCTTTTTTGGGCCTTTCTTTTTCTTGGCCTTTCCTTCTTTTTTTCTTTGGGACAATGCTCTAATAATGATGATCATCATGCTTATATTGATTTACAACTCGATATTAAAACTCGATACTAGAACAAAGTATGACTCTATATGAATGCCTCCGGCGGTGTACCGGGATGTGCAATGAATCAAGAGTGACATGTATGAAAAATTATGCATGGTGGCTTTGCCACAAATACGATGTCAACTACATGATCATGCATGGCAATATGACAATATGAAGCGTGTCATATGAACGGAACGGTGGAAAGTTGCATGGAAATATATCTCGAAATGGCTATGGAAATGCCATGATAGGTAGATATGGTGGCTGTTTTGAGGAAGGTATATGTTGGCTGTTTTGAGGAAGGTATATAGTGGGTGTATGGTACCGGCGAAACTTGCGGTACAAGAGAGGCTAGCGATGGTGGAAGGGTGAGAGTGCGTATAATCCATGGAATCAACATTAGTCATAAAGAACTCATATATATATATTGCAAAAATTTACGAGTCATCAAAACAAAGTAATCAACGCATGATCCTAGGGGGGAGGTTGGTAGGAGTTAACCATTGCGCGCCCCCAACCTTTACACAAAGGATGGCACTCTACAAATACCTCATGCTCTAACTTCGTCACATAGCGGTTCACCATATGTGCATGCTACGGGAATCACAAACTTTAACGGAAGTATTTCTCAATTTCATAATAAATCCACTAGCATGACTCTAATATCACTATCCTCATATCTCAAAACAATTATCAAGTATCAAACTTCTCATCATATTCAATGCACTTTGTATGAAAGTTTTTACTACATTCATGTTAGATGCCTATCATGTTAAGGCTAGTTTTATAGCCAAAGCACATTACCATGCTGTTATAATAGACTCTCAAAAGGATATAAGTGAAGCATGAGATATCAACAATTTTTACAAAATAAAATTACCACTGTGCTCTAAAATATATAAGTGAAGCACTAGAGCAAACTATTTAGCTCAAAAGATATAAGTGAAGCACATAGAGTGTTCTAACAATTCCTAGGCCATATTTATCTCTCTCAAAAAGGTGTGTCCATCAAGGATAATTGTGGCAAACTAACAAGCAAAGACTCAAATCATACATGACGCTCCAAGTAAAACACATATCATGTGGTGAATAAAAATATAGTCCCGAGTATAGTTCCCGATAGATGAAGACGAAAGATGGGATGCCTTCCCGGGGAATCCCCAAGCTTAGGATTTTGGTTGTCCTTGAATTTTACCTTGGGGTGCCTTGGGCATCCCCAAGCTTAGGCTCTTGCCACTCTTCGTTCCATAGTCCATCAAAGCAATACTCAAAACTTGAAAACTTCACAACACAAAACTTAGACAAAAATTTCGTGAGCTCCGTTAGTATAAGAAAACAAACCACCACTCAAAGGTATTGTAATGAACTCATTCTTTGTTTATATTGGTGTTAAACCTACTGTATTCCAACTTCTCTATGATTCATATCCTCCAATACTACTCATAGATTCATCAAAATAAGCAAACAACACACGAAAAACAGAATCTGTCAAAAACAGAACAGTCTGTAGTAATCTGTAACTTTCGCATACTTCTGTAACTCAAAATTTTTGAAATAAATTGGTAAAAGTGGGGAATTTTTTTATTAATCATCTGCAAAAAGAATCAACTAAATAGCGCACTCCAGTAAATTCTGGTGACTATTCTCGTGAGCGCTAACGATTCTGTTTTTTATAGCAAGATCATATAAACTTCACACAAGTCTTCCCAAAGGTTCTACTTGGCACAAACACTAACTAAAACACAAAACCACATCTAAACAGAAGCTAGATGCAATATTTACTCCTAAAAATAAGCAAAAACAAAAAATATAAAATTGGGTTGCCTCCCAACAAGCGCTATCATTTAACGCCCCTAGCTAGGCACGATACAAGGATAGATCTAGGTATTGCCATCTTTGGAAGGCAATCCATAAGTGGCTCTCATAATAGATTCATAAGGTAATTTTATTTTCTTTCTAGGAAAGTGTTCCATGCCTATCCTTAATAGAAATTGGAATCTAATATTTCTTTCCTTCATATCAATAATTGCACCAATCGTTCTAAGGAAAGGTCTACCAAGAATAATAGGACATGAACGATTGCAATCTATATCAAGAACAATGAAATCTTTGGGCACATAATTCCTATTGGCAACAATAAAACATCATTAATCATTCCCATAGGTTTCTTAATGGTAGAATCCGCAAGATGCAAATTTAAAGAACAATCATCAAGCTCATGGAAGCCTAATAAATCACACAAAGTTTTTGGGATAGTGGAAACACTTGCACCCAAATCACACAAAGCAAAGCATTCATGATCTTTAATTTTAATTTTAATAGTAGGTTCCCACTCATCATAAAGCTTTCTAGGGATAGAAACTTCTAATTCAAGTTTTTCTTCATAAGATTGCATCAAAGCATCAACTATGTGTTTGGTGAAAGCTTTATTTTGACTATAAGCATGCGGAGAGTTTAGTACGGATATCAACAAGGAAATACAATTAATCGAAGAGCAATTATCATAATTGAATCCCTTGAAATCCAAAGTAGTGGGTTCATCACTATGCAAAGTTTTAATCTCTTCAGTCCCACTTTTAACAATTTTAGCACCAAGATCCAAAAACTCTGAATCATTGGGACACCTTTTAATTGAAGTAGACTCATCTCCAATCCCATCCTTATCAACATTCATACTAGAAAACAAGGATCTAATGGGAGACACATCAATAACTTTCAGATCTTCATCTTTATTTTCATGATAACTAGAAGAACACGCTTTTATATAACTCTCTTTTTAGCACGCATCCTAGCGGTTCTTTCTTTGCATTCATCAATGGAAATTCTCATGGCTTTGAGAGACTCATTGATATCATGCTTAGGTGGAATAGATCTAAGTTTCAAAGAGTCAACATCAAGAGTAATTCTATCCACACTTCTAGCAAATTCATCAATCTTAAGCAATTTTTCTTCAAGCAAAGCATTGAAATTCTTTTGCGAATTCATAAACTCCTTAACACTAGTTTCAAATTCAAAAGGCATATTTCCATAAGAGTTATTGTAGGAATTACCATAATTATTAGAGGAATTACTAGGAAAAGGCCTAGGATTAAAGTTTCCTCTATAAGCATTGTTACCAAAATTATTCCTACCAACAAAATTCACATCCAAAGATTCATTATTATTTTCAATCAACGTGGATAAAGGCATATCATTAGGATCAGAAGAAGCACTCTTAGTAGCAAATAATTTCATAAGTTCATCCATTTTTCCACTCAAAACACTAATCTCTTCAATAGCCTGCACTTTTTTACTAGAAGATCTTTTGGTGTGCCATTGAGAATAATTAACCATAATATTATCTAGGAGTTTGGTAGCTTCTCCTAAGGTAGTTTCCATGAAAGTGCCTCCTGCGGCCGAATCTAAAAGATTTCTAGAAGCAAAATTCAAGCCAGCATAAAAGTTTTGAATAATCATTCATAAGTTCAAACCATGTGTAGGGCAATTACGTATCATTAATTTCATTCTCTCCCAAGCTTGTGCAACATGCTCATGATCTAGTTGCTTAAAATTCATAATATCGTTTCTGAGAGAGACGATCTTAGCATGAGGGAAATACTTTGAGATAAAAGCATCTTTGCACTTATTCCACGAATCAATACTATTTCTAGGCAAATAGGAAAACCAAGTTTTAGCACGATCACTAAGTGAAAAAATATCTTCAATTTAACAATATTGTTATCCGTATCCCTCTTCTTTTGGATATCACACAAATCAACAAAGTTGTTTAGATGGGTAGCGGCATCTTCACTAGGAAGGCTGGAGAATTGATCTTTCATGACAAGATTCAACAGAGCAGCATTGATCTCACAAGATTCAGCATCGGTAATAAGAGCAATCAGAGTGCTAATAAAATCATTATTGTTGGTATTGGAGAAGTCACACAATTTGGTATTATTCTGAGCCATAGCGACAAGCAAGCAATCCAACACACAAGCAAACAAGAAGCAAGCGAACGGAAAACACACGGCAAAAAGATGGGCAAATAAAATGGCAAGGGCGAAGTGGGGGAGAGGAAAACGAGTGGCAAATAAATGTAATGCGAAGGATAAGGATCTGTGATAGGTACTTGGTATATGAATTTTGCGTAAGCCTCCCTGACAACGGCGCCAGAAATTCTTCTTGCTACTTCTCGAGCTTGCGTTGTATTCCCTCGAAGAGGAAAGGGTGATGCAGCACAGTAGCGTAAGTATTTCCCTCGGTTTTTGAGGACCAAGGTATCAATCCAGTAGGAGACCACGCGCGAGTCCCTCGCACCTGCAGAAACAAATAAGAACTTCGTAGCCAACGCGATAAGCGGTTGTCAATCCATTTACGGTCACTTACGAAAGTGAGATCTGATAGATATGATAGTTTGATATTTTTGGTATTTTTGGATATAAGAACAGAAAGTAAAAATGGTAAAGTAAAGTAGATTGTAGATTGATATGTTGAGAATAGACCCGGGGGGCATAGGTTTCACTAGTGACTTCTCTCATGATAGCAGAATTCTACGGTGGGTGAACAAATTACTGTCGAGCAATTGATAGAAAAGCGAATAATTATGAGAATATCTAGGCATGATCATTATATATAGGCATCACGTCCGTGACAAGTAGACCAAAATGATTCTGCATCTACTACTATTACTCCACACATCGACCGCTATCCAGCATGCATCTAGAGTATTAAGTTCATAAGAACAGAGTAACGCCTTAAGCAAGATGACATGATGTAGAGGGATAAACTCAAGCAATATGATATAAACCCCATCTTTTTATCCTCAATGGAAACAATACAATACGTGCCTTGCTGCCCCTACTATCACTAGGAAAGGACACCGCATGATTGAACCCAAAGCCAAGCACTTCTCCCATTGCAAGAACTATAGATCTAGTAGGCCAAACCAAACCAATAATTCGAAGAGACTTGCAAAGATATTATAATCAAACATAAAAGTACTCAAAAAAGAACAAAATATTTCTCATAGATAATCTTGATCATCAACCCACAATTCATCGGATCTCGACAAACACACCGCAAAAAGATATTACATTGAATAGATCTCCTTCAAGACCGAGGAGAACTTGGTATTGAGATCCAAAGAGAGAGAAGAAGCCATGTAGGTACTAACTATGGACCCGAAGGTCTGTGGTAAACTACTCACAACTCATGGTGAGGCTATGGTGTTGATGTAGAAGCACTCCGTGGTAGAATCCCCCTTTGGCGGAGCTCCGGAACAGGCCCCAAGATGGGATCTCACAAGAACAGAAGGTTGCGGCGGTGGAATTAGTGTTTTCTCTCCTCCTCTGATGTTTTCGGGGTACATGGATATATATAGGAGGAAGGAGGGCATCGGGGGACCAACGTTGGGCCCATGAGGCAGGGGGCACGCCCTGTAGGGGGGCGCGCCCCCACCCTCGTGGACGCCACGTGTGCCCTATTATTTGGTTCTCAAGTCTCCCGTGAAGATATCGCTCCAAAAATATCTCTCCCGAAGGTTTCATTCCGTTTGGACTCCGTTTGATATTCCTTTTCTGTAAAACCCTGAAATAGGCAAAAAAAACATCAATCTGGACTGGGCCTTTGGGTTAAAAGGTTAGTCCCAAAAATAATATAAAAGTGTATAACAAAGCCCATTAAACACCCAAAACATCATAAATAATAGCATGGAACAATAAAAAATTATAGATACGTTGGAGTCATATCACTCACCATAAATGTTCTCTCCCGACATCATATTGCCACATGTGCCTTGTCAACAGGGTCTATTAGCAAGGGCTATATTCAGCCCGGTATATGTCGAAAAAACCAAAACGCCTACAAGGAGTGTTCGGCGTCTTGGATGTTTGCCTTATATGCATCAGTTTCGAATCATGTCTTGGGTCAATAGTTGGGTTGCCCGGCTCCTGTGCTTACCCCTACGTTCCCGATTGTTCGGCTAGGGTGTAAAGGGAGAACTACTGCGATTGTACTTCTGGCTTGTCCGCTCAAGTACCTCAGTAGAGAAAGCCAAAAACTGACCGCCATGAGAGGCGAGAACCTGGTCTGCAATCCAGTGACTTAGTTTTATTCTACGATCGATAGAGATCTACCCTGTGTTATACGAAGGGTTGGTTTTTCGCCCAGCCAGGTGCAATTGGATACCATACTGAGGGAATATCATATCCGCACCAGGGGCTAGTACCTAGCCTCACTTGTCAAAACTTCTATGGCTAAGTGAAAGCAATAAAGCCGCATAGTCTAATTTCCTGGTTCGCTCCACATACACCTCCTACATGGACCAAGACGTCGGATAAAGAGTGTACTTGCATATGACCGAACACCCAGTACTATGTATGTGGGAGCTGAAGCCAACGATTGGAAACTTTCAGAATTGTATAAATAGCCACAAAGAAGATAAAAGTCGCTCATATTATAGCGCAAAAGTTATATACATCGTTTCATAAGCTGAAAAGTCTTTACAAGCCGGATACAATTACTCAAAGATAATATCCTTCAAGCACTGTCCTTCTACAAGGCGGGCACCTTCTATGACGTCCTCGAAGTACTTCTCCGGCTTGCGGTGCTCCTTGCCTGCGGGCGGGCCAGCAGTAGCTATGTCATGCACCCTCATTTTCGCCCAATGCACCTTCACACGAGCGAAGGCCATCCAAGCACCTTCTATGCAGGTTGAACGCGTCAATGCGTCGACCCGCGGAGTCGCCTCGACGAGCCGCTTTACCAATCCGAAGTAACTACTTGGGAGTGGATCAGCGGACCATAGCCGGACTATTAAGTCCTTCATGGCCGAACCCGTCATGTTGTGCAGCTCGACCAGCTGCTTCATCTGGTCGTTGAGGGGCACCGGATGTTTTGGCGCATAGAATTGCGACCAAAACAACTTCTTCATGTTGTTCCCCTCCTTGGCTCGGAAGTATTGGGGAGCATCAGCACTGCTCCTCGGAAGATCAGTAAACACGTCTGGAGAACTCCATAACTGTGTCAGCCCAAGATACGTCTGCCCTCCAAAGAATCTCTGTAAGAGGAAGGTCTTACCATATGCTATCTGTCGTGCCTGCTTGATTTCTTCACAGGCGCTACGCGACTCGCTTCGCGCATCCTGGGTAGCCTTGATTGCCTCAGCAAGCTTGGGAGCTTGTTCTAAAGCCTTCTCTTCCAATGCCTCACATTTGCGAATGGCGTCGTTAAGTTCAACTTCGAGTTTGGACACCCGAGCCTGGTGCTTCTTGCACGCGGCCTTTTCGGCCTCTAGTTCGGCAACCGCTTTGCCAGCAGTCGCCTGGCTCGCCTCGGCCTCCTTCTTGGCCTTCGCGAGCTCGCCCTTGAGGGCTTCAAGCTCAGTGGCGCCAACTGTGTAATACAACATATCATAAAAGAGTTTATAAGCCATACTCAATTAATATTGTTAGTCTTCTTGACATCTTAAAAAACGCATACCTTGTGTTTCATCTAAACGCTGGTTGACGCGGTCGAGGTCCGCATTGGCCAGCAAAAGCTTCCGGTTTAGTTCGGCAACCTCTGCCTCTCGTCCAGTTGCCGCAACTAGTGAAGCTTGTTCAAATAACATAAAGCACAACAGTTCAGCTCTACAAGCATGCTATACTATGGATACTTCGTCCGATTCTATTCAGAATCACACAAAGCATCAGGGGCTACTAGCTATATATGTGTATTTAAAACAAACAAAGTTCCATAAAGAACATTACATTGCTTACCTCAAAGCCCGTTAACAGGCTGTTGAAGGCTTCATTCAGTCCGCCCTTGACGGACTGAATCTTCTTCATTACCGCACCCATCACGGTGCGGTGCTCCTCCATGATGGAAGCACTTTGCAGTGCTCCCTCCATAAGGTCCGGTGCCTTCAGATTGACTCCGGGCGCCGTCGTATCCACCCCCGCCTGGGGGGTCTGGTCTTCGGACGCCGGAGCCGCACTAGGCTCCGGGTCAATGTTCGGGAGGGCCCCGGATTGCTTGGGCGCCCCGTCTTCGGTCTCCATGGGGGTTGTTTCCCCATGGTCAGCGCCGGCCGAGGTATTACCCCCGATCGCCCCGTCACCTGCCCCGCCTTCATCTCCTTGAGCGAAGGACACCCGCTGGGAGGACACTTCGGTGTCCCCATCGATCATGGGCGAAGGAGCTCGGACCGGCGGGTCACTCTCCGTCTCTCCGAGCGCTAGAGAGTTCCCCTCCGATAAGGAGGCGGCAGGGTGTCCTCCGGGAGGGTTGTAGGTCAGCAGGTGAGAAATACTAAGTAAGTATCAAAAGTGCTGAACAAACAAAGGTGCAGCAATTAATCCGGACAAACTTACGTTTCAGGCACGGGCTTCTCCCTGGGCTTCACCACAAAGCTCTGTTCGGACGATGAGTCCGAATGAGTAGAGAGGTTTAGCCTCCTCCGGGGTGCGGCCGTGCCCGCGTCAGCGGCGGCCCCCTTCTTCGTCCCCCTGCCTTGCGTGGGGGGTTCTTGTTCTTCTTGTTGTTCCTCATGATCCTCCTCCTCTTCGGAGGAGGGGATGTTGATTTTCTCGGACTTCTTGTCTGTAGGGCGGGGGCTGTCTCCGGCCCCCTTGCCCTTCTTCTTGGGCTTCTTGAGCGCCTTGTACGGCGCCGGGACTAGCATCATCGTCAGTCGAGGCGATTCTGGGTCTTCGGGCAAAGGCGTCGGACACTTGATTTAGGTCGCCTTCTTCGTCCAGCCCTGTATATCACGCAAAAACTCCAATTCCTGTTATCATTGAATAAGAAAGGGGATATATGTTCGGCGAAAATTTCTATTACCTCGGGGGCGGAGACCGCAGTGCTATAGCCCGCGTCCTCGGTTTCTTCTGGCCACTCCTTCTGGCTCTTGAAGAGATGCTTCCATATCTCTTTGTGGATAAAGCCAAAGAGACGCTTCAGAGGCTTATCTCCTGCCGGATCAAACTCCCATAGGGAGGAGTCCTGGCTTTGGCAAGGAAGGACAAGCCAGGCCATCATTACCTGGACCACGGATGAGAGGTGGTGGCCCTTGGAAATCACGCCGGACACACGGCTCTGTAGTGTCGTCACCTCAACTTGAGACCCCCAGTCCAGACCCTTTTTGGTCCAGGAGGTCAACCTCTCTAGGGGGCCCAGATCTGAAAGTAGGTTCCGCCGCCCATTTGGCGTCGCGGGGTTCGGTGATGTAAAACGACTCCTACTGTCAGACCTTGTTTGTCTCTATGAATGACCCTTTTGGCCAAGTCGCATTCTAGAGCTTGCTAGTCATAGCGCCCCACACTCCGCGTCCTACCCATCCACCACCTCCGGCTTCACGCTGAAGGTTTTAAGCCATAGGTCGAAGTGTGGAGGGATGCGGAGGAAAGCTTCACACACCACTATGAAAGCGGAGATGTGAAGGATTGAGTTCGCGGCAAGATCGTGGAAATCTAGTCCGTAGAAAATAGCAAACCCCGAACAAAGGGGTGGAGCGGAAACCCTAGCCCCCTAACAGAGTGTGAAGTGAACACTACTCTCTCGCCCGCCTCTGGGATGGGGATCACCCGGCCCTTGGCGGGGACTCGGTGCACGATATCGGCGGAGAGATAGCCTGCGCTCCGAAGATCCTCCATGGTTTTGTCAATGACCATGGAGACCTCCCACTTGCCTCTGGCACTGGGTCCATCCATTGTTGGGGAAGGGAGTAGTGGTGGAGGAACGGAAAGCGGTGGGCACAAGAGATGAGGATGCTGGGGCTGGGGGAGTAAGAGAGCTCGAGCTTGAGGCAAGCATGGGGCTGATGAAAGGAATTGGTGTCCTTTTATAACGCTGTGAATACAGAACGTCCCCCCCCCACTTTAGCCATAAACCTCGCCGGTTCCCAAAGCAGTCGTGCGTAATGCGCGGTGTGGATGCTCACGTCACATTGATAAGGATCCCAGAGTAAGCGGGCACGATCTCTATTCTGATAAGACGTGTCAATGAGGATATACCTCGAAACGCGTAACTAGGACAAAATAAAACGCCTTGATATGTTAGTGGGATGGACGCGATGCTTCACCAAAAAGTTGTCAGTAAAGTGATACGTCTCCAACATATCTACTTTTTCAAACACTTTTGCCCTTGTTTTGGACTCTAACTTGCATGATATGAATGGAACTAACCCGGACTGACGCTGCTTTCAGCAGAACTGCCATGGTGTTACTTTTGTGCAGAAATAAAAGTTCTCGGAATGACCTGAAAATCAATGGAGAATTATTTTGGAATATATAAAAAATACCTGCGGAAGAAACCAGACCAGGGGGAGCACACCCTGTCCACGAGGGTGGGGGCCCCCTGGGCGCGCGCCCTGCCTCGTGGGCCCCCTGAGGCTCCACCGACATCAACCCCAACTCCATACATTCATGTTCGGGGAGAAAAAAAATCAAAGAGAAGGATTCATCGCGTTTTGTAATACGGAGCCGCTGCTAAGCCCTAATCTCTCTCGGGAGGGCTGATCTGGAGTATGTTCGAGGCTCCGGAGTGTGGAGATCGTTGCCGTCGTCATCATCAACCTTCCTCCATCACCAATTTCATGATGCTCACCATCGTGCGTGAGTAATCTCATCGTAGGCTTGCTGGACGGTGATGGGTTGGATGAGATTTACCATGTAATCGAGTTAGTTTTGTTAGGGTTTGATCCCTAGTATCCATTATGTTATGAGATTGATGTTGCTATGACTTTGCCATGCTTAATGCTTGTCACTAGGGCCCGAGTGCCATGATTTCAGATCTAAACCTATTATGTTTTCATGAATATATGTGAGTTCTTGATCCTATCTTGCAAGTCAATAGTCACCTACTATGTGTTATGATCCGGCAACCCCGAAGTGACAATAATCGGGACCACTCCCGATGATGACCGTAGTTTGAGGAGTTCATGTATTCACTATGTGTTAATGCTTTGGTCAGGTACTTTATTAAAATGAGGCCTTAATATCCCTTAGTTTCCAATAGGGCCCCGCTGCCACGGGAGGGTAGGACAAAAGATGTCATGCAAGTTCTTTTCAGTAAGCACGTATGACTATATTCGGAATACATGCCTACATTACATTGATGAACTGGAGCTAGTTCTGTGTCACCCTATGTTATAACTATTACATGAGGAATCGCATCCGACATAATTATCCATCACTAATCCAATGCCTACGAGCTTTTCACATATTGCTTGTTGCTTAGTTACTTTACCGATGCCACTGTTACAATCACTACAAAACTACTATCGTTACTTTTACCATTGCTACTGTTACTACCATATTACTTTGCTACTAAATACTTTGCTGCAGATATTAAGTCTTACAGGTGTGGTTGAATTGACAACTCAACTGCTAAAACTTGAGAGTATTCTTTTGCTCCCCTTGTGTCGAATCAATAAATTTTGGTTGAATACTCTACCCTCGTAAACTATTGCGATCCCCTACACTTGTGCGTTATCAAGACTATTTTCTGGCACCGTTGCTGGGGAGCATAGCTATATTATTTGAGTCACTTGGGATTTATATCTGTTGATCACTATGTAGAACTTGAGAGATGAAAAAACCAAGATTTATCCCTCAACTACGAGGGGAGGTAAGGAACTGCCATTTAGCTCTGCACTTGATTCACCCACTGTTATGAGTAAATTTGTGACACCTACTCCTGCTATTGAATCTGATATGTCGCATGTTCTTGATGATGCCACTTCTGCTATGTGTGATGAAACTACTTCTATGCTTGATAATACTATGCCACTAGGTGAATTTCTTGATGAACAACTTACTAGGGTTAGAGAGAATGCAATTAATGAAATTTATAATATTGATGAAAGTGATGATGAAGATTCTCCCCCTAGATATGAATTGCCTGTTGTGCCTGAGGGTTATGTTATGGATGAAGAAACTACCAGAGACTTTCTTGCTTGCAATGATAAATATGATCTTAAGAAATTATTAGCTAAGCTGAAAGAAAAGTATTTGAATGCTAGAATGAAATATGACCCTGCTTTTGCTACTTCACCTATCTCTGTCCCTGATAAGTATTATGATTTCTATGTCGATCTTGAGTTAATTACTTTGTTTGAATCTGATCCTTTCCATGGATATGAATCTGAAACTGTTGTGGCACATCTTACTAAGTTGAATGATATAGCCACCCTATTCACCAATGAGGAAAAAATTCATTACTAATATATCCTTAAGTTATTTCCATTCTCCTTAAAGGGTGATGCTAAGATATGGTTTAATTCTCTTGATACTGGTCGTGTGCATAGTCCCCAGGATATGATTTATTACATCTCTGCTAAATATTTTCCCGCTCATAAGAAACAAGCTGCCTTACGGGGAATATATAATTTTGTGCAAATTGAAGAAGAGAGTCTCCCACAAGCTTGGGGGAGGCTTCTCCGATTACTTAATGCTTTGCCTGATCATCCTCTTAAGAAAAATGAAGTACTAGATATCTTTTATAATGGACTAACCGATGCTTCCAGAGACCACCTGGATAGTTGTGTTGGTTGTGTTTTCAGGGAAAGAACTATCGATCAAGCTGAATTGCTATTAAATAATATGTTGACCAATGAGAACAATTGGACACTTCCTGAACCACCTCCTAAGCCAACTCCGAAGAAAAGGGGTGTTCTATTTCTCAGTCCTGAAGATATGCAAGAGGCAAAGAAATCTATGAAAGAAAAAGTTATTAAAGCTGAAGATGTTAAGAATTTACCACCTATTAAAGAAATACATGGTCTTGATAACCCGACACTGGTAGTAAAGGTAAATTCTCTTTATAGATTTGATGAAGGTGATATTCCTCGTTATATGTCCACTAGCCAATGTTTAGATGAGTTTGACAACTTTATTGTTAAACAAGAAAACTTCAATGCTTACGTTGGTAGACAATTGCTATGCAATGCTTATATGATTGAACACCTGAGTGATTATATGTCTAGAGTCAAAGGTGAACTTAAACTCATTAGTAAACATGCTTCTATGGTTACCACTCAAGTAGAACAAGTACTTAAAGCACAAAATTATTTGCTCAATGAATTAAATAGTAAGAAAAATGATAATGTTGTTAGAGTTGTGACTAGAGGAGGTAGAATGACTCGGGAACCTCTGTATCCTGAGGGCCACCCTCGGAGAACTAATGTAGATGCACCTAGTCCTTCTAAGAAGAAGAAAAGGAAAAATGATAGGACTTTGCATGATTCTAGTGAACATGTTGCTGACACACCTGAGAATCCCAATGATATCTCTATCTCTGATGCTGAAACACAATCTGGTAATGAACATGAACCTAGTCATAATGTTCATGATAATGTTTATGATGCTGCTCAACCTAGCAATAACGATGATGTAGAGATTGAACCTGCTGTTGATCTTGATAACCCACAATCAAAGAATCAACGTTATGATAAGAGAGACTTTGTCGCTAGGAAGCGCGATATGGAAAGAGAACCATGATTCAGAACCATGGATTTTGAGCGCTTTGCTGAAATGATTAGACCTATCTTTTTGCATACGTGTTTGACTGATATGCTCAAAACAAATCCTTATGCTAAGTATATGACAGATATTATTAGAAATAAAAGGAAGATACCAGAAGTTGAAATTTCCACCATGCTTGCCAATTATACTTTTATAGGTGGAATACCAAAGAAACTAGGAGATCCAGGAGTACCCACTATACCTTGCTCCATTAAAAGAAACTATGTTAAAACTAATTTATGTGATCTTGGAGCTGGTGTTAGTGTTATGCCTCTCTCTTTATATCGTAGACTTGATTTGAATAAGTTGACACCTACTGAAATATCTTTACAAATGGCCGTCAAATCAACTGCTATACATGTCGGTATTTGTGAGGATGTGCCTGTTGTGGTTGCAAATGTTACTATTCTAACGGACCTTGTTATCCTTGATATTCCCGAGGACGATAGTATGTCTATTATCCTAGGTAGAACATTTTTGAATAGTGCATGGGCTATTATTGATTGCAACAAAGGCAATGTCACTTTTCATGTCAATGATAATGAGCATACGGTACACTTTCCGAGGAAACAACTTCAGGTCCACAGTATCAATTCTATTGGAAAAATTTCAACGATTACTATTGGAGGTTTTGAATTTCCTCTTCCTACTGTCAAGAAGAAATATGATATTCTTATTATTGGGGACATACATATCCCCATTGAGTTAACCTAGTGTTATTCGAAAATTCTTCGGTTTCATGTTATTCAGAAAGAGTTTATTAACAAGACCTGATCGACCTTGTTAATGGATTCCTTTTGATGAGCATGAGATGGTTGAATTTAGAAAGAACAACTTTCTATACCCTCCTTTTACTTTCTGTTAATTAGATTAAATAAAGCAAAAATAGTATTTTCTGTTTGTTTTCTGAGTTAATCGTGCAATAAAAAAATACCCCAAAAATAAAAGTTCTCCAAATGCCCCGAAAATGAAATATGATTTTTTCTAGAATATTTGGCACTAAGAACACAGCAGGGGGAGCCAGCACCTGGCCACGAGGGTACAGGGTGCGCCCACCCCCATGGGTGCGCCCCCTTGCCTCGTGGGACCCACGTGGACCCCCCTCCACTTACTCCAGCACCCACACACTCCTTCTTCCTCCCAAAAAAATCACCAACCAGCTCAAGCACGAGTTCTAGCTCATCTTGCTGCCATTTTCGATCTCCTTGCTCAAAGCTCCGTTGACAAAACTGTTTAGGGAGATTGTTCTTCGGAATGTGACTCCTCCAATGGTCAAATAAATTTTTGTTCTATTGCTTTATTTATTGCAAATTTTTGCTGCTAAGGTGACCATGTTCTTGAGCTTGCATGTCAAATTTATTTGGTCCCAAGTAGTTCTAATGCATGATATAGTCTCTAGGCACTTGTGAGAGTAGTTGCTATCAATCTTATTGAGTTTGGTTCACCTTATTTTGAGTCACTAAAAATTTCAGAAATTTTTCAGAAAAAATGCATAGGAAAATCTACCAAGTTGGTTCCTCAAGGAAGCAACGACGAAGGATCACGATACATGAGCTGGACGATGAACTACCGAGGAAAGCTCAAGTGCGGCCTTGTGAATGGTCATTAGAGGAGTTTATGATCTAGGCGGGCATTAAGGAAGAATTTTACACATATGTGCGTAATGCTGATATTGAGGACTTCGTGTCAGATAAGTGCCACCAATACCATTACCTAACTGATTCCTTTGTGAGAAGATTTAAATTTACATCTTCATGTAATTCTCACACTGTCTTGTTTGATCTTTATGATAAATCTTATACTACAGACTTAGAAGATTTTAACGATGCTTGTAAACTCCCACAGTGGGGTAATGTTGGTGAACCTCGCAAATCTGAGTATAAGGATTTTCTAGCTAGTATCACTATGGGGGAATCTATTGAAATCACCCAAGCTACCATAGGGAGCATTCATTTTCCTGCTATACATTATTTTGCTCTCTTCATTGGTAGATGCATTAACGGTAAAGATGAGGCTTGCCACATGTGCGTTCCAGATCTTAGTGTCCTCAAAAGTGCCGTATTAGGTGATAGACAATATAATTTGGGGGCCATTGTTGCACGAAGGTTACATCTTAACGGTTTAAATGGAGATTTTTTTGGTGGAATTAATGCAACTCGCTTGGCCAATTATCTTCATGTGCCCATACACGAGAATGATGCGAAGTTGCCTCCTGCTGTTCTAGATTATAATGCCATGATTCGCCATCAGTTCGTTGAGAGGTATGAACAATCCCTCCAGTACCGACTAATCTTTGACTAGCGTCGCACTGTCCATATTGCTCTCCCTGCTCCTACTTTCTTTGACTTTTAGGCAAAAGGGAGACATATTATAACCAGGGAGGAGATGAACGAGTATGAGGAGAGGACGAAGGCGGCTCATCTCCAAGCTGCAACTCAGCAGGCAGTAGCCGCTGCATCTCAGTACAACCCCAACTATGACTTTGGATGTCCGTTAGGCCAGTACTGGCCATAGACCAACTTAGGCCAAAAGCCTAAGCTTGGGGGAATTCCAGCTTTGTCCAATGCGCGTGGACTATTATTATTATCCACACCGTTTGGTCGTGCGAGTGAAAGGCAATAATGATGATATGAGATGAATTGATTAAGATGAGAAAATTTGGTATGAACTCAACCTCTCTTGTTTTTGTAAATATGATATTTCATCGTTCCTGATTCAGCCTATTATGAATTAAACATGCTTGCAATGACAATTAGAGATCATAGCTGCTCATGCCATGCTTAATTAGCTAGGAGTTTATAATGGTCTACCTTGCGTGCCAACGTGATATTAAAATGGTTGTGATGTGGTATGATGGGGTGGTATCCTCCTTTGAACGATTCAAGTGGTTTGACTTGGCACATGTTCACGCATGTAGTTGAAACAAAATCAACATAGCCACCACGATATTTATGTTCATGGTGATTTATATCCTACTCATGCTTGCATTCGTTCTTGATTAATTTTAATGCATGTTCATGACTGTTGTCGCTCTCTAGCTGGTCACTTCCTAGTCTCTTTCTGGCCTTCACTTGTACTAAGCGGGAATACTGCTTGTGCATCCACTTCCATGAACCCCAAAGTTGTTCCATATGAGTCCACCATACCTTCCTATATGCGGTATCTACCTGCCATTCCAAGTAAATTTGTATGTGCCAAACTCTAAACCTTCAAATGAAATTTTGTGTTGTATGCTCGAACAGCTCATGTATCAACTAGGGATGTCTATACCTTCCTTGCTAGGTGGGTTATTATCACGATGAGTGGACTCCGTTCATCATTCATGAGAAAATGGCTGGTAACCGGGATGCCCAGTCCCATGCTCAAATCATAATAATTAAACAAAACTCCCCCAGGGCTATTGTTGGTATGGATGGTACCCGTTGTTTTAGGCCAGCCGTGGAGTGTGTTTGTTGGTGGTTGGGGGAGTATAAACTTTACCATTATGTTTGGGAACCGCCTATAATGTGTGTAGCATGGAAGATATCGAGAACTCTTGGTTGTTATGTTGACAATGAAAGTATACCACTCAAAATATTATTCATCTCTATTTCAAAATCTAGCTCTGGCACCTCTACAAATCCCTGCTTCCCTCTGCGAAGGGCATATCTATTTACTTTTATGTTGAGTCATCATCATCTTATTAAAAAGCACCAGTTGGAGAGCATCGTTCTCATTTGCATGTATTGCTATTAATTTACATTGAGTATGATTGTGACTGGATCTCTTTTACCATGAATTACAATGTCTAGTCAGTCCTTGATCTTCAGAAAGGGCTAGCAAGATACCATCTTGTCATCTCATATTATGATAGTTTTGAGAAAGTGTTGTCATCTAAGGTTTATAATTATTACTCGCTAGTTTATTATGTCATTGATATGAGTAAACATGAGACCTAAAAGTTGTTGTGAATGTGGTTAGTTCATAATCTTTGCTGAAAACATGAATGACGGCTTTACATATTTGCAACAACAAGAGCAAACAGAGTTTGTCAAAGTTTTTCTTTATCACTTTCAGTTTATCAACTGAATTGCTTGAGGACAAGCAAAGGTTTAAGCTTGGGGAGTTGATATGTCTCCAATGTATCTACTTTTGCAAACACTTTTGCCCTTGTTTTGGACTCTAACTTGCATGATTTGAATGGAACTAACCCGGACTGACGCTGTTTTCAGCAGAACTGCCATGGTGCTATTTTTGTGCAGAAATAAAAGTTCTCGGAATGACCTGAAACTCAACGGAGAATTATTTTGGAATATATAAAAAATACCTATAGAAGAAACCAGACCAGGGGGCCCACACCCTGTCCACGAGGGTGGGGGCGCGCCCCCTGCCTCGTGGGCCCCCTGAGGCTCCACCGGCATCAACCCCAACTCCATATATTCACGTTCGGGGAGAAAAAATCAAAGAGAAGGATTCATCGCGTTTTACGATATGGAGCCGCCGCCAAGCCTAATCTCTCTCGGGAGGGCTGATCTGGAATCCATTCGAGGCTCCGGAGAGTGGAGATCGTCATCATCAACCTTCCTCTATCACCAATTTCATGATGCTCACTGATGGCTTCTCGCCCCGCGTTGGTTACCCCAAGTGGAAGGTTTGAGATGTAGTGTAGCGGAAGTTTTCCCTTGGCAAAGATACCAAGGATCGATTTTCCCTGAGACTCCAAGGTTCAACAAGAAGGTGTCAACTGCTAACGGCGCCAGATACTTAGCAATCAACTTGGACCCGCACACAGATACAAATAACTTTGCTCCCAACGAGTACAGAGAGGTTGTCAATCCCTCCGGCCTTGTCGTTTACAAAGGATCAAACGCAAGAGATAATAGTGATAGGTATTGCTGCAACTAGTAAGTAAAAACGGAAAGTAAAATAGCGGATGTGATCAGTGATGGTAATATGGACCGGGGTTCCATGATGTTCACTAGTGATGTCTCTCCCCCAAAAGACGATAAAACAGCTATGTGAGGTAAACGAATTACAGCTGGGCAATTGACATAATTATGTGCGCAAACCAATGCTAACTATGTTGCAAGAAAGGTAGAGGTTCAAAGCATGGGCGGTACGCCAAGGCAAGTAGACCAAAATCCATCTGCATCTACTACTAATCATCCACCTTGAGATATCTATCCAGAACATCTCGCTGGTATTAAGTTGCGAGTCCCACCCATAGTGTAAACTCAAAGCAACAGACAACTGCATTAAAAGAACTTTGCGTAAAGTAAACAATCCTTGCACCCGTGAGTACAAGCACCGTTGTTTTCCCCCTTGTGGCAACAGCACATCCCCTAGACTCATGTTTCTGTCACTCAAGCTAGTCATCGAGGGGCATGAACCCACAATCGAGCATAACGTTCCCTCTTGGAGTCACTACCTACTACTTGGCCAAAGCAATAAATAGCAACGGAGAACATGCAAGAATTACTTAAGAACATAAATATAAAAGAGGTAAATCAAATATATTACTCAAACACAATCTGAACATAATCTCACAATCCATCGGATCCCAGCAAACTCATCATAGCAACATCATAAGGATTACACATGTGCCTCGATCATGTAGGGCAGCTCACGAGGTCTAATTAGTGAAGCACAAGAAGGGGAGGAGAACATCACATAGCTACTGGTCATGGACCCATGGTCCAAGGGAGACTAGTCACAACTCATCCGGGAGGCGTCCATGGTGGTGGAGAGGCTCCCGGTGGTGATCCTCCCCTCCGGCAGGGTGCCGGGAAGAGTTCTCCTGGTGCTTCCGATCTTGGAAGCGCGGCGGCGGCGGAACAGAGATGAGATCGCGAAAAAGGGTTCCGTCCTCGAGGGTTTTGGGACGCGTGTTAAATATATGCCAAAGGGGGGCATCAGCGGAGGCCTGGGGGGGCCAGGCGCCCCCCCCCCCCCCGGCGCGGCCAGGAGGGGGGCCACGCCACGAGAGCGCCTGGAGCCCTGGTGGCCCCCCTCCGGCCCTACTTCGGTCGTGTGGAAGCTTCCGGAACGCTGATTTTTTATATAATTTTTCTGGCAGTTTTCGTGACGGGAAAACCTGAAATACAAAAACAGCAGAAAACAGAAACTGGCACTGGGGTGCACTGAGTTAATAGGTTAGTCCAAATATGATCAAAAGTGTATGGAAGTGTATAAATAACATAGCAATATCACCCAAAAGAGGCATGGAGCAAGCAGAAATTATAGATACGTTTTAGACGTATCAACATCCCCAAGCTTTCCTGCTCGTCCTCGAGTAGGTAAATGAGAACAAGAATAATTTCTGTGGTGACATGCTATTAACCATATAAGGATTTTTCATAGTCATATGACAAAAGCTTACTGAGACAATGAATCTGTAGTAATTAAGTTGCCTCATGAGAGAATCACAAAGAACTGAAAGTTTTACAATATGATACTGAAATACTCAATAAGATTTGTAATGAGCATGGTGTGCAAATATGATAAAGTGATATCTCGCTTGCCCCCTTTAATGAAGCAAAACATAAATGCAGGGGCACCTCCAAGGTTTAAGTCATGACTAGATACAATGATTTAAGAATAAACGATATCACAATCATGCAAAAGACAATGCTACTTTGGGACAATGCACATTACACTCAGAATGACAATCATGCTCTTAATAGTTGGTGCTTTAAAAGAAGGTGGAGACTCTCGAACCGTGGCTTTTGTTGGCAAGGTTGAAAACCCGTAGTCGGAAACAAAGACAAAACATGTACCAGAGCTCTTGGTTTTTAAAAACAGAGGTAATAATTATTATTTTTGGATATGCATGTTTCGTCAACGAATGCTAGCAGACAACTCAATCACTTCTTGAGATGGACAAGTTTCGAGGAACGGCTCCCGAATGAGGACGATCACATCCTCTTAATCTCCTTTGTTTATCACTGCCAAAAGTTTTCTGATTTCTCATGAACAAAGCGTGAAGGAGGGTTTGTTTGTTATATTATTTTTGAGCCGGGCACACTCTTTGCCAGTTCCTTCTCGTATTATGGGTTTGCACATTAGACATGCAATCCCGGGGTGAAGCTTGTCCAACTTAAAAAGATCATGAATTAACTACTACTTCCTCATGAACTAAAACAGAGGCACAAAAGAGAAATGCTTTTTTGAATAATTTCGAGATGGTACATGAAAGTCTTCGTTAGGAATGGCAGGTAAATACCATGTATAGGAAGGTATGGTGGACTCATATGGCATAACTGGTTTAAAGGATTTTGGATGCACAAGCAGTCAGTCCGCTTAGTACAGGTGGAGGTTAGCAAAAGACTGGGAGCGACCAACTAAAAGAGCAATGACGGTCATAATCATGCAGAGCGACAAAGCAACATTGAATCAGGCATGGAAGTTATATCGCTACTCAGAAATAAAAGATCATCAAGGCTTGACAGACTTTCTTTACAGTCTTAAATATGCGTGAGCATACGCCAAGTCAATCAAAATAAATTCTTGAAGGAAGATATCACTAAACCATACCACATCATAGGCAAACAAATCATGTTGGTACTCCAATAACACATTGGGAACCCCCCAGCTATTTGAGACTAACCATAAGAAAACATGAACTACTAAGCACCATTATGCACGTAGCATTTTTATCATAGACATATCGACCATTGCAACAGAAGCCAACTCTCTTAATAAGATAAGCATGATAATTAAAGAGAGTTCCAACGACCAACTAAACAAAAGCCCTTTAAAAAGATAAGCATGAAAACTAAGAGCTAAGCATGACAGTAGCTATTGAAAGACAAAGAACATACATAGCAAAGATAAACATGTAAATTCTATGTTGTGTTCTAGGTTGAAGTGGAGCGTGTTTCTCTCCCACACAAAGAAAGCTGAGTTCCGACTCGTTATGAAAAGCTAAATAAAACTAAAAAGGAAACTAAGAGCAAGACGCTCCAAGCATAGCACATAACACATGAAGTGATAAAAATATAGTGGAACGAAAGACGAACTGATAATATTGATGGAGAAGGGGATGCACGGGGGCATCCACAAGCTTAGACGCTTGAGTCTTCTTGAATATTCCTTGGGGGTGCATGGGGGCATCCCCAAGCTTGAGCGTTTGACACTCCTGAATCTTTTTATCATCTTCCCTCGAACACTTGAAAACTCCCTTCATACATAACTCATCATAATCTGATTAGCGAGGTTAGTACCCATAATAATATAATTGTTCCTTGCTGGAAATAAAGATATTCTTGAAGGTCTACTGTTTCTCAAGATTGCCAAAAGGTTTTTGCAAAGAAAAAGCAAGCTCGAGGTTTGCAAAATGAAGGAAAGGCAAAACAGGACAGAATCTGTAAAAAACAGACCAGCAGGTAGTAAATGATTTTTTCGGGGCACTTCTGCAACTCTAATCAAAAAACTCAGAACAGACGCCCGAAAGAAAATTGTATAGAGCACGCTGTCGAAAAAATTCAGACCAAAAAGATGATCTGGTGATTTTATACGATTTTTTCTATCCAAGGACAGAATCTGTTTCCTGGACAGCACGTCACAACTTTTGAACTTTCTTGCAATCAGAGGCTACACTTGGCACAAAGTTGAAAAGTAAAGATACAATGATGATGCTACTGTAGTAACAATCATCAAGACACAACAAAAGCAAAATAAAATTTTATTCATGTGGGCTGCCTCCCGAAAGCGCTTTCTTTTATGCCTTTAAGCTAGGCATAATGCAAAGAGGAATCAATAATCATCATAATAATCGGAGTTATAAATTGCTTCAAATGGTTCCTCAACAAGTTCACTCTTGTTCCTTCTAGGAAAGGGGTACACACCTTTTGCCTTTCCGCGTAAGCAGATTTGTCCCTTACCTATATCGATGAAGCCTTTTACCGCTCGGAGGAAGTCCCTTCCAAGCACTATATTTCCTTGGTTTGGCTTCATGATGAAGAAATCAATCATTCCAATCCCTTTAAGGAATTTAACTGGCACGTCTTTTATTCTTCCCTGGATTTCAGAAATATCTCCATTAGTGTGTTCATGATAAGATGATAACCTATCCATGTCAATTTTTAAAGAATCATGAACAATTTTTGGCATAGTAGAAACCATAGATCCAATATCACAATAAGCAAGGAAGTCTTGATTAGAGATGCTAATCCTAACAAAAGGCTCCCAATCATTGTCTATTTCCAAAATATCTCTCTTATTGGGTTTGGGTTTCTCTACCTTCATTAATTCTAGAGCATCCATTCTCTTCTCAATAGTTGCAAGTCTATCTATGACAGTATCAAAGTTATGATCATAAACAAAGTAACTAGATAGACCATGTATAATTTCAAGAGCTCTAGCTTCGTCACACTCTAGGAAATCTCCTTCAGCTATAATATCAAGAGAGTGTTTACACCATTTAAAAAGACCATGGTAAAAATTTCTAAGCACAATTTTTATAGGTATCCAAGGCATAATTCTCCTATGTGCATCAGAAATTCTGTCCCATGCCTTCTTCATATTTTCTCCATCCTTTTGATGGAAATCTAAAACTTCTGATTCCCTCAAAGCACCAAATCCTAACATGCTTGACTAAACAGAAAGGACTACTAGCAAATAATTAATATATTTTTTGTGATTTTTGATAAAGGATACTAAAGCGAAACTGAAAGGTAAACTAACAAGACTAAAAAGCAAAGGTAAAAGATAGTGTGCAACTCCCCTATCTTGAAGAGTGGAGTCCCCGGCAACGGCGCCAGAAAACTTTGCTTGATGGCTTCTCGCCCCTCGTTGGTTACCCCAAGTGGAAGGTTTGAGATGCAGTGTAGCGGAAGTTTTCCCTTGGCAAAGATACGAAGGATCGATTTCCCCTGAGACTCCAAGGTTCAACAAGAAGGTGTCAACTGCTAACGGCGCCAGATACTTAGCAATCAACTTGGACCTGCACACAGATACAAATAACTTTGCTCCCAACGAGTACAGAGAGGTTGTCAATCCCTCCGGCCTTGTCGTTTACAAAGGATCAAACGCAAGAGATAATAGTGATAGGTATTGCTGCAACTAGTAAGTAAAAACGGAAAGTAAAATAGCGGATGTGATCAGTGATGGTAATATGGACCGGGGTCCCATGATGTTCACTAGTGATGTCTCTCTCCCAAAAGACGATAAAACATCTATGTGAGGTAAACGAATTACAGCTGGGCAATTGACAGAATTATGTGCGCAAACCAATGCTAACTATGTTGCAAGAAAGGTAGAGGTTCAAAGCATGGGCGGTACGCCAAGGCAAGTAGACCGAAATCCATCTACATCTACTACTAATCATCCACCTTGAGATATCTATCCAGAACATCTCGCTGGTATTAAGTTGCGAGTCCCACCCATAGTGTAAACTCAAAGCAACAAACAACTGCATTAAAAGAACTTTGCGTAAAGTTAACAATCCTTGCACCCGCGAGTACAAGCACCGTTGTTTTCCCCCTTGTGGCAACAGCACATCCCCTAGACTCATGTTTCTGTCACTCAAGCTAGTCATCGAGGGGCATGAACCCACAATCGAGCATAACGTTCCCTCTTGGAGTCACTACCTACTACTTGGCCAAAGCAATAAATAGCAACGGAGAACATGCAAGAATTACTTAAGAACATAAATATAAAAGAGGTAAATCAAATATATTACTCAAACACAATCTGAACATAATCTCACAATCCATCGGATCCCAGCAAACTCATCATAGCAACAGCATAAGGATTACATAGGTGCCTCGATCATGTAGGGCAGCTCACGAGGTCTAATTAGTGAAGCACAAGAAGGGGAGGAGAACATCACATAGCTACTGGTCATGGACCCATGGTCCAAGGGAGACTACTCACAACTCATCCGGGAGGCGTCCATGGTGGTGGAGACGCTCCCGGTGGTGATCCTCCCCTCCGGCAGGGTGCCGGGAAGAGTTCTCCTGGTGCTCCCGATCTTGGAAGCGTGGTGGCGGCGGAACAGAGATGAGATCGCGAAAAAGGGTTCCGTCCTCGAGGGTTTCGGGACGCGTGTTAAATATATGCCAAAGGGGGGCATCAGTGGAGGCCTGGGGGGCCCAGGCGCCCCCCCGGCGCGGCCAGGAGGGGGGCCGCGCCACCAGGGCGCCTGGAGCCCTGGTGGCCCCCCTCCAGCCCTACTTCGGCCGTGTGGAAGCTTCCGGAACGCTGATTTTTTATGTAATTTTTCCGGAATTTTTCTGGTAGTTTTCGTGACGGGAAAACCTGAAATACAAAAACAGCAGAAAACAGAAACTGGCACTGGGGTGCACTGAGTTAATAGGTTAGTCCAAATATGATCAAAAGTGTATGGAAGTGTATAAATAACATAGGAATATCACCCAAAAGAGGCATGGAGGAAGCAGAAATTATAGATACGTTTTAGACGTATCACTCACCACCGTGCGTGAGTAATCCCATCGTAGGCTTGTTTGACGGTGATGGGTTGGATGAGATTTACCATGTAATCGAGTTAGTTTTGTTAGGGTTTGATCCCTAGTATCCATTATGTTCTGAGATTGATGTTGCTATGACTTTGCCATGCTTAATGCTTGTCACTAGGGCCCGAGTGCCATGATTTCATATCTAAACCTATTATGTTTTCATGAATATATGTGAGTTCTTGATCCTATCTTGCAAGTCAATAGTCACCTACTATGTGTTATGATTCGGCAACCCCGAAGTGACAATAATCGGGACCACTCCCGATGATGACCGTAGTTTGAGGAGTTCATGTATTCACTATAGGTTAATGCTTTGGTCCGGCCCTCTATTAAAAGGAGGCCTTAATATCCCTTAGTTTCCAATAGGACCCCGCTGCCACGGGAGGGTAGGACAAAAGATGTCATGCAAGTTCTTTTCCATAAGCATGTATGAATATATTCGGAATACATGCCTACATTACATTGATGAACTAGAGCTAGTTCTGTGCCACCCTATGTTATAACTATTACATGAGGAGTCGCATCTGACATAATTATCCATCACTGATCCAATGACTACGAGCTTTTCACATATTGCTTGTTGCTTAGTTACTTTACCGCTGCCACTGTTACAATCACTACAAAACTACTATCGTTACTTTTACCATTGCTACTATTACTACCATATTACTTTGCTACTAAATACTATGCTGTTGATATTAGGTCTTCCAGGTGTGGTTGAATTGACAACTCAACTTCTAAAACTTGAGAGTATTCTTTGGCTCCCCTTGTGTCGAATTAATAAATTTGGGTTGAATACTCTACCCTCAAAAACTATTGTGATCCCCTACACTTTGGGTTATCATGAAGACACACTATTCATTTTCTTTTAAGAGCCTTGCTTCGAGACTAAGGGTTGTACTAACCTTGCAGAGCCGAATACAATACACCTTTTTGCATAAATATATTCGGAAGAAGGAACCCGCCTTGCAATGCCGAAGACATTACAGAAGACGAACTCATCGTCATCGAAGACAAGTTCAGGGGCTACTGAGGGATTCCTGGATCGAGGTGTCCTTGATTAGCCAGATACCTCTTGGTGGGCCAGTCTGGTGGACCATGAACATCATAGTCGAAGATCATCTCTCGTATCCGGATAGGACTCCTGTATTCGTATAATGGCAAGTTTTAGGTTCAGGTGTAATCTTTCCTTCCTCCGCAAGATGGTTATGTACAAACCCTAGGCCCCTCCGGTGTGTATATAAGCTGGAGGGTTTAGTCCGTAGAGGCTAATAGAGAATCACAAATCCTCATCGGCTAGACTTTAGGGTGTAGCCAATACAATCTCGAGGTAGATCAACTATTGTATTCATATTCATCCATATTAACACAGCATGAAGTAGGGTATTACCTCGATCGAGAGGGCCTGAACCTGGTTAAACATCGTGTCCCTAGCCTCATGTTACCATCAATCCTCAGACGCATAGTTCCGGACCACCTACCCGAGATCCGCCGGTTTTGACACCGACAAGGGGTGCGCCTTGGCCTATATTGGCCAAGGGCACCAGCCCTAAGAGGCCCATGAGCCAAGATAGAGGAAAATAGGAAGAGTCCTAAGGGTGGAAGGTACCCTCGAGGTGCCTTGGGAGGAGAGGACTCCTCCCTAGGGTTGGCCACACCACCTCCCTTGGAGGAGGGGTCAATGATGCACCCCAACCCTCCTTGCCTTGTCACATCCCTAGCTAGCACTTGCATTAGGACCTGACTAGAGTGTGCATCATGTTTACTTTTAAAGAAACTTGAAATGGGATTAACAGAAACCCCAGCACCCCTCCCCTAACAACTAGGGTTTACTAAAATATTTTCCAATGTACCCAAAATGCCCTTCAAAATGTTCATCATTTATGCCTTGGTCTTAAACCTCTGCCAAAAATGGTGCACAATTTTCTAGGACAATCTAGGGTTTTGGATTAAATCATATGGTATTTGAATTTGGGCATTTAAATACTTTTAAATATTTTAAATGCTCAAATAATCATGAACTATAATGTTTCCTACTATTCATATTATATACAGTAGGTATGACAAGTGTCATGAGTTATAAAAATGTTTAGGCATTTTTATTAATTGAACAAAGCTGCAAAAGAAATAAAACAGAAAGAAAATAGGAAAAGAAAAATAGGAAGAGTACTTACCTGAGCCCACTTACCTGCTGGCCCAGCCGGCCCAGCCCACCAGGGGCACGACCGTCTTCTTCGTCGCGCCAGCGCACGAAGCAGCTCGGTGGCGAGCGCCGCCGATGCGCCGGCCACCTCCTACCTGCCTGGCTGGCCCCTCGGCCTTCTGGACGGGCTAGAACGACGCCACGGAGCCACCCCGACCGTTTCCCCCTCTCTCCCGTGTCTCTCCCCTCCTCTCTTCCCTCCGCCGAGCTCCCCCGAGCGAGCTCGTCGCCGACGACCGCTGACACCGCGCCCTACGCCACCTCCTCGCCTCCCAGAAGCACCACTAGCTCCGCCTCGTCGCCCCGAAGCTCCCCACCGACGCACACGACGCCAGGAGCTCCGCAACGTCCTCCTCGCCGTCGTCTTCAACCTCCGGCACCGGAGATCGCCGCCGCCCGTACGCCGTCGTCCGACCGTCCCCGAGCTCACTTTGACGCCCTCTGCGACCGCTGTGAGCTCACGCTTCGAACCCCCCTCTCCACGGGCTCGTTTAGGCCTTGTAGCCGCCGCCCCCTTTGCCCACCGACGATCACCGCCGCCGGCCAACTCCCCGCCGTGGCCATAGGCACCGTACCTCGCGGCCGAGCACGCCGTTAGCTTCAGTAGGTCACCAGCAAGCTAGAGCGAGCTTCAGCTCCTCCTCCCGTGCACTACAACACCATCCCGACCAACCCCGTGCGAGCACCGCCGCGGACGAGCTCGTCGCCGTCGACTCCGGCGACCCCTCGTCCAACCAGTGGCACCGCTGGATGCGGTACATCACCAGGAGCACACCGAGCCCATCCGCGCGACAAATGGATGCCGGAATAGGGATTCTGACGAGTCACCGCCGTGCGAAATGGTCGCCGCCGGCCAAACTCCGGTGGGCTGACGTGGCTCGATGATTAGGAGTTGACAGTAATTAGTTTAGTCACCACAGTCACTGACAGTGGGCCCCCGCTGTTAGTCAAACCCAGTCAACCCTGGTTATGACCGGGATTAGCTCCTAAGACACTGACATGAGGGACCCACCAGTCAGGTTTGACCTGGACTGGCCCTGTTGACTGGCTGACGTCAGCATGATGTCATGCTGACGCAGTAAAGGTTTTTCTGGGATTTTTAGATTTAAAATAATTCAGGAAATTCCAGAAAATACCCAAAACTTCTAAAAATCATATAAAATCAACCATAGCTCAGATGGAAAAGATTTATATATGAAAAATGCTCAGAAAAATCCAATCTATCCAATGGCACTGGTTTCATGCATGTTTGAACAAGTTAACTTGCTGTATATATCAAAAACATGAATATGCACTTATTTAAATAATAGTTTGAACTTCAATTTGAATCCTTGATTCAAATAGGTTCAAACCCTTCTGGTTTTAGTTGCATTAGCCAACACACATGCATCTTGCCATGTCATAAACATGCATCATATTGTTGCATTTGTTTGTTAATGATTGTATCGTCGGTATTTCTTGTGTTAGGTCCTGCTCCCGAGGATACTGCTGCGTATCCAGTTGAAGAGCAGTACCCGACAACTACCTTGTCAGGCAAGCAATCATTGATCATTCCGATACAACCCAATCTTCTCGCTCCTGCTCTCTTTTACTGCATTAAGGCAACAGCGCGTGAACTGCTACTTGCTGCGGTAGTTGAACCCTATTCCCTTGCATGACCTGTCATTGCCACAGTAAATAGTTGAAACCCACTAGCATGTGTAGGAGTTGATTGAGCCATGTGATGTGTGATCCACCATGCTATTTACTTATGTTGCCTGCTATGCTTAGAGTAGTGTCTGGTCTGGTTCATCTGGGTGATGGATCAGAGTGAAATGATCTTACCGATAAAGAGAGGGAAGTGTGGAATACGCTTGGTAAAGGTATCGATGAAAGGCCATGTAGGAGTACATGGTGGGTTGTTTCATTGGAATCGTCCATAGGACCCGAGATCTCTGTGTGTGATTCAAGTTACAGTTACTACCACACATTGGGCCCTGAAATATGACCCCGCTCGACTTATTGACTGCCCTTGTACTCTGACCAGGAGTTGCAACTAGTTTCTGGCGTTTATAGTTTACTGGAGGTCGTGCACAGCGCTGACCCTCGGGGTGGGCTGTGATGCGACAGGTACGTGGCACGGTGTACCGGTTGCCCGTTTGGTGACTCGGGAACCCTGTACACATCGTTTGGGGCCGTGAGCGACACCCCGGCCGGATCTCCCCACGGATGGAACCCAAATAGGCGATAAACCTGGACGAGAGACTTGAGTGGTTGGTTAGGTCGTGGTCTACACCCACGTCGGCTTTCGCTTGAAGTCTGCCGAGCACATGTCGTGTGCAGACGCTAAGTGGTGAAAACATGTGTGAAGAAGTACACCCCTGCAGGGTTATCAAACTATTCGATTAGCCGTTGTTCGCGGTACGAACTACTTGGTTACTCTTACAGTTCATAGACAAGTTGATGGATACTACTAAAAGCCTCAAGATAAGCGTGAGTGCCGTGGATGGCCCTTCCGTAGGATGACGGAAGAGGATCCTCGGTAGTGTATTGATGTGGAGAGTAGTGGACTCGTGTTCGTAACAATATCTTGCAATCCGTTGAGAGTTGTAGTATAGGTTAGCCAAGGTCAAAGCTGGCATTCTGCTATAAACTCCACTACCCCCTTTGATAATATTGCATGTATGATAGGTTCTGTGGTAAGACTTGCTGAGTACCTTTGTACTCATGTTTGCTTAATAACTGTTGCAGAGGAGAACCCTGCCCCTGCTGATGGGTTCTACATAGACGTTGACGTCGACGAGTAGCTTGACACCCATACGGTGATCTGGAGCTTGTGAAGGGCCTTGTAGATAGTCAGGCTACACCAAGCCTGTTTTATTTTCTAAGTTGTCTGTACTCAGACATGTAGCTTCCGCTTGTGCTTGTATGACTGTATGACTTGAGTGTTGGGTCATGTGACCCCTACCTGTATGAATATGTTATGTATGGCTCTTGGAGCCTTTTAAATAAAGTACTTTGAGTCATAGAGTTCTGTTGTGATGCAATGTTGTATTTGCACATATTGAGCATATTGCGTGTATGATTGAAATGCTTGGTATGTGTGGGATCCGATACCTAGTTGTTTTCCTTTGGTAGCCTATCTTACATGGAAATGCCTCCTAGTGATTCCAATGAGCCTTGGTAGCTTGCTACTGCTCGGAACACGTAGGCTGGCCGGCATGTGTCCTTCTTCGTTCCTGTGTCTGTCCCTTAGGGGAAATGTCACGCGTTGTTCCTTTAAGTCCATGTAGCTTGCTACGACTTGGGTTCATACGTTGATGACCGACACGTTCGTTGCTGGGTCATGGATGCCTGTCTCTGTAATTTAGTGCCACTTTTGGTTTATAACTAGCCATGTCGGCCCGGATTCTCTGTCATATGGATGCTAGCGACACTGTCATATACGTGTGCCAAAATGCGCAAACGGTCCCGGGCCAGGTAAGGTGGCACCCGTGGGGTTACCGTGCGTGAGGCCGCAAAGTGATATGACGTGTTACAGCTAGATCGGTGTGACTTAGGATCGGGGTCCTGACAGCGTTGGCATCAGAGCTGGACTGCCTGTAGGTTTCTCAAGCCAAACTGGTCGATGTTGAGTCTAGAAAAATTCTTAGTTATATGTAGGGGAATTGATTGTGGAAGGGAACGTAAGGCTCTTTTTACTCCTTTACCTTATGCCCTTCTGATCTGAGTCAATCTATTCTTTCTACAGGGATTTAGGACTAGGCCTCTTATCCTTACTAGGTTCACGTGTTACTAATCCGTAGACTCTTAGGATTGTTGGTTTCAAGCCTCAGTTCAGTTTCTATCCTTTTGAGTATGATGATTATTGAACCGGAACCTTGATATGGAATTGTTGAGTGGCTATGCTATCATTTGTATGATGTCTCAAATCTTTGTTTGAGCATTTACAGTTGTTATGCTGCCCGATTTCCTCCAGAAACACTAATGCCTTTGCATTATTTCGTGTTTCAGATGTCTGGCCGCATTCCTCACCAAGTGGTTCGTTTGACTCGGTGCATTAATGTGCCCGGTCACACGGCCATGCTAGTCCGTGTGATGACTGAGACCGGTTATCGCTGGTATCCTGAATACACCATGGAGGAACAGTATCGGGATTTCAATCAAAGTCAGTCTTTCTGCACAGTCCGGATATACCCCTCATATCCCGAAGCTAATGATCCCATCCATTGGTCTTATGGACTCGGGATTACCATCGAGATGGCAGTACAGGATGCCGCTTATTCGATGATGACCATTCTCCGTGCTAGGCATGCCCTGTTGCTGAACACTGAGTTCTTTTACATGCCAGCTTCACTCCCCGGAGAAGAAGGCTACTACACTGGTCTGTATACTGATGCTGCTCATGAAGAGCCACTGCTTCAGACTACTGTTCAGATGTTGGAGGATAGGGACCGTGAAGTCTGTGCCCTCCGAATGGAGCTGTATAACACCCGAGCCGCTCACTGGACTACTTTGACACGGCTTGCACCTGCTGTGCACGCCGGATATCTGGACATGCGGGATTTGTATCCTGTGCGGACTCGTCTGCCTGATCGCATGGATTGGCGTGACGTTGGGGGTATTACACCTCCACGTGGGCGTCGGTTACCACCAGCATCGGGACCGAGACCACACCCATGCCCTTATGGTCCACAGCCTTCGAGTGCTCGCGAGTTCCAAGATCCGTCTGTACCACTTCCAGGCTACGGTGGTAATCTCTACGAGGATTACTACGCGAATGTCTGAGCTAGTCCGTGGTAATAGTAGTATTGTAGTGGTTGTATTTCCACAGTCCTGCGCGTCTTGTGGAATATGACTTAGTGTGTACTGAATTCCGGAGGTGTAGTTAAATAATGTATAGGAGCTTGGAATGCCTCTGATGGGATGTATCGTCTTTCACCGCAGCTGTACTTTAGCCTTGGCTTGTACTAAACTTTGTATGGTGTGTATGACCACTGGTGTATATATAGCAGTTCCTATATTACCATGTCGTACGGATGAACATCTCTGCATTCTGTGTCATCCATTACATTTTGCACCTCTATGTCAAATTTTTGCCATCCTTGTCTAAACCGTTGTTTTGTTTTCCTAGGATGGTCAACACTCGCAACACTCCTGCTGCTCAGGAGCAGGGTGAGGCTAGTGGGGCTAGAGATGGGAATCTGCCCCAGCCACCCTCTTTGGCGGAAGTTATGCTTGAAGCAGAACGGAAAAAGAGAGAGACCAACCGTCTGCTGGAACGCATTGAGCAAAACACTGGGTTCCGTCAGAGGAATGACGTGGTGTCAATCCACGATTTTATCAAGATGTGTCCACCGAAGTTCCATCACTCCACTGAACCTCTGGATGCTGATGACTGGCTACGTAGAATCACCCACAAGCTACACTCTGCCCGTGTGGCCGAAGCTGACAAGGTTATCTATGCCGCCTACCATCTTGAGGGCCCTGCCAGTCTTTGGTGGGAAAACTTTGAAGCTATGCGTCCTGCTGGCCAAGTCACTACCTGGGCTGAGATCAGTGAGGCATTCCGTGAACACCATATTCCGGAAGGTCTCATGGATCGCAAGCGGGAGGAATTCTGCAATTTCACCCAGGGCCGTTTAACTGTGGACGGCTACAGTCGTGAGTTTGGTAATCTGGCACGCTATGCACCTGAGGAAGTATCCACCGATGCCAAGAAACAGGCGAGGTTCCGCAAGGGACTCAGCCCTGAACTCCGTCGTGATCTACGTCTGCACGAGTGCACTTCCTTCCAGAAGTTGGTTAACAAAGCTATCAGTGCTGAGACAGGCCAGACCGACTTCGAGGCCACCCGCAAGCATACTCGAGACCTTGGTTCCTCATCCGGCTCTGGTTCTCACAAGCGCCGTGTATGGGTTCCTAACACTGCTCTGCCACCCAAGTATACACCGAGGCCATCCTATGAGGCGCCTCGCCCAACTCAACAGTTTGCACCTGCTAAGACCTATGGAGGTCCACCCTCCAACTTTGCTCCACGCCCCACCACTGTGACATGTTTCAAGTGTGGAGAACCGGGACACTACATGCGTGATTGTCCCCAGAATCAGCCAGGAAAACCCGTTGGCCGTGGCAAGCCAACTGGCAAGGTGAACTATGTCAAGCCAATCCCCACTGCACGTGGTCATGTCAACTATGTTTCTGCCGAAGAAGCTTATGAGGATCCTAACGTCGTCCTTGGTACGCTTCTCATAAACTGCCATCCGGCATCTGTTCTTTTCGATACTGGAGCATCCCATTCGTTCATATCTGAGAGCTATGCTCGATTGCACAACATGACTTTTTGTGACATGCCTACTTCCATGGTTATTCAAACTCCTGGTTCAAAGTGGCAAACCTCTAGGGTAAGCCATGGAAATGAAATCCTTGTCGATAGACTTGTTTTCCTTGCATCTTTAATCGCTCTCAAGTCCTCGGACATAAACATCATCTTGGGTATGGATTGGATGACAACTCATTATGCCAAGATTGATTGCTTTACTAGGACCGTTCAACTTACACATCCATCCGGCAAGATAGTCAACGTCTTGACCCGAATGGCTGAACGTCAGCTCTACTCTCTTAATGCCAGCCCTCTACCAGAACTCGAAGATATCCCGGTAGTCTGTGACTTTCCGGATGTTTTTCCAGAAGAACTGCCAGGAGTTCCACCTGACAGAGATGTCGAGTTTGTGATAGATCTTATTCCTGGAACTGTCCCAATCTCTAGGAGACCTTATAAGATGGCACCACTAGAATTAGCTGAGCTAAAGAAACAACTCGATGAGTCCTTGCAGAAAGGTTTCATCCGTCCTAGTTCTTCCCCTTGGGCTTGCCCCGTCCTCTTCGTCAAGAAGAAGGATGGAACGGAGCGGATGGTTGTAGATTACCGACCTGTCAATCTGGTCACCATAAAGAATAAGTATCCGCTCCCCAGGATCAACGACCTGTATGATCAGCTCGCTGGATCCTCAGTCTTCTCTAAAATGGATTTGAGGTTGGGCTACCATCAAATCAAAATCAAGAACGGGGACATTCCTAAAACGGCTTTCGTTACTCGTTATGGCCAATATGAGTACACCGTCATGTCCTTCGGATTAACCAATGCCCCAGCTACCTTTTCTCGGTTAATGAATTCTATATTCATGGAGTATTTAGATAAATTCGTCGTGGTATACCTCGATGATATACTCTTTTTCTCCAAGAACAAGGAAGATCATGCCGAGCATTTAAGGCTGGTATTGACGAAACTTCGAGAGCACCGCCTTTATGCCAAATTCTCTAAATGTGAATTCTGGTTGGCAGAAGTAACCTATCTAGGTCATGTGATCTCTGGCAAGGGTATTGCTGTCAATCCCGAGCGAGTTCAAGCCGTCCTTGATTGGACTCCCCCTGAATCGGTCAAGCAAGTTAGGAGTTTTCTTGGCTTAGCGAGCTATTGCCGACGATTCGTCGAGAATTTCTCCAAGGTTGCTAAACCTCTAACCGAACTCCTCAAGAAAGATAAAAAGTTTGAGTGGACCCCACAGTGCGAGTCCAGTTTTCAGGAACTGAAAAGACGCCTGACATCTGCACCTGTACTGGTACCACCAGACTTTTCCAAGGACTTTATAATCTATTGCGACGCCTCGCGACAAGGACTAGGTTGCATTCTCATGCAAGATCGGCAAGTGATTGCATACGCATCCCGACAGTTGCGTCCACATGAGGATAACTATCCTACTCATGATTTAGAGCTTGCAGCTGTAGTCCATGCACTCAAAACATGGCGACATTACCTCCTTGGTAATCGCTGTGAAATCTTCACTGATCACCAAAGTTTGAAGTATATCTTCACCCAACCGGATCTAAATCTCAGGCAAAGACGTTGGGTTGAGTTGCTCACCGACTACGATTTAGGAATCACTTACACTCCTGGAAAGGCCAATGTCATGGCTGATGCACGAAGTCGTAAGTCATATTGTAACAATTTAATGTTACAACAAAGTCAACCACTTCTCCACGAGGAATTTCGTAAGCTTAACCTTCACATCGTTCCTCGAGGATTCCTTTCCACCTTGGTGGCGAAACCTACCCTTATGGATCAAATTATAGCTGCCCAGAAGCGTGATAAAGGTGTATCACGACTCCAAGAGAACATTGCTAGCAGACTCGCTAAAAGTTTCTCTATGGATGATCGAGGTGTTGTTTTCTTTGAGAACCGTGTAGTGGTTCCCAAGAACCACCATCTACGGCAATTAATCCTTAAGGAGGCTCATGAATCTCCTCTCACGACTCATCCCTGTAGTACCAAAATGTATCAAGACCTACGTCAAAGATTCTGGTGGACTAGGATGAAGAGAGAAATCGCTCAGTTCATTGCTAACTGCGACGTTTGTCGTCGAGTTAAAGCAGAGCATCAACGGCCTGCTGGCACCCTTCAACCTTTAGCTATTCCTGAATGGAAATGGGATAAAGTCGGTATGGATTTCATTACCGGGTTTCCCAGGTCCAGGAAAGGGAATAATGCTATCTTCGTCGTTATCGACCGCCTCTCTAAAGTAGCTCATTTCCTGCCTGTTCGGGAGAGTATTACCGCTAGCCAGCTAGCAGACTTATATATCTCTCGAATAGTGTCACTTCATGGTGTACCGTTGGAGATTAACTCAGACCGTGGAAGTCTTTTCACTTCACGATTTTGGGAAAGTTTCCAGAATGCTATGGGAACTCATCTCTCTTTCAGTACTGCCTTCCATCCGCAGTCAAGTGGTCAAGTGGAACGAGTCAATAAAATTCTGGAAGACATGCTTCGAGCCTCTGTCATTTCTTTCGGTATGGAATGGGAAAAATGTCTTCCATTTGCCGAATTCGCTTATAACAATAAGTTATCAAGCCAGCCTGGGTAAAGCTCCCTTCGAAGTTCTATATGGACGAAGGTGTCGAACACCTCTTAACTGGTCAGAGACTGGGGAAAGACAATTCTTTGGCCCGGATATGATTCAGGAAGCAGAGGAACAAGTTCGCATCGTTCGTGAGAGATTGAAAACAGCCCAGTCTCGCCAAAAGAGCCAATATGATAGTCATCATAAGGCTGTGACTTTTGAAGTCGGCGATAAGGCTTACCTTCGGGTTACTCCTCTTAAGGGAACCCATCGATTCGGTATCAAAGGCAAATTGGCCCCTCGTTACATCGGTACTTTTCGCATTCTTGCCAAACGAGGAGAAGTTGCCTACCAATTGGAACTACCTCCGCACCTCTCTAGAGTTCCTGATGTTTTCCACGTTTCTCAACTCAGGCGTTGCTTCTCGGAACCTATCCGCGGAGTGGACCACGAAACGCTTGATCTCCAAGACAATCTCACATATCGAGAATACCCCGTTCGTATTCTTGATCAAACTGAGCGCACCACTCGACGCCACAATATAAAGTTTCTCAAGGTTCAATGGTCACATCATTCCGAGAGTGAAGCTACTTGGTAAAGGGAGGATCGTCTTCGACTTGAGTACCCCACCCTCTTTCCGGAGGAACCCGAATCTCGGGACGCGATTCTTTTAAGTGGGGGTGAGTTGTCACATCCCTAGCTAGCACTTGCATTAGGACCTGACTAGAGTGTGCATCATGTTTACTTTTAAAGAAACTTGAAATGGGATTAATAGAAACCCCAGCACCCCTCCCCTAACAACTAGGGTTTACTAAAATATTTTCCAATGTACCCAAAATGCCCTTCAAAATGTTCATCATTTCTTCCTTGGTCTTAAACCTCTGCCAAAAATGGTGCACAATTTTCTAGGACAATCTAGGGTTTTGGATTAAATCATATGGTATTTGAATTTGGGCATTTAAATACTTTTAAATGTGTTAAATGCTCAAATAATCATGAACTATAATGTTTCCTACTGTTCATATTATATACAGTAGGTATGACAAGTGTCATGAGTTATAAAAATGTTTAGGCATTTTTATCAATTGAACAAAGCTGCAAAAGAAATAAAACAGAAAGAAAATAGGAAAAGAAAAATAGGAAGAGTACTTACCTGAGCCCACTTACCTGCTGGCCCAGCCGGCCCAGCCCACCAGGGGCACCACCGTCTTCTTCGTCGCGCCAGCGCACGAAGCAGCTCGGTGGCGAGCGCCGCCGATGCGCCGGCCACCTCCTGCCTGCCTGGCTGGCCCCTCGGCCTTCTGGACGGGCTAGAACGACGCCACGGAGCCACCCTGACCGTTTCCCCCTCTCTCCCGTGTCTCTCCCCTCCTCTCTTCCCTCCGCCAAGCTCCCCCGAGCGAGCTCGTCGCCGACGACCGCTGACACCGCGCCCTACGCCACCTCCTCGCCTCCCAGAAGCACCACTAGCTCCGCCTCGTCGCCCCGAAGCTCCCCACCGACGCACACGACGCCAGGAGCTCCGCAACGTCCTCCTCGCCGTCGTCTTCAACCTCCGGCACCGGAGATCGCCGCCGCCCGTACGCCTCGTCCGACCGTCCCCGAGCTCACTTCGACGCCCTCTGCGACCGCTGTGAGCTCACGCTTCGAACCCCCCTCTCCACGGGCTCGTTTAGGCCTTGTAGCCGCCGCCCCCTTTGCCCACCGACGATCACCGCCGCCGGCCAACTCCCCGCCGTGGCCATAGGCACCGTACCTCGCGGCCGAGCACGCCGTTAGCTTCAGTAGGTCACCAGCAAGCTAGAGCGAGCTTCAGCTCCTCCTCCCGTGCACTACAACACCATCCCGACCAACCCCATGCGAGCACCGCCGCGGACGAGCTCGTCGCCGTCGACTCCGGCGACCCCTCGTCCAACCAGTGGCACCGCTGGATGCGGTACATCACCAGGAGCACACCGAGCCCATCCGCGCGGCAAATGGATGCCGGAATAGGGATTCCGACGAGTCACCGCCGTGCGAAATGGTCGCCGCCGGCCAAACTTCGGCGGGCTGACGTGGCTCGATGATTAGGAGTTAACAGTAATTAGTTTAGTCACCACAGTCACTGACAGTGGGCCCCCGCTGTTAGTCAAACCCAGTCAACCCTGGTTATGACCGGGATTAGCTCCTAAGACACTGACATGAGGGACCCACCAGTCAGGTTTGACCTGGACTGGCCCTGTTGACTGGCTGACGTCAGCATGATGTCATGCTGACGCAGTAAAGGTTTTTCTGGGATTTTTAGATTTAAAATAATTCAGGAAATTCCAGAAAATACCCAAAACTTCTAAAAATCATATAAAATCAACCATAGCTCAGATGGAAAAGATTTATATATGAAAAACGATCAGAAAAATCCAATCTATCCAATGGCACAGGTTTCATGCATGTTTGAACAAGTTAACTTGTTGTATATATCAAAAACATGATTATGCACTTATTTAAATAATAGTTTGAACTTCAATTTGAATCCTTGATTCAAATAGGTTCAAACCCTTCTGGTTTTAGTTGCATTAGCCAACACACATGCATCTTGCCATGTCATAAACATGCATCATATTGTTGCATTTGTTTGTTAATGATTGTATCGTCGGTATTTCTTGTGTTAGGTCCTGCTCCCGAGGATACTGCTGCGTATCCAGTTGAAGAGCAGTACCCGACAACTACCTTGTCAGGCAAGCAATCATTGATCATTCTGATACAACCCAATCTTCTCACTCCTGCTCTCTTTTACTGCATTAAGGCAACAGCGCGTGAACTGCTACTTGCTGCGGTAGTTCAACCCTATTCCCTTGCATGACCTGTCATTGCCACAGTAAATAGTTGAAACCCACTAGCATGTGTAGGAGTTGATTGAGCCATGTGATGTGTGATCCACCATGCTATTTACTTATGTTGCCTGCTATGCTTAGAGTAGTGTCTGGTCTGGTTCATCTGGGTGATGGATCGGAGTGAAATGATCTTACCGATAAAGAGAGGGAAGTGTGGAATACGCTTGGTAAAGGTATCGATGAAAGGCCATGTAGGAGTACATGGTGGGTTGTTTCATTGGAATCGTCCATAGGACCCGAGATCTGTGTGTGTGATTCAAGTTACAGTTACTACCACACATTGGGCCCTGAAATATGACCCCGCTCGACTTATTGACTGCCCTTGTACTCTGTCCAGGAGTTGCAACTAGTTTCTGGTGTTTATAGTTTACTGGAGGTCGTGCACAGCGCTGACCCTCGGGGTGGGCTGTGATGCGACAGGTACGTGGCACGGTGTACCGGTTGCCCGTTTGGTGACTCGGGAACCCTGTACACATTGTTTGGGGCCGTGAGCGACACCCCGGCCGGATCTCCCCACGGATGGAACCCAAATAGGCGATAAACCTGGACGAGAGACTTGAGTGGTTGGTTAGGTCGTGGTCTACACCCACGTCGGCTTTCGCTTGAAGTCTGCCGAGCACATGTCGTGTGCAGACGCTAAGTGGTGAAAACATGTGTGAAGAAGTACACCCCTGCAGGGTTATCAAACTATTCGAATAGCCGTTGTTCGCGGTACGAACTACTTGGTTACTCTTACAGTTCATAGACAAGTTGATGGATACTACTAAAATCCTCAAGATAAGCGTGAGTGCCGTGGATGGCCCTTCCGTAGGATGACGGAAGAGGATCCTCGGTAGTGTATTGATGTGGAGAGTAGTGGACTCGTGTTCGTAACAATATCTTGCAATCCATTGAGAGTTGTAGTATAGGTTAGCCAAGGTCAAAGCTGGCATTCTGCTATAAACTCCACTACCCCCTTTGATAATATTGCATGTATGATAGGTTCTGTGGTAAGACTTGCTGAGTACCTTTGTACTCATGGTTGCTTAATAACTGTTGCAGAGGAGAACCCTGCCCCTGCTGATGGGTTCTACATAGACGTTGACGTCGACGAGTAGCTTGACACCCATACGGTGATCTGGAGCTTGTGAAGGGCCTTGTAGATAGTCAGGCTACACCAAGCCTGTTTTATTTTCTAAGTTGTCTGTACTCAGACATGTAGCTTCCGCTTGTGCTTGTATGACTGTATGACTTGAGTGTTGGGTCATGTGACCCCTACCTGTATGAATATGTTATGTATGGCTCTTGGAGCCTTTTAAATAAAGTACTTTGAGTCATAGAGTTCTGTTGTGATGCAATGTTGTATTTGCACATATTGAGCATATTGCGTGTATGATTGAAATGCTTGGTATGTGTGGGATCCGACACCTAGTTGTTTTCCTTTGGTAGCCTATCTTACAGGGAAATGCCTCCTAGTGATTCCAATGAGCCTTGGTAGCTTGCTACTGCTCGGAACACGTAGGCTGGCCGGCATGTGTCCTTCTTCGTTCCTATGTCTGTCCCTTAGGGGAAATGTCACGCGTTGTTCCTTTAAGTCCATGTAGCTTGCTACGACTTGGGTTCATACGTTGATGACCGACACGTTCGTTGCTGGGTCATGGATGCCTGTCTCTGTAATTTAGTGCCACTTTTGGTTTATAACTAGCCATGTCGGCCCGGATTCTCTGTCATATGGATGCTAGCGACACTGTCATATACGTGTGCCAAAATGCGCAAACGGTCCCGGGCCAGGTAAGGTGGCACCCGTGGGGTTATCGTGCGTGAGGCCGCAAAGTGATATGACGTGTTACATCTAGATCGGTGTGACTTAGGATCGGGGTCCTGACATGCCTCGTATAAATAGTGAGGGATTGGTAGGGGTTGGACACACAAAATCCCATGCTTCGGCAACAGCCCTACCTCTCCCGAAACCCCGTTTTCTCCTCAGATCGCATCTATGGTAGCGCCTTGGCGAAGCCCTGCTGGGATAGCACCACCACCATCTCCAGCACGCCATCGTGCTGGTTGAGATCCCATATACTTCTCCTCTCTTTATTGATGTATCAAGAAGGAGGAGACGTCATTGATCCGCACGTGTGCTGAACGCAGAGGTGCCATCCGTTCGGCACTAGATCGGAGTTCGAGGGACGGATCGTGATTGGATCGCGAAGACGTACCACTACATCAACCACGTTCTTTAATGATTTCGCTTGGCGATCTACAAGGGTATGTGGATCCAACTCTACTCTCGTAGATGTGCATCTCCTAGATTTGTTCTTTGGTGTTCGTAGGAAAAATTTTGTTTTGCATGCAACATTCCCCAACAGTGGCATCATGAGCTAGGTTTATGCGTAGATGACATCATGAGTAGAACACAAAGGAGTTTTTGGGCGTTGATATTCAGATTGCTTCATTCCCTAGTCTTATTTTGATTCAACGTTATTGTGGGATGAAGCGGCTCGGACCAACTTTACATGTACACGTACATGAGACCGGTTCCATCGACAGACATGCAACTTGTTGCATAAAGATGGCTGGCGGGTGTCTGTCTCTCCACCTTAGTTAATTCAGATTCGACGAAGGTGGTCCTTGTACAAGGTTGAATAGCAATTTGCATATCACCGTTGTGGCTTTGCGTAGGTAAGAATCGTTCTTGCTAGATACCCATAGCAGCCACGTAAAACATGCAATAACAATTAGAGGATGTCTAACTTGTTTTTGTAGGGTATGATGTGATATGATATGGCCAAAGACATGATGAGATATATTTGATGTATGAGATGATCATGTTTGTATAGATTATCATGACTTGCATGTCGATGAATACAGCAACCGGCAGGAGCCATAGAGTTGTCTTTAATTATTATATGACCTGCGTGTCACTCATTATGCGCTATGAAATGCTTTACTTTATTGCTAAGCGATAGCAATAGTAGTAGAAGCATGGTTGGTGTGACAACCCCAATGGAGACATGATGATGGAGATCATGGTGTCATGCCGGTGACGATGGAGATCATGCTGGTGCTTTGGAGATGGAGATCAAAAGCATAAGATGATGGCCATATCATGTCACTTATGATTTTCATGTGATGTCAATCCTTTTATGCATCTTATTTTTCTTAGGATGACGGTAGCATTATAAGGTGATCCCTCACTAAAATTTCAAGGTAAAATTGTGTTCTCCCTAAGTGTGCACCATTGCAAAAGTTCGTCATTTCGAGACACCACGCAATGATCGGGTGTGATAGACTCTACATTCACATACAACGGGTGCAAGCCAGTTTTGCACACACGGAACACTTAGGTTAAACTTGACGAGCCTAGCGTGTACAGACATGGCCTCAGAACACAAGAGACCGAAGGGTCGAACATGAGTCATATAGTAGATATGATCAGCATGGAGATGTTCACCATTGAAACCACCTCATCTCACATGATGATCGGACTTGGGTTGATGAATTTGGATCATGTTACACTCAGACGTCCGGAGGGATGTCGATTTGAGTGGGAGTTCTTAAGTAATATGGTTAACTGAACTCATTGTGATGAACAATAGTTTAAGTTGTCTTTGCAAAATATGTTGTAGATCAATGGCTCGTACAGTAGCTCCCCTAAATTTTAATATGTTCCTTGAGAGATAATAAGTTGAAAGATATTGTGAGCAATTATGTGGACTAGGGCTGTAGTCTCAGGTTTGTCATCACTGCTACATAGATGGCTTATGTCCCTGATGCACCGCTCGGTGTGCCAACCCCTCTAGCGTCGTCTGTGGATGTTGTGAACATTTGTCAGACACGTTCTGATAAATACTTGATAGTTTAGTGTTCCATGCTTTACGGCTTAGAATCGGGGATCCAAAGACGTTTTGAACACCATGGAACACATGAGATGTTCTGAGAGCTGAAATTGGTATTTTAGGATCATGCCCATGTTGAGAGTGTATGGGACCTCTGATAAGTTCTTTGCCTACAAGATGGAGGAGAATAGCTCAGCCAGTGAGCAAGTACTCATAATGTTTGGGTGCTACGATCACTTGAATCAAGTGGGAGTTGATCTTCCAGATAAGATAGTGATTGACAGAGTTCTCCAGTCACTATTACCAAGCTGCTAGAACTTTGTGATGAACTATAACATGAAAGGGATGGAGATGATCCCGTTCGCAGTAGGCCGCGAAGGTAGAAATCCAGAAGGAGCATCAAGTGTTGATGGTTAACAAGACCACTGGTTTCAAGAAGGGCAAGGGCAAGATGGAAAACTTCATGAATGGCAAGCCAGTTGCCGCTCGAGTGAAGAAACCCAAGGTTGGATCCAAACCCAAGACTAAGTGCTTCTATTGTAAGGGGAGCAGTCACTCGTAGTGGAACTACCCCCAAATACTTGGTAGATAAGAAGGCTGGCGACTTCAAAAAAGTATATTTGATATGTGTGTTATTGATGTGTACCTTTCTAGTACTCCTAGTAGCACCTGGGTATAAGATACTGGTTCAGTTGCTAATACTGGTAACTCAAAACAAAAGATGTGGAATAAACGGACACTAGCTAAGGGCGAGGTGACACTGTGTGTTGGAAGTGTTTCCAAGGTTGATATGTGTTGGGGATCGTTGCAGAAATTCAAAAAAATTCTACGCATCACCAAGATCTATCTATGGAGTTACTAGCAACGTGATGGGAGTGCATCTTCATACCTTTGAAGATCGCGATGCGGAAGCGTTGCAAGAACACGGTCGGTGGAGTCGTACACGAAGCGATTCAGATCGCGGGCGAACCCGATCTAAAAACCGAACAAGGGTGCCTCCGTGTTCAACACACGTGCAGCCCGGTGATGTATCCCGCGCCTTGATCCAGCAAGGAGAGAGGGAGAGGTTGGGGAATACTTCGTCCAGCAGTAGCACGACGGCGTGGTGGTGATGGAGGAGCATGGCACTCCGACAGGGCTTCGCCAAGCTTCACCAGAGAAGAGGAGGAGTTGGGAGGGGTAGGGCGGCGCCAGGCTATGGGGTGCGGCTAACCGACCACCCCCTCTCTTTATATAGGGGCAAGGGAGAGGGGGACGGCCCCCTCAGATCCAATCTGAGGGGGGGGGCCAAGGGCGGACTTGCCCCCCAAGCAATGTGGAGGCGCCCCCACCCCCTAGGGTTTTCCAAACCTAGGCGCCTTGGGCGCTTGGGGGCGCACCAGCCCACTAGGGGATGGTTCCCCCTCTCACTTAGTCCACTTGGCCCACCGGGGCAGATGGCCCCACCTGGTGGACCCCCGGACACCTTCCGATGGTCCCGGTACTATACCGGTGACCCCCGAAATAACTCCGGTGACCAAAAACAGGACTTCCCATATATAAATCTTTACCCCCGGACCATTCCGGAACTCCTCGTGACGTCCGGGATCTCATCCAGGACTCCGAACAATTCGGTAACCACGTACATACATTCCCTATAACCCTAGCGTCATCGAACCTTAAGTGTGTAGACCCAACGGGTTCGGGAACCATGCATACATGACCGAGACATCTCTCTGGCCAATAACCAATAGTGGGATCTGGATACCCATGTTGGGTCCCACATGTTCCACGAGGATCTCATCGGATGATCCACAATGTCGGGGATTCAACTATCCCGTATACGATTCCCTTTGTCTACCGGTATAGTACTTGCCCGAGATTCGATCGTCGGTATATCGATACCTTGTTCAATCTCGTTACCTGCAAGTCTCTTTACTCGTTCCGTAACAGATCATCGCATGACCAAATCCTTAGTCACATAGAGCTCATTACGATGATGTCTTACCGAGTGGGCCCAGAGATACCTCTCCGTCATACGGAGTGACAAATTTCAGTCACGATTCATGCCAACCCAACAGATACTTTCGAGGATACCCGTAGTGTGCCTTTATAGTCACCGAGTTATGTTGTGATGTTTGGCACACCAAAAGTATTCCTACAGTATCCGGGAGTTGCACAATCTCATGGTCTAAGGAAAGGATACTTGACATTGGAAAAGCTTCAGCATACGAACTACACGATCTTGTGATATGCTTACGATTGGGTCTTGTCCATCACATCATTCTCCTAATGATGTGATCCCGTTATCAATGACATCCAATGTCCAAGGTCAGGAAATCGTAACCATCTATTGATCAACGAGCTAGTCAACTAGAGGCTCACTAGGGACATGTTGTGGTCTATGTATTCACACATGCATTACGATTTCCGGATAATACAATTATATCATGAACACTAGACAATTTTCATCAACAAGGAAATATAATAATAACCATTTTATTATTGCCTCTAGGGCATATTTCCTACAGTCTCCCACTTGCACTAGAGTCAATAATCTAGTTACATTGTGATGAATCGAACACCCATAGAGTTCTGGTGTTGATCATGTTTTGCTCGTGGAAAAGGTTTAGTCACGGATTTGCGATATTCAGATCCGTATGCACTTTACAAATATCTATCTCTCCATCTTGTATATAACTATGAATGGAGTTGAAGCGGCGCTTGATGTGCTTGGTCTTCTTGTGGAACCTGGGCTCCTTGGCAAAGGCAATAGCTCTAGTGTTGTCACAGAAGATAGTCATCGGGCCCAAAGCGCTTGGAATAACTACTAGATCGGTGATGAACTCCTTCATCCAGACTCCTTCCTGTGCTGCTTCGGAAGCAGCTATGTACTCCGCTTCACATGCAGATGCCGCCATGACGCTTTGCTTGCAACTGCACTAGCTGACTGCCCCACCATTCAAAATATACATGTATCCGGTTTGTGCTTGGAGTCATCGGATCTGTGTCCAAGCTAGCATCGACGTAACCCTTTACGATGACCTCTTCGTCACCTCCATAAATGAGAAACATATCCTCAGTCATTTTCAGGTACTTCAGGATGTTCTTGACCGCTGTCCAGTGTTCCATTCCGGGGTCACTTTGGTACCTCCCCACCAAACTTATGGCAAGGTTCACATAAGGTCTGGTACACAACATGGCATACATAATTGTAATGCCCCAGATGTAACACTTTCCCAATATGGCAATATATAAACTTTGGCTTCATCAATTCCTTTCCGGGCTCTTCTTTCATTTCGGGTTCTTCGTTTTGTCGTGTGCGTGTGTGCATTTCATTCATGACATGTTGTCATGTGCATTGCATTGCATTTGTGTTGTCACTTGCATCCGGTCCCACTCGTCTCTTCCCATTGTCCGTTTCGAGTTCCGACGCTCTCACACGTGCCCGCGGCATCCCCGAGTACTTATTTCATGTTTGGCCGTGTAACGTTTCCGGAATGACATGAGACTTGTCGTGCGATCTTGTTTTGGTACGTGTAGGCCGCCTGTCAAGTTTTGTCGCATTTGGAGTTTGTTTGGTACTCCAACGGTTAACCTAGTGGGCTAAAAGAACCTCTTCTTTGAGGCCCAAGACCCCTCCACAACAGCCCACCAACCCAGCACAACCCTTCCCATCATCTCGGTCGTCGAATTATGATCGCGTGGCCAAAAACCGCTCCCCATTTGGAGTCTCCTAGCTCCTTGTGCCTATAAAAACGTCCCCCATGCCATTTTTCGTCCAAAAAACCCTAGATCCAACCCCCCACCGCCGCCGGACACGTCCGCCCGGACGCGCCGGGCCAACCAGATCCTGCCACATGGCACCGCCGCCGTTCCACCACGCCGGCCCGCGCGGCCCGACACGGGCCCGCCGCCGCCGACAAACCGGGCCGCGCCCCCGCGCGTCCTTCTCCGCAACCCCGCCGCCAGCAGCTCTCCGGAGCGCCGCCGTCCTCCGCCGCCACGACCTCGCCGCTCCGCCGCCCGACCTCAGCCCCCGCCGCCCCGAGCTCCTAGAGCACCGGCCGCCGCCGCATCGGTTGCCGCTCCGGGCCCGACCACCGCCGCCGTTCCGCGCTCCCGCCGGCCCTCGCCCCCGCCGGAGGCGAGCTCGTCGCCGGCGGCCAGGGCTCCAGCCGCCGCCGGCCCCGCTTCGCCGATCCCGCGACGCCGCCGATCTCGATCGGGAGGCCGATCCCGATCCAGCCCGAGCCGCCCCGGGTTCGAAACCCTAACGGGCCGCACCCGTTCGCCCGCGGACCCGCTTCGCCCGATCCACCGTTGACCCGACCCGATCCACCATCTTAATCTTCATGACAAGAGTGCTACATGTTATAATCTGTTGCTACTAGTTATTTTTATGCCATGTTTGAGATGTGATAACTTGGTGCATGTTTATCCAAACGAAGCAAATTTTATGTCAAAATGTTCATCATGAGATGCTCTACATGTTGGTTGCTATAGCATGCATGTTAGAGTTCATATTGCCATGTTTATCCCTGTTGCAAAAGTGCATGTGGCTGTTAGGTTTTGTAACTTGTTACGAGATGCCTAGTTGAGGAGCTCGTTGCTATTGATGTGTTTGTCCCAATGTCGCATGCTCATATGTTTTAGATTCTCCATCATGTGATCTTTGCTGTGGTGCAAACCTTTTGCCATGATATGCCTTGAGGTGACTCAAACATGCTCACAAACATGCCATGATAATGTTACTGTTTTAACACTTAGTAAAATTTCACTAAGTCTGGAATCTGTAATATCCTGATGCTATGTTTGCTTGTTGTCCTAGGCAAATTCATGTTATTTTTGGGGTGGCCATTGATCATTCCTTGTTGTATATGTTGTTGTCTATCCATCCATGCCCTCACTTGATCATTTGGGTTGTTGTAGCATATTTAATTCTTGCTCCCAAGTTGCTATAAAATATTGCATACAGGTTTTTATTGTCATGATCAAAATGTTGTAGCTTCTTGCTATTGATCCATGCCTCCTATGGAGTTGCTCCAATGGAGTTGTTTGCTGTAGGATATGTCTACTTCATGTCCATGCTTCTTTTCACCATGTTTGAGTGTTGTAGAGTATATATATCTTGCTTCCAAGTTGCTATGTGGCTGTTAATTTCAGCTTTGCATTGTTTCTTATTTCGGGCGTATCTTTTAGTCCATTGCTCCGTTTGGAGTGTGCTCTACATGAAACTTGTGTGAGTTTGCATGTAGAATCATAATATCATCTTGATAACATGTTTGGAGTATGTTGCTTGATGTGTGGGTGCATTTTGCACCGTTGCCATGCTTAGCTTGTTTTGATCATATCTTCTAGACCGTAGCTCCGTTTTAAACAAACTTTATACGAAACTTGACTAGAATTTCGTGTAGATCATCATGGTGCATGTTAACTTGCTGTTTAACAACTTCAACTTAAGGTTTGTTCAGATCTGGACTAATTTGAAACTATGCATATGAGGACTTATCGGATTTGTCTTAAGTAGTTTCCGGCTTCTTTTAAACTTGTTGATCTTATGTTGTTTCTCTGTGCTTCCTATATTGTCACGTTTTGCATCCTAATTAGACTTGTCTTGCATCCTACTTGCTTGAGCATATTGTCTTGTTCTTGTGTTGTTCTGGTGTGCTTCCTATGTTTCCGTGTAATGCATCCTAAGTGCATCTGCAGTGCATCCTAAGGGCATCATACGTGCATCCTTATATTGTGCATTGCACCTTGTTTGATTTCGTGCCTCGTGTGTTCTTGTGTTGAGTAGAGCCGGAAGCCGAGACCGAGTACGAGAACGAGGTTACTACCGAGGTTGAGAACGAGGAGCCGTCTTACGATTCCATCGACAACTCGACAGGCAAGATGACCTGACCCAGATATCATTACTATCTTTGCCTATTGCTAGAAGTCTCGCTCTTTAGCTTATTGCCTCGATGCCCATGTTTGTTTGTTAGCCTCTTATTGTAACCATGAATCTGTTTAACCACCCAACCTATGCAAACCTTTGATTGGCTATGTAGGCTTCGCTCAGCCCCTCTTATAGCATTGCTAGTTGCAGGAGAAGACTTGAAGATTCTTGCTTCATGTTGAAGTTTGTTGGGTTATCACACTATATATCTATTAAATGAAATCATCTATATATTGGTAATGGGTGGAAAGCTAAGCCTCTTGCTTGGTGATTTGTTCCACTCATGCCGCCCTAGGAACCGTATAAACCGGCGTTATGTTCCTTGATTTTGCGTTCCTCACACGATTGGGGTTATGGGACCCCCTAGATAAACCGCTTAGCGCTAAGTCTTTTCCAGCAAGTCCCAACATTGGTACTCCATTTGCCTAACAACTAAAACTTGCATAGGGCTTTGCAAACCCGAGTTCTTAATAAACAACCCGGGCCAGTGCTCCACATGAGTGTTGGTCCAAACTGGGGGTTATGAGGGGCCACCACGAGGAAACTCGAGGATTGGTTTTACCTGTAGGATCGCCCATCCGGTCGTGGCCTGAGACTAGATACGCGCAGCTACTGTCAGGGTGTCGGCACGCCGGGAGGATTTGCTGGATTAGTCTTACCTTATTCGGAGTATCTTGAGCACGGGATTCCGAGAATACTCGGGCCTTCCCACCTTGGAGTTGCGACTCCGCGGATCGTGGGCTTGTAATGGGCCAAGTTGGAACACCCCTGCAGGGTTTTGAACTTTCGAAAGCCGTGCTCGTGGTTATGTGGAAGATGGGAATTTGTTAATATCCGGTTGTAGAAAACTTGACACCATGTTCAGAAGACACTACCAGCGTGAGTACCGTGACAGTCATTTTCCGAAAGGGGTTCGGGAAGTGAACACGGTGGGGTTATGATTGACGTGTTTAGATAGGATCACTTCATGATCACTTTGACGCTCGTGGCACTTCTCTTCTCTCTCTTAACACGTAAGCTAGTGCTAGTGCAGATGTAGCCTTTTATTCTTTCTTCAGCCTTGTTTAGCTACCCGGGAACGGGATTGCTGAGTCCTCTGTGGCTCACAGATTCTACACCACACCAGATGCAGGTACTATGGTGAACTACTCAGGTGACGGCACAGAGCTGTACTGGGAGTACGATGAAGAACGTAGTCGATACTATGTGCACTATCCCGATGATCAGTAGTGGTTTCTACTAGGGGCGATTCGAACATGTGGCTTTATGTATTTGGTATCTTTCATTTGGATCTTCACCCGTAGTCGGGTTGTGATGTTATTTGCATGATGTTTTGCTATGTTATGTATTGTGTGATGTGGCGAGTGTAAGCCAACTATCCTTTTGCAATTTCATTCCTATTTTTACATGAGTCGTGCAAAGATACCGAACTTGAGATCATTCCAAAATGGGCTTATACCTTTAAGTCGTGCCTCGACACGTAGGAGGTATAGTCCGATCCTGGGCATTACAAGTTGGTATTCAGAGCCTTCTCCGACCTAGAAGCCCCCATTGATTGATCGAATCATTGACGGTTGAGTCTAGGCACACACTTAAAATGTTTTGAGTCCTATATATATATCGGAGTGTAGGATTTCTTGGTCTCCTCACCTCTTTTCACTCTGGTGAGGACTCCTGACGATTACTCTTGTCTCTTCTACTCTCAAAATTCACCAAAAAAATTAGGAATCTTGCGAGTACTGTTTGGATTGTTCTGATGTCTTTGTGACGAGAACATTATTCTCGATGCCTCCTATCATTTAGGGGTTGTGGCAGTGTCCCGGCGAGCTGAGCTCCGAGGTGTTGTCGTCACAAATATATCGCAGCAGTTCTGGAATACTTAAGACGGCCGACATCGAAAACTCTCCTATGTGGTTAGTGGCAAGATAACCCCGACATCACCCAGTACTGGGGAGGTAGTTCGGGAGTATTGCCATAGCTTGTATAGTAGATGCGTTTCGAAGTTCCGAGGTAGACGGTTTCCGGAAATAACTAGTTATGTGTTGAAGGATGGATACAGCTGGATGTAGGATTAGAGTTGAGTGCGTGATGCTTCCCCTGTATCCCCAACACCTGATTGCATCACTGGAAACTTTCGGAAATTAATAGGTGGGTTCATCTTGTAGTTCATAGGCATTCTTCCAACAAATGCGTGATATGGAGTTCGGGGTTCTACATTGAGTGAAGTAGTTTTATGGCCGTTGTTCCGATCGGGAGTTGCATCTTAAAGGGTCCTTGGCTATGCTGATCCGGGGATTGCAAAACCCTTTTGTAACACGTTCCATAAGCTTTCAGCACGAATATGTCGAACGAAGCTTCTATCTTGTATTTGTTCTATCTGCTCCTTGTTGTTTTTATTTACCTTTTGTTCTCCCAAGTGGCTTCTCGTGAAGATTGTTGTTACTATTAAACTATGGATTATATTCATGCATTCTTGTTCGAATGTTCTTGTGAAGACTATGTTGCAATTTTAGCCATTGATTCAGCTTATATATTCTTTCAATCAATGGCTAATAGTTGTCATCTCATTCAGGATGGCTCCTAAAAAGGTTCCCAACGCTAACCCAGAGGGTGAAGAGGTTCCTAATCGTCCTCCTTCCCCTCCTCCTCCGTCTGAGGCCTGGAGAGCAATTATGCAAGCGACGAACCAGAACACCCAGATGCTTATGCCAATGATGCAGAACATTCAAGCAAATCAGGGTGCTCATGGGAACCAAGGCCAAGGCAATACGTTCAACCAACCTCACTTTGCTACGCTCAACCAGTTCCTGGCAAACCAACCAAAGGCATTCAGTTACTGTGTGGACCCTCTAGATGCTGAAGACTGGATAATAGATATCAAGAAGCATTTCAAGTGTAGTAACGTCAGGCCCGAGGACTATGTGAAGTTTGCAGCCTTCCAACTCAAGGACCAAGCCGCTGATTGGTGGCAGCAGTACAAAGATTCCGGAGAGGGACGTGTAATCTCCTGGGATGACTTCTGCAAGGACTTTCGCTCTCGCCATATTCCAACAAGTGTCATCGAAGGTATGCGTGAGCAATTCCGCAACCTGAAGCAAGGCTCAATGAATGTCTACCAATATAATGTCAAGTTCCAGAACCTTGCCCGCTATGCCAAGCAAGACATCCCAGATGCCAAGAGCAAGATCTATCAGTTTCGCGGTGGTCTGAAGGATGAACTCCAACTAGCTCTCACCTTGTTCGAGCCTGATGAGTTTGATCAATTCTATAACATGGCACTTAAGCAAGAGGCAGCCCAGCTCAAGATGGAAGCTTCCAAAAAGAGGATCACAGATGCTGTTCACTCCTCTTCTTCTCAAGTGGTCGCAAAGCAACAGAAGTTTTGGCTTCCACCTCCTCCAGTGATCCGACCTCCCAACAACAACAACAAGAATTCTGGTGGCCGTGGTTTCTCCCACCCACACAACCAAGGCAATGAGTCCAAGTCGCATTACCAAGCTCCAAGACCAAGTGTTCCTCCTCCTCGTCCACTTTCTGAGGTCACTTGCTACAAATGTGGTCTGAAGGGTCATTATTCCAACAAGTGCACCAACCAGAGGTGCCTTCTGCCTCCTCCACCTGTCAGCACTGCTATTGTCAAGCACAACCCCAAGTCAGCAAGAGTGAATCTGATGAATGCAGCTCAAGCAGAGAATTCTTCACATGTGATACTTGGTCACCTTCCAGTCAATCTTAAACCTGCTAAAGTCTTGTTTGATTCGGGTGCATCATGTTCCTTCATGTCATATCCATTTGCATCAAAGTACAATGTGGTCACCAAAAATTTGCCAAGGGAGTTATCAATTATTTCTCTGGGAAAACTGATGCATTCTCGTGTGTATGCTCCGGATGTATCTATTCGCATGGGTGATTACCGCTTTCTGGCTTCTCCGGTTGTTCTCGGCAACTCCGACATTGACCTTATTCTCGGGGTGGATTGGCTTTCTCAGCATGATGCTCACATTGATTGTGCAAATAAGGAAGTCAAGATTACTCATCCTAACGAAGACGTGATTATCTTCGCCTCTCGAGATAACACAATCAGACTATTCTCTCTCAATGACAAGGGCGAGATTAATGCCATCTCTCAAATTCCGGTGGTCAATGAATACGAAGATGTTTTCCCTGAAGAGCTTCCAGGCATGCCTCCGTATCGTCAAGTTGAATTCGTCATTGAACTCGAGCCCGGTACTGAGCCAGCATGCCGGCGTCCGTACAAGCTTTCCCCTGAAGAGTTGAAGGAGTTGAAGAAACAGCTCGACGAGCAAGAGCGTATGGGTCTAATCAGGCCTAGCACTTCTCCTTGGGGCTGTGGTGTCTTATTTTTCAAGAAGAAGGATGGCACGGAGCGCCTTTGCGTTGATTACCAGCCATTGAACAAGAAGACAATAAAGAACAAGTATCCGCTCCCCAACATCAATGAATTGTTCGAGCAGCTCAAAGGAGCAAAAGTATTCTCTAAGCTCGATCTCCGGATGGGTTATCACCAGATTCACATTCGTGAAGAAGATATCCATAAGACTGCATTCAGAACAAGCTACGGCTCCTATGAATATACAGTCATTTCTTTTGGCCTCGCTAATGCTCCACCCACCTTCTCGAGAATGATGCACTACATTTTCCACCCCTACACCAACGAATTTGTGCTTGTGTATCTGGATGACATCTTGGTATTCTCCAAGAATGAAGAGGATCACGAAAAGCACCTCCGTCTGGTTCTCGACATACTCCATGAACATAAGTTCTATGCCAAGTTCTCCAAGTGCGAATTCTGGATCGATAAGGTCTTGTATCTGGGCCATATCATCTCCGCTGACGGTATTGCGGTCAACCCCGAGAAAGTTGAAGCGATTGTCAACTGTGAACCCCCTCAGAACGTCAAGCAACTCCGAAGCTTCCTTGGTCTTGCTAGCTATTGCAGAAGGTTCGTTGAGAACTTCTCCAAGATTGCCAAGCCTCTCTCCAACTTGCTGTAGAAGAATGTCAAGTACAACTGGTCTCCGGATTGTGATGTGGCATTCAGAACTCTCAAAGAAAAGCTCATCTCTGCTCCAGTTCTTACTCCTCCAGATGAGTCCAAGCCCTACGAAGTATTCTATGATGCTTCTCTTCAAGGACTTGGTGGTGTGCTAATGCAGGACAAGAAGATTGTGGCATACACTTCTCGTCAATTGAAACCAAGTGAGAAGAACTACCCACACACGATCTCGAGCTAGCAGTTGTGGTACACGCCTTGATCACGTGGAGACACCTTATGTTGGGCAGAAAAGTCGACATCTTCACCGATCACAAGAGCTTGAAGTAAATCTTCACACAGCCGAACATGAACCTTCGCCAGACTCGTTTGGTTGAAATGATCCAGGAGTATGATCCAAGCATCGAATATACACCTGGCAAGGCCAATCTCATTGCAGATGCCTTGAGCAGAAAGGCATATTGCAACAGTCTCCTTATCAAGCCGTTTTAGCCTGAGCTTTGTGAAGCATTCAAGAAGCTCAACCTCCAAGTTGTTCCGCAAGGCTTTCTTGCAAATCTTCAAGTTGCTCCTACCTTGGAAGATCAGATCCGTGAGGCCCAACTCAGTGATGCTATGGTGCAGAAAGTGAAACATGGTATTGCAAAGGGTACTCCCAAATACAAGTGCTATCGCGTTGATGAGAGAGATACCTTGTTCTTTGAGGACAGACTTGTGGTTCCCAAGGGTGATCTCAGGAAGCTCATAATGAACGAAGCACATGACTCCCTCCTCTCGATTCATCCTGGAAGTTCCAAGATGTACCAAGACCTCAAGCAATCTTACTGGTGGACTCGCATGAAAAGGGAGATTGCCCAATTCGTGAATGAATGTGATGTCTGCAGAAGAGTGAAGGCAGAGCATCAACGTCCAGCCGGTCTTCTCCAACCTCTTCCTATTCCCGAGTGGAAATTCGACCACATTGAAATGGATTTCGTCATTGGCTTTCCCAAGTCCAAGAAGGGGAATGATTCTATCTTTGTGGTGATTGACAAGCTTACCAAAGTAGCTCACTTCCTTCCAGTCAAAGAATCCATCAATGCAGCTCAGCTGGCAGAGTTGTACACTTCCAGAATTGTGTCCTTACATGGCATTCCTCAAGTTATCTCCTCAGACCATGGAAGTTTGTTCACATCCAAGTTCTGGGACTCCTTTTAGTCTGCCATGGGCACTAAGATCCGTTTCAGCACTGCGTTTCACCCTCAGACTAGTGGTCAAGTCGAGAGAGTGAACCAGATTCTAGAAGACATGCTCAGAGCTTGTGTCATCTCTTTTGACATGAAGTGGGAAGATTGCCTTTAGTTTGCCGAGTTCTTTTACAACAACAGTTTCCAAGAAAGTGCCAGCAAAGCTCCGTTTGAAATCCTCTATGGCAGAAAGTGCCGTACCCCTCTCAACTGGTCCGAGACTGGTGAACGTCAACTTCTTGGCAATGACTTGATCTCAGAAGCCGAAGAAATGTGCAAAGTCATACATGAGAATCTCAAGGCCGCTCAGTCGCGTCAAAAGAGCTACTATGACGGCAAGCATCGTGATTTGGCCTTCAACGTTGGTGATCATGTCTATCTCCGTGTTTCTCCTATGAAAGGCACCCAAAGATTTGGTATCAAAGGAAAGCTTTCTCCTAGATACGTGGGCCCTTTCAAGATCCTTGGCAAAAGAGGTGACCTAGCCTATCAACTTGAGCTCCCTTCCAACTTTGCAAATGTTCATGATGTGTTTCACGTGTCTCAACTCCGCAAGTGATTCAAGACACCTGAACGCACCATTCCGTTCGAGGAGATTGATCTTCAACAAGACTTGTCTTATCGTGAGCAACCCGTTGCTATTCTTGAAGAAACCGAGCGCAAGACCCGCAACAAGTCAATCAAGTTCTTGAAAGTCAAGTGGTCACACCATACCGACCGAGAAGCTATGTGGGAACGAGAAGATCACCTCCGTTCCAAGTATCCTTCCTTCTTCCAGTCCTAGATCTCGGGACGAGATCTTTTTGTAGTAGAGGAGAGTTTGTAATACCCCAGATGTAACACTTTCCCAATATGGCAATATATAAACTTTGGCTTCATCAATTCCTTTCCGGGCTGTTCTTTCATTTCGGGTTCTTCGTTTTGTCGTGTGCGTGTGTGCATTTCATTCATGACATGTTGTCATGTGCATTGCATTGCATTTGTGTTGTCTATTGCATCCGGTCCCACTCGTCTCTTCCCGTTGTCCGTTTCGAGTTCCGACGCTCTCACACGTGCCCGCGGCATCCCCGAGTCCTTCTTTCGTGTTTGGCTGTGTAACGTTTCCGGAATGACGTGAGACTTGTCGTGCGATGTTGTTTTGGTACGTGTAGGCCGCCTGTCAAGTTTCGTCGCGTTTGGAGTTCGGTTGGTACTCCAACGGTTAACCTAGTGGGCTAAAAGAACCTCTTCTTTGAGGCCCAATACCCCACCACAACAGACCACCAACCCAGCACAACCCTTCCCATCATCTCGGTCGTCGAATTGTGATCGCGTGGCCGAAAACCGCTCCCCATTTGGAGTCTCCTAGCTCCTTGCGCCTATAAAAACGTCCCCCCATGCCATTTTTCGTCCAAAAAACCTTAGATCCAACCCTCCACCGCCGCCGGTCCGTCCGGACGCGTCGGGCCTACCAGATCCTGCCACGTGGCACCGCCGCCGTTCCACCACGCCGGCCAGCGCGGCCTGACGTGGGCCCGCCACCGCCGACGAACCGGGCCGCGCCCCCGCGCGTCCTTCTCCGCAACCCCGCCGCCAGCAGCTCGCCGGATTGCCGCCGTCCTCCGCCGCCACGACCTCGCCGCTCCGCCGCCCGACCTCAGCCCCCGCCGCCCCGAGCTCCAAGAGCTCCGGCCGCCGCCGCATCGGTCGCCGCTCCGGGCCCGACCACTGCCGCCGTTCCGTGCTCCCGCCGGCCCTCGCCCCTGCCGGAGGCGAGCTCATCGCCGGAGGACAGGGCTCCAGCCGCCGCCGGCCCCGCTTCGTCGATCCCGCGACGCCGTCGATCTCGATCGGGAGGCCGATCCCGATCCAGCCCGAGCCGCCCCGGGTTCGAAACCCTAACGGGCCGCACCCGTTTGCCCGCGGACCCGCTTCGCCCGATCCACCGTTGACCCAGCCCGCAACCCGCGTTCACCTCTGAGGTTGTTTTTTTTCTTAAGTCTTTGGTTGTTTTTTTTGTCGGATGCATTTTTGTATTGCCTGCAACTTTTTGTGTGTATGTCCGATTTGTGCATATGATATGTCAATATGACCGTGGTGATGTGTACTACGTTTTGTTCCATTGTGTCATGCTTGATTGAGTCCATCTAGATGTCTTAATCTTCATGACAAGAGTGATACATGTTATAATCTGCTGCTACTTGTTATTTTTATGCCATGTTTGAGATGTGATAAATTGGTGCATGTTTATCCAAATGAAGCAAATTTTATGTCAAAATATTCATCATGAGATGCTCTACATGTTGGTTGCTATAGCATGCATGTTAGAGTTCATATTGCCATGTTTATCCCTGTTGCAAAAGTGCATGCGGCTGTTAGGTTTTGTAACTTGTTACGAGATGCCTAGTTGAGGAGCTCGTTGCTATTGATGTGTTTGTCCCAATGTCGCATGCTCATATGTTTTAGATTCTCCATCATGTGATATTTGCTATGGTGCAGACCTTTATCCATGATATGCCTTGAGGTGACTCAAACATGCTCACAAACATGCCATGATAATGTTACTGTTTTAACACTTAGTGAAATTTCACTAAGTCTGGAATCTGTAATATCCTGATGCTATGTTTGCTTGTTGTCCTAGGCAAATTCATGTTATTTTTGGGGTGGCCATTGATCATTCCTTGTTTTATATGTTGTTGTCTATCCATCCATGCCCTCACTTGCTCATTTGGGTTGCTGTAGCATATTTAATTCTTTCTCCCAAGTTGCTATAAAATATTGCTGTCAGGTTTTTATTGTCATGATCAAAATGTTGTAGCTTGTTGCTATTGATCCATGCCTCCTATGGAGTTGCTCCAATGGAGTTGTTTGCTGCAGGATATGTCTACTTAATGTTCATGCTTCTTGTCACCATGTTTGAGTGTTGTAGAGTATATATATCTTGCTTCCAGGTTGCTATGTGGCTGTTAATTTCAGCTTTGCATTGTTTCTTGTTTCGGGCGTATCTTTTAGTCTGTTGCTCCGTTTGGAGTGTGCTCTACATGAAAATTGTGTGAGTTTGCATGTAGAATCATAATATCATCTTGCTAACATGTTTGGAGTATGTTGCTTGATGTGTGGGTGCATTTTGCACCGTTGCCATGCTTAGCTTGTTTTGATCATATCTTCTAGACCGTAGCTCCGTTTTAAACAAACTTTATATGAAACTTGACTAGAATTTCATGTAGATCATCATGGTGCATGTTAAATTGCTGTTTAACAACTTAAACTTAAGGTTTGTTCAGATCTGGACTAATTTTAAACTATGCATATGAGGACTTATCGGATTTGTCTTAAGTAGTTTCCGGCCTCTTTTAAACTTCTTGATCTTATGTTGTTTCTCTGTGCTTCCTACCTTGCCATGTTTTGCATCCCAAATAGACCTGTCTTGCATCCTACTTGCTTGAGCATATTGTCTTGTTCTGGTGTTGTTCTGGGGTGCTTCCTATGTTGCCATGTAATGCATCCAAAGTGCATCATACGTGCATCCTTAGATTGTGCATTGCACCTTGTTTGATTTCCTGCCTCGTGTGTTCTTGTGTTGAGTAGAGCCGGAAGCCGAGACCGAGTACGAGAACGAGGTTACTACCGAGGTTGAGAACGAGGAGCCGTCTTACGATCCCATCGACGACTCGACAGGCAAGATGACCTGACCCAGATATCATTACTATCTTTGCATATTGCTAGAAGTCTCGCTCTTTAGCTTATTGCCTCGATGCCCATGTTTGTTTGTCAGCCTCCTATTGTAACCATGAATCTGTTTAACCACCCAACCTATGCAAACCTTTGATTGGCTATGTAGGCTTCGCTCAGCCCCTCTTATAGCATTGCTAGTTGTAGGAGAAGACTCGAAGTTTCTTGCTTCATGTTGAAGTTTGTTGGGTTATCACACTATATATCTATTAAATGAAATCATCTATATATTGGTAATGGGTGGAAGGCTAAGCCTCTTGCTCGGTGATTTGTTCCACTCATGCCGCCCTAGGAACCGTATAAACCGGTGTTATGTTCCTTGATTTTGCGTTCCTCACATGGTTGGGGTTATGGGACCCCCTAGATAAACCGCTTAGCGCTAAGTCTTTTCCAGCAAGTCCCAACATTGGTACTCCAGTTGCCTAACAACTAAAACTTGCATAGGGCTTTGCAAACCCGAGTTCTTAATCAATAACCCGGGCCAGTGCTCCACATGAGTGTTGGTCCAAACTGGGGGTTATGCGGGGCCACCACGAGGAAACTCGAGGATTGGTTTTACCTGTAGGATCGCCCATCCGGTCGTGGCCTGAGACTAGATACGCGCGGCTACTATCAGGGTGTCGGCACGCCGGGAGGATTTGCTGGATTAGTCTTACCTTAGTCGAAGTATCTTGAGCACGGGATTCCGAGAATACTCGGGCCTTCCCACCTTGGAGTTGCGACTCCGCGGATGGTGGGCTTGTAATGGGCCAAGTTGGAACACCCCTGCAGGGTTTTGAACTTTCGAAAGCCGTGCCCGTAGTTATGTGGCAGATGGGAATTTGTTAATATCCGGTTGTAGAAAACTTGACACCATGTTCAGAACACACTACCAGCGTGAGTACAGTGACGGTCATTTTCCGAAAGGGGTTCGGGAAGTGAACATGGTGGGGTTATGATTGACGTGTTTAGATAGGATCACTTCGTGATCACTTTGACGCTCGTGGCACTTCTCTTCTCGCTCTTAACATGTAAGCTAGTGCTAGTGCAGCTGCAGCCTTTTATTCTTTCTTCAGCCTTGTTCCACACCCAAGGCTTAGATAGTTTTGCTACCCAGGAACGGGATTGCTGAGTCCTCCGTGGCTCACAGATTCTACACCACACCAGATGCAGGTACTATGGTGAACTACTCAGGTGACGGCACAGAGCTGTACTGGGAGTACGATGAAGAAAGTAGTTGATACTATGTGCACTATCCCGATGATTAGTAGTGGTTTCTACTAGGGGCGATTCGAACCTGTGGCTTTATGTATTTGGTATCTTTCATTTGGATCTTCACCCGTAGTCGGGTTGTGATGTTATTTGGATGATGCTTTGCTATGTAATGTATTGTGTGACGTGGCGAGTGTAAGCCAACTATCCTTTTGCAATTTCATCCCTATTTTTACATGAGTCGTGCAAAGATACCGAACTTGAGATCATTCCAGAATGGGCTTGTACCTTTAAGTCGTGCTTCGACACGTAGGAGGTATAGTCCCATCCTAGGCATTACAATAATAGAACCTATGGTCGAGGCATAGGGGATGACACTCATCTTTTCTCTATCTTCTTTTGAGGTCGGGCATTGAGCCGTGCTCAATCTCATACCTTGCAATACAAACAAGAACCCTTTCTTGGACTGATCCATCTTGAACTTCTTCAATATCTTGTCAAGGTATGTGCTTTGTGAAAGACCAATGAGGCGTCTTGATCTATCTCTATAGATCTTGATGCCTAATATGTAAGCAGCTTCTCCAAGGTCCTTCATTGAAAAACACTTATTCAAGTAGGCCTTTATGCTTTCCAAGAGTTCTACATCATTTCCCATTAGCAATATGTCATCCGCATATAATATGAGAAATGCTACAGAGCTCCCACTCACTTTCTTGTAAATATAGGCTTCTCCATAAGTCTGTATGAACCCAAACGCTTTGATCACTTCATCAAAGCGAATGTTCCAACTCCGAGATGCTTGCACCAGCCCATAGATGGAGTGCTGGAGCTTGCATACCATGTTAGCATTCTTAGGATCGACAAAACCTTCCGGCTGCATCATATACAATTCTTCCTTAAGGAAGTCGTTAAGGAATTCTGTTTTGACGTCCATTTGCCATATCTCATAATCATAGAATGCGACAATTGCTAACATGATTCGGACGGACTTCTGCATCGCTACGAGAGAGAAAGCCTCATCGTAGTCAATTCCTTGAACTTGTCGATAACCTTTAGCGACAAGCCGTGCCTTATAGATGGTCACATTTCCATCTGCGTCTGTCTTCTTCTTAAAGATCCATTTATTTTCTATGGCTCGCTGATCATCGGGCAAGTCAACCAAAGTCCATACTTTATTATCATACATGGATCCTATCTCGAATTTCATGGCTTCAAGCCATTTGTTGGAATCCAGGCCCGCCATCGCTTCTTCATAGTTCGAAGGCCACCGTTGTCTAACAACATGATTTCCAGAACAGGGTTGTCATACCACTCTGGTGCGGAACGTGTCCTCGTGGACCTACGAAGTTCAGCAGTAACTTGATCCGAAGTTTCATGATCATTATCATTAACTTCCTCTCTAGTCGGTGCAGGCACCACAGAAACATCTTCCTGTGCTGCACTACTTTCCAGCTCAATAGGGGTGACAATCACCTCATCAAGTTCCACTTTCCTCCCACTTACTTCTTTCGAGAGAAACTCTTTCTCCAGAAAGGATCCATTCTTGGCAACAAAGACCATGCCTTCGGATCTCAGGTAGAAGGTACACCCAATAGTTTCCTTAGAATATCCTATGAAGACGCATTTTTCCGATTTGGGTTTGAGCTTTTCAGGTTGAAGTTTCTTGACATAAGCGTCGCATCCCCTAACGTTTAGAAACGACAACTTAGGTGTCTTCCCAAACCATAGTTCATATGGTATCATCTCAACGGATTTAGACGGTGCCCTATTTAAAGTGAATGCGGCAGTCTCTAAAGCATAACCCCAAAATGATAGCAGTAAGTCGGTAAGAGACATCATAGATCGCACCATGTCCAACAGAGTACGATTACGACGTTCAGACACACCATTACGTTGAGGTGTTCCAGGTGGCGTCATTTGTGAAACAATTCCACATTTCCTTAGGTGCGTGCCAAATTCGTGACTTAAATATTCTCCTCCACGATCCGATCGTAAGAACTTTATTTTTATGTCACGTTGATTCTCAACCTCATTCTGAAATTCCTTGAACTTTTCAAAGGTCTCAGACTTGTGTTTCATCAAGTAGACATACCCATATCTACTTAAGTCATCAGTGATGGTGAGAACATAACGATAGCCACCACGATCTTCACCACTCATTGGACTGCACACATCAGTATGTATGATTTCCAACAAGTTGGTTGCTCGCTGCATTGTCACACCCTGCATTTTGTATCATGTTATTTGTAACTTTGAAGCATGAAAATTTGGACCAGCAAAAATTTTTTAGCATCATTTGGTTTTTTATTTGGAATTGAGTTTTCTTCAATTGCTTTTTCTTGTGCTCATTAAAGTCAACTATGACCTCTTATAGATTTCATCTCCTTATCCAAAACTTCTGCCCAATGATCATGCCAAGTGTTATATAGCAGTATAGTATTTTCTTACAAAATTAATTTGGCCAAAAAGTATTTTATAAATTTAGTTTTCCAAAAACCCCTGAATTGAGGTTTGCACTGCAAGTACTTGATTAAGGGTGAGAAAATTATTTCAAAAGGTTTATTTGAGACCTAGTAGTCATAGGACTCCCAGAAACCACAAAGGTATAATTTTAAAAGTTATTTTCCTATTTTATTTAAAAGGCTTTTCTTAAGGCCAGAAATGGTCTTTAATAGGGGAAAATTATTTAACTGTTTCAAAAATATTTTCCAAAATTCAGAGAGACTCAGAGGACATATATTGTCCATATATAAGAGTTTCAACACTTGGTCATGTTTAAAATATTGGGCAAAACCCTCTAAAACCCTTTCTGGATATTTCAAGCTTTTGAAATATTTACAAAGGAATTTTTCTCCAAAAATTCCAGGGAAATTCTATCATGTCACATATGACATATGTGATGATCTTGCAAAGCCTCATGCATTGGAGATCAAGGAAACCTCCTCAAACCCCTTCATAACCATTCTGTCCATATTTGAAGTTTGAGCAACTCTACATTGCCAAACTTGTCCAAATGCTCTCAAACTTGGTGCACATGCTAGGATAGCCTAATAAGACATCTAGACCAAATGGCACAAGATTTGGAATAGAGCAACTTGATCAGATCACCTTAAAACCCTTTCTGTTCAAATGCAAATTTGAACAACTTTACATTACCAACTTTTTATCTGGAGCCTCAAACTTTGTGAGCATGATCAATACCCCAAATGATGATGCTACACCAAGTGGTGCATCAAGGGGAGATGATTAGCTTGACTCAATCAAGATGAAACTATTTCTGTTGATTTCTAGGGTTCACCAAAGTTGCATTGGCTAGTTTCTCCAAATAAGGCCAAATTTGGTGAAGCACCCTATTTTCTCATGCCTTTCAACCCTGTCAAGTGCCATGTCAATTGGACCTCATTTACTTGATCAAACCATGATCAAACACCTTCTGCAGAAATCTTAAAACCTCTACTTTTACCACTTTCATCTTTCTCCATGGCCTCAGCTCTTTACCACAGACTCATGGGGTTACTAGCAAACCCCAGTAACTCCCCCAGCACCTCATCTCCATGATTGGGGGGTGAAACCTCCACTTTACCCTGCTGGACATCCCACTTTCACCATTTTTACCAGCACCCTCCCTCTCTCTCTACTCCACAATGCATCCAAGGCCTTAGGGCAATTCTTTACTACTCCCTCAACACCCCAGACACTGTTGGGCACGCTGGAATGGACCAAGCCGGCGAGAGCGTGCTGATGCCAGCCATACGCGCGCTCCAGAGCGCGTGAACAGTGTGGCTCACACGCTGGCTCGGGCCAATCGTTGGTCCCCGACCACCTCGAGCCTCCCCCTCGCGCCTCCCAACGTGCCTCGACGTCCGCAGCCCCCACCGGCGCTGTCCCCCTCCTCCTGCGCCCTCCAGTAGCCATCGCCGCACGCGCACCGGCCGCCCGCTTCGGCCACTCTGCTGCTCCACACGCGCGCGCACCCCTGCTGCTCCCCCGCTCCTCCTCTTGCCTCAGCTGGGCGTGGGACTCGTCCAGCAACACCCCTGGCTCACTCCCGCAGCCTCCCGTGCGCTGTAGCGACGAGCCGGAGCTCGCCGGCGCACTGGACCACGGGTCCTCGTCGGGGCCCTATAAATAGGCCTCCCCGAGCCCTTCCAACACCATCACCAGCCTCACCACTCTTCCCTAGTCCCTCCTGTACCCTCAGTTCAGCCCCGGAGCACCCCAGTGCTCGGGATCGACCGGAGCTCCGCCGCGTCGGGCCGCCGGCGATCTCGAGGTACAGGCCTCCCCTGCTCCTCCCACCGCCCGTTTTGGAACCGCAGCACGCCACTGACTCTTTCCCCTCTCTTTCCCCCTCTGTCCGCAGTCGGAAACGGCCGCTGCAGCTGACCTCCGACGAGCCTCCGCCGTCGCACCTCGTCGCCGGCGAACCAGGGCTCCCCGCCGAGCCGCACCACCACCGTTGCAACCGCAACACGTCGCTGAACCCGACCCTGCCCTCCGTTGCCGTCGCCGTGGCCGGAGTCGACGCCGGTGAGCTCGCCGCCGCCGTGACCGCGGGGTTAGAGATGACAGGCGGGCCCCGCCTGTCATCCTCCCACCTCTCTCCCCTCCTCTGAGCCACTGACCCACGGGGCCCCGCCCGTCAGGTTTGAAACCTGACGTGCGCGCGCGCTGGCTCCGTGCGGCCAGGCCGAGCCGTTTGGGCCGTGCACTGTGGCCACTTCTGGCCCAGTGCACAGGAACCCTTTTTCTTTTTCTTTTCTGTTAATGTTTCAAACATTTATGCAGAAAAGAATATTGATCCAAATTAATTATTTCCAACTCCTAAAATCTTGTAATATTCCAACCTATTTAATGGTACTACTTTCATTCAAATCCATGAAACTTTTCTGTACTGTTCAAATTTAAATTCAAATTTGAGCAGTATAACTCCTGTTCAAAAATCAATATATCCTATTCTGTGACTCCAAAACTCCAACTAAGATTTTTCCCCATCTTAGAAAACTCTCTAGTATTTTACAAAAATGAGTTGACATTTTTCTGAGCACTTTGGTTTTTCTGTTCTATTTGTATTCTTATTTTTCCGCTATTATTATGCGACGTATAGATCCCGTATTTGACGAGGTTGCTGTGGAAGAAGAAGGAGAAGGACTAGAAGACTTTGAAGACCAGGCCAATCCAGGCAAGCAGCCCTTTGACCATGATACACTTGTTCCTCGGAACCCGTTGGTTTCCGATGCATGATGATTAGGGTTACGATGGTAACCTAGATGAACCACCGCATGATGCATGCTTTATTGTTGATCTTGCTACATGCTAGATGTCATGCAATAGTTGGTCTTGAAGCTCATATGATGCATGTGTGATATGAATCCCCGTAGTGAAAACTTTGCATGAGCCCGTCGGGTGCCATTTATGCCCGAGGGTGATGATAATGATGAGTTGGGTGACCACTTGATGACGAAGTGGTGTGCCAAGGCAAGTGTGTGTGTTTTTCAAACGGATTGGTTGAAGTTGCGACCGTTATTCCAACCATACATGTGCAACCACACTACCCCTTATGGGACGGGGCTTTATTGATTACTTAGGTCGATACTAGCATGGTGCCCGCATTACTAGTGACGGGAAGACTTGAGGTCTTTCCCGGGACGGGGTCGTGCTTGGATAGACGGCCATGACTGTTTTTACAGGGCACCGGACACACCGTTGGTCCCTTCGGGTACGCGTAAACATTGAATTAGGGCATGTCCCGTGATCTGTTGTTTGTACCCCAAGGCCGTGTGCCAACGAGTGGACTCTATGTTAGTGTCGTCTAAGGAAAGGTAATGACCGGGTGCTTACCCCGGGTACTTGAGGTACCGCGGGTCGTGGATGACACGGAAGTTCCCCGGATCTTGTGGGTAAAGTGCGCAACCTCTGCAGAGTGTCAAACTATTCGAATAGCCGTGTCCACGGTCATGGACAGTTGGGTAACCGCTCTTGGGCTACGTCCAATGTTTGTAAAACCATGTGTGTGTGTGATGAGTCAGGATGGTGACTTGACTCGATGAAATGAATCATATTCATGTTGATGTCGGTAACCTGTTCTCAAGGTTACATGAGGTTATTGATGCATAAGCTTGATGATAACGTATTGTTCTAGCCTCTTGCTAGATCGTACATTCTTATTCAATTGCATTGTTACTTGAACCACATCATGGGTTGCTTGCGAGTACATTCAAAGTACTCATTGGCTTGCCACTGGTTATTTAATTGGCCAGGCATGGAAGAGCAGGACTATGAGGAAGAGTTCTTTGAAGACGACCTTGCGAACTAGGACGCTATCCCAGTCAGAATGCCTGTAGGGTTAAGGCAGATGGCATGGGTTCTACCCGTTTTATCAAAGACTTCCGCTACTTAAGATATTTGCTATTCAGCCCGTGAGGCTCTATCTATGTAAGACTTGGCCATAATGGCCTTAATTCGTGTAAGACTATTTGTATGGATGTAAGACTCTTGTTATTTCAGCTTCTGTGTGTTCAGTGAGCATTGATCTCTGGGATCACTGTACACGTGCATTCGGTGATCTCGACTTCCAAGTCGGGGTCCCCACAGAGCTGGTATCAGAGCCATCCTGACTGTAGGAAGCCTTAGTTAGCATGGGCGTTAGTTAGTTGAGACCCCTTTTTTCAAAACCTTCTGAACCTCTCTTCTTTTCTAAACCTGAGATTTCCTCAGCTTATTAACCCCTCCTATTCCACCTTTGTAGATGGCCGCTGTTCCCGAAGAGCACCTGACCACTGGGTTTCCCCTGCTTCTCGAGGATAGCCTCCAGGAGTGTCAGTTCCACCGATCACCCATCCTCACCTACCACGAGCATTGGGTGAGCGATACTGAGGTGGAGTACCACGTGGAAGTGATTGTGAAGGCAAACGATCCTCCCACAAGTTGGTTCTTCGAGGGACCCCAGATGACGACACTACCACTCGCTGCCGAGGCTGCTGCACTCAAGGCACTAACCCGTCTCCGCGAGCTTCTTCCGGAGATGACAGCCAATATGGCAACTCGCTTCTTACCTTACCGGAAGGAAGGTGACGAAGAAAGCAGCGCACTAGCCCCTCCACTGAAGGATGGACTCTCGCTTCGGTTCCAGACCTACTTCAGTCTATGTGCCGACAGCTTGGCACAAGACTTGGCCTCGGAATCAATGAAGCTTCGAGAAGAACTCTACAAGACCAAGGCACTTCTTCGTCGAGCTCAAGAGAAGGCGAGCAGGATTAAGAAGGAAGGAGCACCTTCTGGACAATCCGCTATCGCATATTGAGGCGGAAGACCCTCCGAGGATGTGTCTTCCAAGGGTGAAGAACCACCTCGGCGACGCCGGATGACAGCAAGGGAATATCGCAAGCTTTTCCCTGCACCACCGTCGAAGCACCGTCGTATCCAACTCCTCCACTCCCCCACTCCCTCAAGTGACAAGGGAGCCCGGTCAGATGAAGACAAGGAGGAAGACCCAGAAGAGCCGGAATACGCGACCGAGCATTCCGCCGCTTAGGCATTATTCGCAACTCGGATATGCCAGTTCGTGACCTTTACGGTAGGATAGGTCGTGTAACCCCTATGCGCAGTCGAGTCCTTGTATGGTTCATATGAAACCATCTAGTGCTAGCTTTTGCCGTGTCTGGATGTAAGTCGTAATCTTCCTTCGGGAATGTGTAAACGACTACATCACCCATTTGGATTTTTATGAATGTGATTTAGCCTTTCGGACCTTGCATGATTTGATTTAGTGTCACACCCACCCCCTTACTAGGCACCTATCTATCTTGCTTTTCCTCTTCCGAGTCATGAGACCTTTTACCGCTCCAACAGGATGCCTGTTGTAACTCGTACTGGTACCTCTACCCAGCAGCCCGAAGCCGGAGCATCCTCTCAGCCAGAGGCAGACCACGACCAAACCCACGACCAAGCTCCACCACCTCCTCCAAGCATGGACATGGCTCAGCTTCTCCAAGCTTTCCGAGAGGAACGCCAAGCCAACACTGCAGCTCTTCAGCTGATTGCTCAAGCTGTCGCCAACAACCGCCAGCCGGCGGGGAATGGCAATGGACGTTCCACGTTGGCAGAGTTCAAGAAGCATGCACCGCCAACCTTCATCGAAACTACTGAACCCCTGGATGCTGATGACTGGGTCCGTTCCATTGAGGAGATTCTGGAACTAGTCGGATGCACCGAAGATCGCGAGAAGGTGGCTTATGCAGCCCACTGCCTCGGGGGAACCGCAAGAGCTTGGTGGGATGGATTCAAGGTCATGCATGCTGAGCAAGACATCACTTGGGTTAACTTCAAGGCAGAATTCTGCAAGGCCCACATTCCTTCTGGAGTCATGGCCATCAAAAAGCGCGAGTTCCGAGCCCTGAAGCAAGGAAGTGGCACTGTCAAGGAGTATATGCAGAAGTTCAGTATTCTGTCAAGGTATGCCCCTGAGGATGTCAGCACTGATGCTGCCAAAAGGGAGCGCTTCATGGAAGGCCTTAATCAGACTCTGCAATATTCGCTTGTCGTGTGCGACTGCCCGTCTTTCCCTGACCTGGTAAACAAGGCACTTATGCTTGAAGACAAGCGGCGTGCTTTGGAAGACACTCACAAGCGCAAGTTGATCAGTAAGGGAAGTTCCAGCAACCAGAAGCCTCGTCCGTGGCAGTCTGCCCCGGCCAAGCCAACCTATCAGCAGCCAAGAGCTCCTGCACCTCGTGCCAATCCTCAGCCTCAGCAGTATGCCAACCCCAGGCCAGCTTTCAACCCCAATACCAATGGTGGCAACAAGATCAACCCTCCAAATCAAGTCACTTGCTTTGGGTGTGGTCAGCCCGGACACATCTCCAGGGTGTGCCCCAACAAGAAGCCTGATGCCCCGCGCCCCAATGCGCAGAACCAGGGACAAGGTCGTGGAATGCCACCAAGGAACCCAGCTCCTCGCAATCCGCCAAACTATGGGAAGGGGCGTGTGAATCACGTCACTGCTGAAGAAGCCCAGGAAGACCCGGACGTCGTGCTGGGTACGTTCCTTGTCAACTCAGCACCTGCAACTGTCTTGTTTGATTCTGGAGCAACGCATTCATTTGTCACTCAAAGATTTGCATTAAAAAGTGGCATGACCCCTACACCCCTGAATAACCCTATGGTGGTACAAACCCCCGGAGCCGAGATGAGAGCCAAGATAGGCTGTAAAGGAGTCAATATTACCATTAATGGTGTAGACTTCCTAGCAGACCTTATCGTCTTGAGATCGCAAGGCTTGGATGTGATCCTAGGTATGAATTGGCTCAGCAAGCACCAAGGCTTGTTAGACTGTGCCAATCGGACAGTCACTGTGACCAATGACCAAGGTGTAGAAGTCAAGTTTGCCCCCAACTCCTCTTCCGCTCAAGCCGCTAAAATCAACTGTCTGTCTGAAGTTGGGCTAGACCAAGTACCGGTGGTATGTGAGTATCCTGATGTCTTTCCGGATGAACTACCGGGAATGCCCCCTGACCGTGACATTGAGTTCATCATCGAGCTCATGCCCGGAGCAGGACCCATCTATAAGAAGCCTTATAGAATGGGGACGGAAGAACTAGCCGAGTTGAAGAAGCAGTTAGAAGAGCAGCTAAGGAAAGGATTTATCCGCCCGAGTGCCTCCCCTTGGGGATCTCCTGTTTTGTTTGTGGCAAAGAGGGACGGTACCATCCGCTTATGCATTGACTATCGTTCCCTCAATGAAGTTACAATCAAAAACAAGTACCCACTTCCCAAGATCGAAGATCTGTTTGATCAACTCAGCGGAGCCAAGGTATTCTCCAAGATCGACCTCAGATCTGGGTATTACCAGCTGAAGATCAGACCCCAAGATATTCCGAAGACGGCATTCGTAACCAGATATGGCCTGTACGAGTGCACGGTCATGTCTTTTGGGTTAACCAATGCCCCAGCTTACTTCATGTACCTCATGAATAAAGTCTTCATGGAATATCTGGACAAGTTCGTTGTTGTCTTCATTGATGACATCCTTGTGTTCTCGAAGTCGGAAGAAGAACATGAGCAGCATCTGAGGATGGTCCTAGACAAGCTTCGTGAGCACCAACTGTATGCCAAGTTCAGCAAGTGTGAGTTTTGGCTGCACAAAGTTGGATTCTTAGGTCATGTCTTGACCGAGGAAGGATTATCAGTTGATCCTGCAAAAATCGAAGTTGTGACCCAATGGCAATCTCCAACGACCGTCAAGGAAGTCAGAAGCTTCCTCGGATTGGCGGACTATTACCGCAAGTTCGTGGAAGGATTCTCTAGCATTGCACGACCAATGACTCAGCTCCTCAAGAAGGACAAGAAGTTTGAGTGGACGCCAAAATGCGAAGAGAGCTTCCAAGAGCTCAAGAAGAGATTGACCACCGCCCCAGTTCTGGCAACACCTGATATTCACAAGGAGTTCGTGATATATTGTGATGCCTCTCGAACCGGATTGGGAAGCGTTCTAATGCAAGAAGGCCGCGTCATAGCATACCTCTCCAGGCAGCTACGACCTCATGAGGAGAACTACGCTACTCACGATCTTGAGCTAGCGGCAGTAGTTCATGCCTTGAAGACATGGCGGCATTACCTCCTAGGGAAACGGTGTGAGATTTACACAGACCACAAAAGTCTGAAGTATATTTTCACCCAAAAAGAGTTGAACATGAGGCAACGGAGATGGCTGGAACTCATCAAGGATTATGACCTCAGTGTTCAGTATCACCCTGGGAAGGCCAACGTGGTGGCCGATGCCTTAAGCAGGAAGGCTTGCACTTTGAATGTCATTATTCAAGAAAGGCAGCCAGCCTTGTTTAAGGAGATCGAACAATTCAGTTTGGAATTGGTTACCCCCGGATTTCTGGATCATTTGGAAGTCAGACCAACCCTGATGGACGACGTCAAGAAGGCTCAAGATGGACACGCCAGCATTGAAGGTATCAAGAGGAAGATAAAGATGGGCAAGGCCCCAGGATTCTCTGAAGACGAGCACGGGATTGTTTGGTACAAAGGTCGTCTCTGCGTACCAAACAGCCCCGAGTTGAAGACGCTGATTCTGCAAGAAGCCCACGACACCCCGTATTCCATCCACCCCGGAGGAACCAAGATGTACCAAGACTTGAAGGCACGATTCTGGTGGCACGGTATGAAAAGAGAGATTGCAACCTATGTTGCAAAGTGTGATGTGTGCCGAAAGGTCAAGGCTGAATATCAGCGACCCGCTGGATTGCTTCAACCACTCAAGGTTCCTGAGTGGAAGTGGGATAAAGTCGGAATGGACTTCATCACTGGATTACCAAGGTCGAATAGAGGACATGACTCTATCTGGGTCATAGTCGATCATTTGACCAAGGTGGCTCATTTCATTCCTGTCAAGACTACCTACTCAGGCAACCAGTTGGCAACTCTCTATATCAACCGAATCGTAAGTCTTCACGGTGTTCCCAAGGAGATTGTGTCAGATCGAGGCACCCAGTTCACCTCAAGGTTCTGGAAGCGATTCCAAGAAGCCTTGGGAACCAAGTTGTCTTTCAGCACAGCTTTCCACCCACAGACCGGAGGTCAAACTGAGCGAGTCAATCAGATTCTCGAAGACATGCTCCGAGCCTGTGTCCTGGCATATGGAGCCAAGTGGGAAGACTGTCTCCCTTTTGCCGAGTTCTCCTATAACAACAGTTACCAGTCAAGCCTTCAGATGGCACCATTTGAGGCGTTGTACGGACGCAGATGTCGCACACCCCTCAACTGGTCAGAGACTGGAGAAGGACTAGTCTTTGGACCGGATATTCTCCGCGCAGCGGAAGAGCAAGTCCAACTAATCAGAGAGCGACTAAAGGCAGCCAAGTCAAGGCAGAAGAGTTATGCTGACACTCGACGCCGAGACATGAGTTTCCGTGTCGGAGATCATGTGTACCTGCGGGTAACTCCTCTGAAGGGAACCAAGCGTTTCCATGTCAAGGGGAAGCTCGCACCAAGGTTCATTGGCCCTTTCAAGATCACCGACCGACGAGGAGAAGTGGCTTATCAGTTGGAACTACCACCTGAGCTATCCGATGTGCACAATGTGTTCCATGTGTCACAACTCCGGAGGTGTCTCCAGGTTCCAGACAAGCCCAGTCTCTACAAGGATGTGGATCACCAAGCCATTGATCTGCAGCCAGACTTGACCTACCGCGAGAAGCCTATTCGTATTCTGGACGAAGCAGAACGACGTACGCGGAGCCGTACCATCAAGTACTTCAAGGTCCAGTGGAGCAACCACACCGAAGCAGAAGCAACCTGGGAACGGGAAGACTATCTTAGATCCGAGTTTCCCGACCTCTTTTAAGCCCTAGTTTAGGAATCTCGGGGACGAGATTCTTGTAAGGGGGGTAGGTCTGTCACACCCTGCATTTTGTATCATGTTATTTGTAACTTTGAAGCATGAAAATTTGGACCAGCAAAAATTTTTAGCATCATTTGGTTTTTTATTTGGAATTGAGTTTTCTTCAATTGCTTTTTCTTGTGCTCATTAAAGTCAACTATGACCTCTTATAGATTTCATCTCCTTATCCAAAACTTCTGCCCAATGATCATGCCAAGTGTTATATAGCAGTATAGTATTTTCTTACAAAATTAATTTGGCCAAAAAGTATTTTATAAATTTAGTTTTCCAAAAACCCCTGAATTGAGGTTTGCACTGCAAGTACTTGATTAAGGGTGAGAAAATTATTTCAAAAGGTTTATTTGAGACCTAGTAGTCATAGGACTCCCAGAAACCACAAAGGTATAATTTTAAAAGTTATTTTCCTATTTTATTTATAAGGCTTTTCTTAAGGCCAGAAATGGTCTTTAATAGGGGAAAATTATTTAACTGTTTCAAAAATATTTTCCAAAATTCAGAGAGACTCAGAGGACATATATTGTCCATATATAAGAGTTTCAACACTTGGTCATGTTCAAAATATTGGGCAAAACCCTCTAAAACCCTTTTTGGATATTTCAAGCTTTTGAAATATTTACAAAGGAATTTTTCTCCAAAAATTCCAGGGAAATTCTATCATGTCACATATGACATATGTGATGATCTTGCAAAGCCTCATGCATTGGAGATCAAGGAAACCTCCTCAAACCCCTTCATAACCATTCTGTCCATATTTGAAGTTTGAGCAACTCTACATTGCCAAACTTGTCCAAATGCTCTCAAACTTGGTGCACATGCTAGGATAGCCTAATAAGACACCTAGACCAAATGGCACAAGATTTGGAATAGAGAAACTTGATCAGATCACCTTAAAACCCTTTCTGTTCAAATGCAAATTTGAACAACTTTACATTACCAACTTTTTATCTGGAGCCTCAAACTTTGTGAGCATGATCAATGCCCCAAATGATGATGCTACACCAAGTGGTGCATCAAGGGGAGATGATTAGCTTGACTCAATCAAGATGAAACTATTTCTGTTGATTTCTAGGGTTCACCAAAGTTGCATTGGCTAGTTTCTCCAAATAAGGCCAAATTTGGTGAAGCACCCTATTTTCTCATGCCTTTCAACCCTGTCAAGTGCCATGTCAATTGGACCTCATTTACTTGATCAAACCATGATCAAACACCTTCTGCAGAAATCTTAAAACCTCTACTTTTACCACTTTCATCTTTCTCCATGGCATCAGCTCTTTACCACAGACTCATGGGGTTACTAGCAAACCCCAGTAACTCCCCCAGCACCTCATCTCCATGATTGGGGGGTGAAACCTCCACTTTACCCTGCTGGACATCCCACTTTCACCATTTTTACCAGCACCCTCCCTCTCTCTCTACTCCACAGAGCATCCAAGGCCTTAGGGCAATTCTTTACTACTCCCTCAACACCCCAGACACTGTTGGGCACGCTGGAATGGACCAAGCCGGCGAGAGCGTGCTGATGCCAGCCATACGCGCGCTCCAGAGCGCGTGAACAGTGTGGCTCACACGCTGGCTCGGGCCAATCGTTGGTCCCCGACCACCTCGAGCCTCCCCCTCGCGCCTCCCAACGTGCCTCGACGTCCGCAGCCCCCACCGGCGCTGTCCCCCTCCTCCTGCGCCCTCCAGTAGCCATCGCCGCACGCGCACCGGCCGCCCGCTTCGGCCACTCTGCTGCTCCACACGCGCGCGCACCCCTGCTGCTCCCCCGCTCCTCCTCTTGCCTCAGCTGGGCGTGGGACTCGTCCAGCAACACCCCTGGCTCACTCCCGCAGCCTCCCGTGCGCTGTAGCGACGAGCCGGAGCTCGCCGGCGCACTGGACCACGGGTCCTCGTCGGGGCCCTATAAATAGGCCTCCCCGAGCCCTTCCAACACCATCACCAGCCTCACCACTCTTCCCTAGTCCCTCCTGCACCCTCAGTTCAGCCCCGGAGCACCCCAGTGCTCGGGATCGACCGGAGCTCCGCCGCGTCGGGCCGCCGGCGATCTCGAGGTACAGGCCTCCCCTGCTCCTCCCACCGCCCGTTTTGGAACCGCAGCACGCCACTGACTCTTTCCCCTCTCTTTCCCCCTCTGTCCGCAGTCGGAAACGGCCGCTGCAGCTGACCTCCGACGAGCCTCCGCCGTCGCACCTCGTCGCCGGCGAACCAGGGCTCCCCGCCGAGCCGCACCACCACCGTTGCAACCGCAACACGTCGCTGAACCCGACCCTGCCCTCTGTTGCCGTCGCCGTGGCCGGAGTCGACGCCGGTGAGCTCGCCGCCGCCGTGACCGCGGGGTTAGAGATGACAGGCGGGCCCCGCCTGTCATCCTCCCACCTCTCTCCCCTCCTCTGAGCCACTGACCCACGGGGCCCCGCCCGTCAGGTTTGAAACCTGACGTGCGCGCGCGCTGGCTCCGTGCGGCCAGGCCGAGCCGTTTGGGCCGTGCACTGTGGCCACTTCTGGCCCAGTGCACAGGAACCCTTTTTCTTTTTCTTTTCTGTTAATGTTTCAAACATTTATGCAGAAAAGAATATTGATCCAAATTAATTATTTCCAACTCCTAAAATCTTGTAATATTCCAACCTATTTAATGGTACTACTTTCATTCAAATCCATGAAACTTTTCTGTACTGTTCAAATTTAAATTCAAATTTGAGCAGTATAACTCCTGTTCAAAAATCAATATATCCTATTCTGTGACTCCAAAACTCCAACTAAGATTTTTCCCCATCTTAGAAAACTCTCTAGTATTTTACAAAAATGAGTTGACATTTTTCTAAGCACTTTGGTTTTTCTGTTCTATTTGTATTCTTATTTTTCCGCTATTATTATGCGACGTATAGATCCCGTATTTGACGAGGTTGCTGTGGAAGAAGAAGGAGAAGGACTAGAAGACTTTGAAGACCAGGCCAATCCAGGCAAGCAGCCCTTTGACCATGATACACTTGTTCCTCGGAACCCGTTGGTTTCTGATGCATGATGATTAGGGTTACGATGGTAACCTAGATGAACCACCGCATGATGCATGCTTTATTGTTGATCTTGCTACATGCTAGATGTCATGCAATAGTTGGTCTTGAAGCTCATATGATGCATGTGTGATATGAATCCCCGTAGTGAAAACTTTGCATGAGCCCGTCGGGTGTCATTTATGCCCGAGGGTGATGATAATGATGAGTTGGGTGACCACTTGATGACGAAGTGGTGTGCCAAGGCAAGTGTGTGTGTTTTTCAAACGGATTGGTTGAAGTTGCGACCGTTATTCCAACCATACATGTGCAACCACACTACCCCTTATGGGACGGGGCTTTATTGATTACTTAGGTCGATACTAGCATGGTGCCCGCATTACTAGTGACGGGAAGACTTGAGGTCTTTCCCGGGACGGGGTCGTGCTTGGATAGACGGCCATGACTGTTTTTACAGGGCACCGGACACACCGTTGGTCCCTTCGGGTACGCGTAAACATTGAATTAGGGCATGTCCCGTGATCTGTTGTTTGTACCCCAAGGCCGTGTGCCAACGAGTGGACTCTATGTTAGTGTCGTCTAAGGAAAGGTAATGATCGGGTGCTTACCCCGGGTACTTGAGGTACCGCGGGTCGTGGATGACACGGAAGTTCCCCGGATCTTGTGGGTAAAGTGCGCAACCTCTGCAGAGTGTCAAACTATTCGAATAGCCGTGTCCACGGTCATGGACAGTTGGGTAACCGCTCTTGGGCTACGTCCAATGTTTGTAAAACCATGTGTGTGTGTGTGATGAGTCAGGATGGTGACTTGACTCGATGAAATGAATCATATTCATGTTGATGTCGGTAACCTGTTCTCAAGGTTACATGAGGTTATTGATGCATAAGCTTGATGATAACGTATTGTTCTAGCCTCTTGCTAGATCGTACATTCTTATTCAATTGCATTGTTACTTGAACCACATCATGGGTTGCTTGCGAGTACATTCAAAGTACTCATTGGCTTGCCACTGGTTATTTAATTGGCCAGGCATGGAAGAGCAGGACTATGAGGAAGAGTTCTTTGAAGACGACCTTGCGAACTAGGACGCTATCCCAGTCAGAATGCCTGTAGGGTTAAGGCAGATGGCATGGGTTCTACCCGTTTTATCGAAGACTTCCGCTACTTAAGATATTTGCTATTCAGCCCGTGAGGCTCTATCTATGTAAGACTTGGCCATAATGGACTTAATTCGTGTAAGACTATTTGTATGGATGTAAGACTCTTGTTATTTCAGCTTCTGTGTGTTCAGTGAGCATTGATCTCTGGGATCACTGTACACGTGCATTCGGTGATCTCGACTTCCAAGTCGGGGTCCCCACATGCATTGTTCCAGAGTTTTGGGCATGACCATAAAACATTTCTCTCATATAAATAGAGCAACCATTATTCTCAGATTTAAATGAGTAGCCATCTCGCATTAAACGAGATCCAGATACAATGTTCATGCTCAAAGCTGGTACTAAATAACAATTATTGAGGTTTAAAACTAATCCTGAAGGTAGATGTAGAGGTAGCATGCCGACCGCGATCACATTAACCTTGGAACCATTCCCGACGCGCATCGTCACCTCGTCCTTCGCCAGTCTGTGCTTATTACGCAGCTCCTACTTTGAGTTACAAATGTGAGAAACTGCACCGGTATCAAATACCTAGGATCTACTACGAGCGCTGGTAAGGTACACATCAATAACATGTATATCGCATATACCTTTGACGTTGTCGGCCTTCTTATCTGCTAAGTATTTGGGGCAATTCCGCTTCCGGTGACCCCTTCCCTGGCAATAAAAGCACTCAGTCTCAGGCTTGGGTCCATTCTTTGGCTTCTTCCCGGCAATTGGCTTACCGGGCGCGACAACTCCTTTGTCGTCCTTCTTGAAGTTCTTCTTACCCTTGCCTTTCTTGAACTTGGTGGTTTTATTCACCATCAACACTTGATGTTCCTTTTTGATCTCCACCTCCGTTGATTCAGCATTGAATATACCTCGGGAATGGACTTCTCCATCCCTTGCATATTGAAATTCATCACAAAGCTCTTGTAGCTAGGTGGGAGCGACTGAAGGATTCTGTCAACGACCGCGTCATCTGGGAGATTAACTCCCAGCTGAGACAAGCGATTGTGCAACCCAGACAGTTTGAGTATATGCTCGCTGACAGAACTATTCTCCTCCATCTTACAAGTGTAGAACTTGTCAGAGACTTCATATCTCTCGACTCGGGCATGAGCTTGGAAACCATTTTCAGCTCTTGGAACATCTCATATGCTCCATGTTGCTCAAAACGCTTTTGGAGCCCCGATTCTAAGCTGTAAAGCATGCCGCACTGAACCAGGGAGTAATCATCACTACGAGACTGCCAAGCGTTCATAACGTCTTGGGTTGCTGGGAAAACGGGTGCATCACCTAGCGGTGCTTCAAGTACATATGCTTTCTTGGCAACTATAAGGATGATCCTCAAGTTACGAACCCAATCCGTATAGTTGCTACCATCGTCTTTCAGCTTGGTTTTCTCTAGGAACATGTTGAAGTTGAGGGCAACATTAGAGTGGTCCATTTGATCTACAAGACATGTTGTAAAGATTTTAGACTATGTTCATGACAATTAAGTTCATCTAAATAAATTTAATGAACTCCCACTCAGATAGACATCTCTCTAGCCATCTAAGTCATACATGATCTGAATCGACTAGGCCGTGTCCGATCATCACGTGAGACGGACTAGTCATCAACGGTGAACATTTTCATGTTGATCGTATCTTCTATACGACTCATGTTCGACCTTTCGGTCTTCCGTGTTCCGAGGCCATGTTTGTACATGCTAGGCTCGTCAAGTGAACCCTAAGTGTATTGCTTGTGTAAATCTGGCTTACACCCGTTGTATGCGAACGTTAGGACGTCCACAACAGCTTGTGTTCTAATTGTTGTTGCAAGTTTTTACGTGGCTGTTATAGGTTTCTAGAAATAACGTTTCTTACCTACGCCAAAACCACAACGTGATATGCCAATTACTATTTACCCTTCATAAGGACCCTTTTCATCGAATCCGATCCGACTAAAGTGGGAGAGACAGACATCCGCTAGCCACCTTATGCAACTAGTGCATGTCACTCAGTGGAACATGTCTCACATAAGCGTACGTGTAAGATCGGTCCAGGCCGCTTCATCCACGATGTCGCCGAATCAAGATAAGACTAGTAGTGGCAAGTAAATTGACAAAATATACGCCCACAACAGCTTGTGCTCTACTCGTGCATAGTAACTATGCATAGACCTAGCTCATGATGCCACTGTTAGGGATCGTTGCAGAAATTCAAAAAAATTATACGCATCACCAAGATCTATCTATGGAGTTACTAGCAATGAGAGGGGAGTGCATCTTCATATCTTTGAAGATCGCGACACGGAAGCATTGCAAGAACGCGGTCAGTGGAGTCGTACACGAAGCGATTCAGATCGCGATCGAATTCGATCTAAACACCAAACAATGGTGCCTCTGCATTCAACACACGTGCAGCCCGATGACATCTCTCGCACCTTGATCCAGCAAGGAGAGAGGGAGATGTTGGGTAAGACTCCGTCCAGCAGCAGCACGACGACGTGGTGGTGATGGAGGAGCGTGGCACTCCGGCAGGGCTTCGCCAAGCTTCACCGGAGAAGAGGAGGAGTTGGGAGGGGGAGGGTTGCGCCAGGCTATGGGGTGCGGCTGTCCTCCCACCCCCTCTCTTTATATAGGGGCAAGGGAGAGGGGGGCCGGCGCCCTCAGATCCAATCTGAGGGGGCGGCGGCCAAGGGGGGGACTTGCCCCCCAAGCAAGGTGGAGGCGCCCCCACCCCCTAGGGTTTTCCAACCCTAGGCGCCTTGGGCCCTGGGGGGTGCACTAGCCCACCAGGGGCTGGTTCCCCCTCTCACTTAGTCCACTTGGCCCACTGGGGGAGATGGCCCCACCCGGTGGACCCCCGGACACCTTCCGGTGGTCCCGGTACTATACCGGTGACCCTCGAAATCACTCCGGTGACCAAAAATAGGACTTCCCATATATAAATCTTTACCTCCAGACGATTTCAGAACTCCTCGTGACATCTGAGATCTCATCCGGGACTCCGAGCAACATTCGGCAACCATGTACACATATTCCCTATAACCCTAGTGTCATCGAACCTTAAGTGTGTAGACCCAACGGGTTCGGGAACCATGCAGACATGACCGAGACATCTCTCCGGCCAATAACCAACCGCGGGATCTGGATACCCATGTTCGCTCCCACATGTTCCACGGTGATCTCATCGGATGAACCACGATGTCGGGGATTCAACAATCCCGTATACGATTCCCTTTGTCTACCGGTATAGTACTTGCCCGAGATTCGATCGTCGGTATACTGATACCTTGTTCAATCTCGTTACCCGCAAGTCTCTTTACTCGTTCAGTAACACATCATTCCCTGACCAACTCCTTAGTCACATAGAGCTCATTACAATGATGTCTTGCCGAGTGGGCCCAGAGATACCTCTCCGTCATACGGAGTGACAAATACCAGTCTCGATTCGTACCAACCCAATAGATACTTTCGGGGATACCCGTAGTGTACCTTTATAGCCTGATACATCTCCAATGTATCTACTTTTGCAAACACTTTTGCCCTTGTTTTGGACTCTAACTTGCATGATTTGAATGGAACTAACCCAGACTGGCGCTGTTTTCAGCAGAATTGCCATGGTTTTGTTTTTGTGCAGAAATGAAAAGTTCCCGGAATGACCTTAAAATCCATGGAGAATTATTTTGGAAAATATAAAAAATATCTACAGAAAGATCCACATCAGGGGGCCCACACCCTGTCCACGAGGGTGGGGGCGCGCCCCCTCCCCCTGGGCGCGCCCCCTGCCTCGTGGGCCCTCCGATGTACCCCCAGACTCCATATATTCACTTTCGGGAGAGAGAAATCAGAGAGGGAGAATTCGTGTTTTACGATACGGAGCCGCCGCCCTAATCTCTCTCGGGAGGGCTGATCTGGAGTCCGTTCGGGGCTCCGGAGAGTGGAGATCGTCGACATCATCATTATCAACCTTCCTCCATCACTAATTCCATGATGCTCACCGCCGTGCGTGAGTAATTCCATCGTAGGCTTGCTGGACGGTGATGGGTTGGATGAGATTTACCATGTAATCGAGGTAGTTTTGTTAGGGTTTGATCCCTAGTATCCACTATGTTCTAAGATTGATGTTGCTATGACTTTGCTATGCTTAATGCTTGTCACTAGGGCCCGAGTGCCATGATTTCAGATCTGAACCTATTATGTTTTCATGACTATATGTGTGTTTTTTATCCTATATTGCAAGTCTATAGTCGCCTACTATGTGTTATGATCCGGCAACCCCGAAGTGACAACAATCGGGACCACTCCTGGTGATGACTGTAGTTTGAGGAGTTCATGTATTCACTATGTGTTAATGCTTTGGTCCGGTACTCTATTAAAAGGAGGCCTTAATATCCCTTAGTTTCCACTAGGACCCCGCTGCCACGGGAGGGTAGGACAAAAGATGTCATGTAAGTTCTTTTCCATCAGGAGGTATGACTATATTCAGAATACATGCCTACATTACATTGATAAACTGGAGCTAGTTCTGTGTCACCCTAGGTTATAACTTTTACATGATGAATTGCATCCGACATAATTCTCCATCACCGATCCAATGCCTACGAGCTTTTCACATATTGCTTGTACATTTACTTTTCTGTTGCTACTATTACAAAAACTACAAAAACACTACCGTTACTTTTATTGCTGTTACCGCTATCTCCATATTACTTTGCTATTAAACTACTTTTCTGCAGATACTAAGTTTCCAGGTGTGGTAGAATTGACAACTCAGCTGCTAATACTTAAGAGTATTCTTTTGCTCCCCTTGTGTCGAATCAATAAATTTGGGTTGAATACTTTACCCTCGAAAACTGTTGCGATCCCCTACACTTGTGGGTTATCAAGACTATTTTCTGGTGCCATTGCCGAGGAGCATAGCTCTATTCTTTAAGTCACTTGGGATTTATATCTGTTGATCACTATGAAGAATTTGAAGGACTCAAAAACCAAGATCTATCCCTCAACTACGAGGGGAGGTAAGGAACTGCCATCTAGCTCTGCTCTTGATTCACCATCTGTTATGAGTAAATTTGCGACACCTACTCCTGCTATTGAATCTGATATGTCTTATGTTCTTGATGATGCCACTTCTGCTATGTATGATGGAACTACTTCTATGCTTGATAAAAATGTGCCACTAGGTGAATTTCTAGATGAACAAATTGCTAAGGTTAGGGAGAATGCAAATATTGAAACTGATAATATTTATGAAAGTGATAATGAAGCTTCTCCCCCTATATATGAATTGCTTGTTGTCCCTGAGGGTTATGTTATGGATGAAGAAACTGCTAGAGACTTTCTTGCTTGCATGGCTATTATTAGCTAAGTTGAAAGTAAATTCCTTGAATGCTAGAATGAAACATGACCCTGCTTTTTCTACTTCACCTGTCTTTGTTACTGATAAGGATTATGATTTCTCTGTTGATCCTGAGTTAATTACTTTGGTTGAATCTGATCCTTTCCATGGCTATGAGTCTGAAACTGTTGTGGCTGATCTTATTAAGTTGAATGATATAGCCACCCTGTTTACCAACGATGAAAAGATTCATTATTATTATATCCTTAAGCTATTTCGTTTCTCGTTAAAGGGTGATGCTAAGACTTGGTTTAATTCTCTTGATCCTGGTTGTGTGCGTAGTCCCCATGATATGATGCATTAATTTTCTGCTAAATATTTTCCCGCTCATAAGAAACAAGCTGCCTTACATGAAATATATAATTTTGTGCAAATTGAAGAATAGAGTTTCCCACAAGCTTGGGGGAGGCTTCTCCAGTTACTTAATGCTTTGCCTGATCATCCTCTTGAGAGGATTGATATACTTGATGTCTTTTATAATGGACTAACAGATGCTTCCAGAGACCACCTGGATAGTTGTGTTGGTTGTGTTTTCAGGGAAGGGACAGTTGATCAAGCTGAATTACTATTGAATAATATGCTAGACAATGAAAATAATTGGACACTTCCTGAACCAGCCCCTAAGCCAACTCCGAAGAAAAGGGGTGTTCTATTTCTCAGTCCTAAAGATATGCAAGAGGCAAAGAAATCTATCGAAGAAAAAGGTATTAAAGTTGAAGATGTTAAGAATTTACCACCTATTAAAGAAATACATGGTCTTGATAACCCGACACAGGTAGTGAAGGTAAATTTCTTTATAGATTTGATGAAGGTGATATTCCTCGTTATAAGTCTGCTAGCCAATGCTTAGATGAGTTTGACAATTTGATAGTGAAACAAGAAAACTTCAATGCTTATGTTGGTAGACAATTGAAACACAATGCTTATATGATTGAACGCTTGAGTGATTATATGTCTAGAGTTAAAGGTGAATTGAAACTCATTAGTAAACATGCTTCTATGGTTACCACTCAAGTAGAATAAGTACTTAAGGCTCAGAATGATTTGCTCAATGAATTAAATAGTAAGAATAATGACTATGCAGTTAGAGTTGCTACTAGAGGTGGCAAAATGACTCAGGAACCTTTGTATCCTGAAGGCCACCCTAAGAGAATTGAGCAAGATTCTCAGAGAGCCAACTTAGATGCACCTAGTTCTTCTAAGAAGAAGAAAAAGAAAAATGATAGGACTCTGCATGCTTCTAGTGAACCTGTAGCTGACACACCTGAGAATCCCAATGATATCTCTATTTCTGATGCTGAGACACAATCTGGTAAAGAACATGAACCTAGTGATAATGTTAATGATGATGTTCATGATGATGCTCAACCTAGCAATGATAATGATGTAGAGATTGAACCTGCTGTTGATCTTGATAACCCACAATCAAGGAATCAACGTTATGATAAGAGAGACTTTGTTGCTAGGAAGCACGGTAGGGAAAGAGAACCATGGGTTCAGAAACCCGTGCCTTTCCCTCCGAAACCATCCAAGAAAAAGGATGATGAGGATTTGGGCGCTTTGCTGAAATGATTAGACCTATATTTTTGCGTATGCATTTGACTGATATGCTCAAAACTAATCCTTATGCTAAGTATATGGAAGATATTATTACCAATAAAAGAAAGATACCTGAAGTAGAGATTTCCACCATGCTTTCCAATTACACTTTCAAAGGTGGAATACCTAAGAAACTAGGAGATCCAAGAGTACCCACTATACCTTGCTCCATTAAAGGAAACTATGTTAAAACAGCTTTATGTTATCTTGGAGCCGGTGTTAGTGTTATGCATCTCTCTTTATATCGTAGACTTGACTTGAGTAAGTTGACACCTACTGAAATATTTTTGCAAATGGCTGATAAATCAACTTCTATACCGATGACCCACAAGTGTATGGGATCTATCGTAGTACTTTCGATAAGTAAGAGTGTCGAACCCAACGAGGAGTAGAAGGAAATGATACGCAGTTTTCAGTAAGGTATTTTTTGCAAGCACTGAAATTATAGGTAACAGATAGTTTTGTGATAATGTAATTGGTAGCAAGTGACAAACAGTAAAAGTAAATAAGGTGCAGCAAGGTGGCCCAATCCTTTTTGTAGCAAAGGACAAGCCTGGACAAACTCTTATATAAAGGAAAGCGCTCCCGAGGACACATGGGAATTATCGTCAAGCTAGTTTTCATCACGATCGTCTGATTCGCGTTCGGTACTTTGATAATTTGGTATGTGGGTGGGCCAGTGCTTGGGTGCTGCCCTTACTTGGAAAAGTCTCCCACTTATGATTAACCTCTAATGCAAGCATCCGCAACTACAAAAGAAGTATTAAGGTAAACCTAACCATAGCCTAAAACATATGGATCCAAATCAGCCCCTTACGAAGCAACGCATAAACTAGGGTTTAAGCTTCTGTCACTCTAGCAACCCATCATCTACTTATTACTTCACAATGCCTTCCTCTAGGCCCAAATAATGGTGTAGTGTCATGTAGTCGACATTCACATGACACCACTAGAGGAGAGACAACATACATCTCATCAAAATATCAAACGAAGACCAAACTCACATGACTACTAATAGCAAGACTTCTCCCATGTCCTCAGGAACAAAAGTAACTACTCATAAGACATAATATTGTTCATGATCATAGGGGTATTAATATGCATAATGGATCTGAACATATGATCTTCCACCAAATAAAACAACTAGCATCAACTACAAGGAGTAATCAACACTACTAGCAACACACAGGTACCAATCTGAGGTTTGGGTACAAAGATTGGATACAATAGATGAACTAGGGTTTGAGAGGAGATGGTGCTGGTGAAGATGTTGATGAAGATAGCCCTCCCCAAGATGGGAGAGTTGTTGGTGATGACGGCGGTGACGATTTCCCCCTCCCAAAGGGAAGTATCCCCGGCAGAATAGCTCTGCCGGAGCCCTAGATAGGTTTCCGCCTCGGTTCCGCCTCGAGACGGAGGCTTTTGGTCCCGAAAGCCTCCTTATGATTCTTTTCAGGTCAAAACACCTCATATAGGAGAAGATGGGCATCGGGGGCCTTCCGGCTGGCCCATGAGGCATGGGGCGCGCCCTGGGAAGGGGGCGCGCCCCCCACCCTCACGGACAGCCGGTGGCCCTCCTCGTGGACTTTTTTCGCCAGACATTTTTTATATTTTCTGAAATGACGTTCTGTTGAGTTTCAGGGCTTTTGGAGTTGTGCAGAATAGGTTTCCATGGTTTGCTCCTTTTCCAGCCCATAATTCCAGCTGCCGGCATTCTCCCTCTTCATGTAAACCTTGTAAAATAAGAGAGAAAAGGCATAAGTATTGTGACAAAACATGTAAGAACAGCCCATAATGCAATAAATATCAACATATAAGCATGATGCAAAATGGACGTATCAACTCCCCCAAGCTTAGACCTTGCTTGTCCTCAAGCGAAAGCCGATATCGAAAAATATGTCCACATGTTTAGAGATAGAGGTGTCGATAAAAACAAAATACGGACATGAGGGCATCATGATCATTCTTATAACAGAAACTTAAGTAAATATAGCCATATGATTCTTATGCTAAAGTAACAAATCATCCACAATATCAAGTATGAATCATAAACTTCATTGGAAACTAACAAACTTTGATCTCGGTCATTGAAGCAATTGTAATTTATCGTAACACCGGAAAGAGTCAATACGAGCTTTTCGGCAAGCCTACATACTCAACTATCATATAATCTTTCACAATTGCTCACACTCACGCAATACTTATGTTTATGGAGTTTTAATCGGACACAGAGAAAGATAGGGGCTTATGGTGTTGCCTCCCAACCTTTTACCTCAAGGGTAATGTCAATAGTAATAGATCATGAAAACTTACATCCAAGTGGGTATATATGTCAGGATCTTTCCAACACAATGTGCTTGCCAAAGGATAAAATGTACAAAGTAAAGGTGGATTTCGCCTTGACACTTATAAGACAGGAATAATAGATAGGCCCTTCACGGGGGGAAGCAGAGGTTGTCATGTGTTTTTATGGTTGGATGCACAAAGTCTTAGCATAGAAGAACTTCGTTTTCTATTACCACTTGTGATAAGGACCTTTATTATGCAGTCCGTCGCTTTTATTACTTCCATAACACAAGATCGTATAAAGCTAATTTCTCCCACACTAATAAAGCATACATATTTTAGAGGATTTGCAACATGACAACTTACTTGGAAGGATCTTTCTCAATCCATGGGTAGGTATGGTGGACTCTCATGGCAAAACTGGGTTTAAGGATATATGGAAGCACAAGTAGTATCTCTAGTTAGTGCAAGGAGTTTTGGCTAGCATGAGGGGGAAAGGCAAGCTCAACATGTTGGATGATCCATGACAATATACTTTATTTCGGATATAAAAGACATAACCCATTATGTTGTCTTCCTTGTCCAACATCAACTCTTTAGCATGTCATACTTTAATGAGTGCTCACAATCATAAAAGATGTCCAAGATAGTATATTTGTATGTGAAGTCTCTCTTCTTTTATTACTTTCTATTAATTGCAACGATGAACAAAACTATGTTTGTCACATCCCAACAACTTTTATTTATCATAATCTTATATGTGAAGTCATTACTTCCCATAAGATCGATATGATCTCTTTGATATTCTTTATGTTTTCTTTCTTTTTATCATGACCCAAGTGAGGAAATCAAGCCCTTGACTCAACACTAATCTTTATTATATAACTCACGGACTCGGTTACGAATGGTAAAGCTCACAAGGCAAAAGCTCACAACTAGATCATGCTAATTTTATTCTAATAGATCGAGATACTACGAAAAGGATCGAACTAAGTAAACAGTAAAGATAGGAGTGATGGTGATACGATACCGGGGTCACTCCCCCAAGCTTGGCAATTGCCAAGGGGAGTGCCCATACCCATATGATTATGTCTCCTTCTTCGGGGGTGGTGATGATGACTTCTTCCTGAGCTTACGCTTAAGGGCAGGATTTTGCTCCTTTAGATTATTGATCTCTTGCTCAAGGTTTAATATCTTCTTGCATAATGCCTGCTTGTTTTCCTGCAAGAGGTTAAAAGGGATAAATTCGATCTTAGGTTTCTTTACTCTGTCGGGAAGGCTTGACTTTTTGAACTCCACATGCATGTCTCCCGGTTGAGGTAGTGGGAATTCGTCTTCATCTAAGCTGGTCCACTCTTTCCCCTTTGGATCATGGTCCTATTCTTCCTCTGTGGTCCAACCATAATGCTCCAAATCACCATAGACCTAAGGGTCAGCAAGGGAATCAGCCACATAGATTTCTCCCTCCGAATCCTGGGACGACATGCTGCCTTTATCTGCGACAGAAACTACTTGAAACAAAAACAGAGGAGTTTTGCGTGATGCAGACGTCAAAACCTTCGGAAGTATATATAATGAATTTTTACCGAACAAAAGGAGTAACCCACAAGAAAACAGAGTCCGGGGGACACACGGGGTGCCCACGAGGCAGGGGCGCGCCCTGGGAAGGGGGGCGCACCCTCCACCCTCGTGGACGCCTCGTGTCTCTTCCGGACTGCGGTTTATTTTTCTATTTTTCTAAATATTCCAAAACGGAAAAAATTGCATTTAGAGTTGTTTTGGAGTCGGTTTACTTACCGTATCATGTACCTCTTCCTTTCGGAGGATGAATTGTTCTGAAAAGTGTCCCTTATGTATTCCTCCGGGGTTACAGTTTCAATAACAGTAGTTTCAACATTTATAGGATTACCTGAGATATAATGTTTGATTATTTGACCATTCACCACCTTTGGATTTGTGCCTTCGAAGTTGTTGATTTTTATGGCACCGGAACGATAGACCTCCTCGATAACGTAAGGTCCTTCCCACTTGGAGAGAATTTTTCCTGCAAAAAATCTTAAACGAGAGTTGTATAGCAAGACATAATCACCTACGTTAAACTCACGCTTTTGTATTCTTTTGGCATGCCATCTTTTAACCTTTTCTTTAAACAGTTTGGCATTCTCATAGGCATGGGTTCTCCATTCATCGACACAGCTAATGTCAAATAGCCTCTTCTCACCGGCAAGTTTGAAATCATAGTTGAGCTCCTTAACAGCCCAATATGCCTTATGTTCTATCTCAAGAGGTGAGTGACATGCTTTTCCCTGTACCATTTTATACGGAGACATACCCATAGGATTTTTGTATGCAGTTCTATAGGCCCATAAAGCATCATCAAGTTTCTTGGACCAATTCTTCCTAGACCTATTAACTGTCTTTTGCAAGATTAATTTCAACTCCCTATTACTTAGTTCTACTTGACCACTAGTCTGTGGGTGATAAGGGGATGCAATTCTATGGTTGACATCATACTTAGCAAGCATTTTACGGAAAGCACCATGAATAAAGTGTGAACCACCATCAGTCATTAGATACCTAGGGACTCCAAACCTCGGAAATATGACTTCTTTAAGCATCTTAATAGAGGTGTTATGGTCAGCACTACTAGTTGGTATAGCTTCTACCCACTTAGTGACGTAATCAACAGCAACTAAAATATGCGTGTACCCATTAGAGGCAGGAAAAGGTCCCATATAATCAAAGCCCCGAACATCAAATGGTTCAATAACAAGTGAATTATTCATAGGCATTTCTTGACGTCTACTAATATTACTAATTCTTTGACATTCATCACAAGATAAGACAAACTTACGGGCATCCTTGAAGAGAGTAGGCCAATAAAAACCGGATTGCAATACCTTATGTGCAGTTCTATCTCCCGCATGGTGTCCTCCATAAGCTTCGGAGTGGCACTTGTGTAGGATTTGTTCATGTTCATGCTCAGGTACACAACGTCTAATGATACCATCTACTCCGTCTTTATAAAGATGTGGGTCATCCCAGAAGTAATGTCTCAAATCATAGAAGAACTTTTTCTTTTGCTGGTATGTGAAGCTAGGAGGTATAAACTTAGCAACAATATAATTTGAAAAATCAACATACCATGGAGCACTACGAGAAGTATTTATGATAGCTAGTTGTTCATCAGGAAAGCTATCATCAATAGGTTGTGGGTCATCAAGTTTATTCTCTAACCTAGACAAGTTATCTGCTACGGGGTTCTCAGCTCCCTTTCTATCTATAATATGCAAGTCAAATTCTTGTAGCGAGAGAACCCATCTAATAAGTCGAGGTTTAGTATCTTTATTTTCCATAAGGTATTTGATAGCAGCATGATCAGTGTGAATAGTTACTTTAGAATCAACGATATAGGGTCTAAACTTATCACAAGCAAATACAACTGCTAAAAATTATTTCTCAGTAGTGGCATAATTTCTTTGGGCACTATCTAGAATTTTACTAGCATACTGGATAACATTCAATTTTTTATCAACTCTTTTCCCTAGAACAGCTCCTACAGCATAATCACTAGCATCACACATAATCTCAAAGGGTAAATTCCAGTCAGGAGGCTGAACAATAGGTGCGGAGATCAATGCTTTCTTAAGTATTTCAAATGCTTCTAGACAATCATCATCAAAGACAAAAGGAATATCTTTTTGTAAGAGATTAGTCAGAGGCCTGGAGATTTTGGAGAAGTCCTTAATGAACCTCCTATAAAACCCGGCATGACCAAGGAAACTTCGTATACCTTTGATGTCCTTAGGGCATGGCATATTTTCAATAGCATTCACTTTAGCTTTGTCAACTTCAATACCTCTTTCAGAAATTTTATGTCCCAATACAATGCCTTCATTAACCATAAAGTGGCACTTCTCCCAATTCAAGACAAGGTTAGTGTCTTCACATCTCTGCAAAACTCGATCAAGGTTGCTTAAGAAATCATCAAAAGAAGTTCTATAAACGGAGAAATCATCCATGAAAACCTCAACAATCCTTTCACAAAAATCAGAGAATATAGCCATCATGCATCTTTGAAAGGTAGCAGGTGCATCACATAAACCAAAAGGAATACGTCTATAAGCAAAGGTACCGAAAGGACAAGTAAAAGTGGTCTTTTCTTGATCCCCTTTTGACACAGGTATTTGAGAGAACCCAGAATAACCATCTAGAAAGCAGAAATGAGTATGTTTGGATAATCTTTCTAGCATTTGATCAATAAATGGCAAGGGGTAATGATCTTTCTTAGCAGCTTTATTTAACTTACGGAAATCAATTACCATCCTATAACCTATAACTATTATTTGCGGAATCAATTCTTCTTTATCATTAGGAACGATAGTCATACCTCCTTTCTTAGGGACACAATGGAGAGGACTTACCCACTGGCTATCAGCAACTGGATAGATAATACCTGCCTCTAGAAGCTTTAGTATTTCCTTCCTTACCACTTCTTTGATCTTAGGATTTAACCGTCGCTGATGATCAATAACTGGTTTAGCATTTTCTTCCAATTTTATCTTGTGTTGGCATATAGTGGGACTAATGCCCTTAAGATCATCCAGAGTATATCCAATAGCAGCACGGTGCTTCTTGAGAGTTTTCAATAATTTTTCTTCTTCCTGCTCTGAAAGGTTAGCACTAATAATAACAGGATATATCTTCTTTTCATCAAGATAAACATACTTAAGATTATCAGGCAAAGGTTTAAGTTCAAACACGGGATCACCCTTGGGTGGAGGAGGATCCCCTAGGATTTCAACAGGAAAGTTGTTTTTCAATACAGGTCCCTGTGTAAGGAATACTTCATCTATTTCCCTTCTCTCATTCATATGCATATCATTTCCGTGGTCTAGCAGATATTGTTCTAAAGGATCATTAGGTGGCACGGCAATAGAAGCAAGACCAATAATTTCATCCTTACTGGGTGGTGCCTTTTCAAGGGGTTGTCTACGGAATTTAGCAAAGTTAAAATCATGAGACATATCCCCTAATCCAACCGTGACAATATCTTTCACGCAGTCTATCTTGGCATTAACAGTATGCAAGAAGGATCTACCAAATATAATGGGACAGAATGCATCTTGTGGGGAACTAAGAACAAGAAAATCAGTAGGGTATTTGACCTTTCCACACAAGACTTCAATATCTCTAATAAACCCAACTGGTGAAATAGTGTCTCTATTGGCAAGCTTAATAGTAACATCAATCCCTTCTAGCTCAACAGGTGCAATATCGTCCATTATTTCGTTATATAAATCAAGAGGGATAATACTCGCACTAGCACCTACGTCACATAAACCATGATAGCAATGATCTGCTATCTTAACAGAAATGACAGGCAAGCCTACAACCGGTTTATGTCAATTCCTAGCATTGGGTTTGGCTATTCTAGCAGACTCTTCTTGTAGGTAAATAACATGTCCATCTAAATCTTCTACCAAGAGATCTTTAACCATAGCAACACTAGGTTCAACTTTAATTTGCTCAGAGGGTGTAGGTGTTCTAGTATTACTCCTACGAACTACAGTTGAAGCTTGAGCATGATCCTTTATCCTAACAAGGAAAGGTGATTTCTCAATATAAGTGGTAGGTATAACAGGATCAACATTATAAGTGATAGTCTTTTCTTCAACTTTAATAGGTTCAACTACTTTTACTTCAATAGGGGGGGTGGTATTTAAACCACTTCTCCTTAGGGAGATCAACATGAGTAGCAAAGGATTCACAGAAAGAAGCTACTATCTCAGAGTCAAGTCCATATTTAGTGCTAAACTCACGGAAAACATCGGTATCCATAAAAGCTTTAACACAATCAAACTTAGGGGTCATACCTGACTCCTTACCTTCGTCGAGATCCCAACCTTTAGAGTTGCGTTTAATTCTTTCCAATAAATCCCATTTGAAGTCAATAGTCTTCATCATATAAGAGCCAGAGCAAGAAGTGTCGAGCATGGAGCGACTATTATGAGAAAGCCGAGCATAAAATTTTTGAATGATCATTTCTCTTGAGATCTCATGATTGGGGCATGAATATAACATTGACTTAAGCCTCCCCCAAGCTTGAGCGATGCTTTCTCCTTCGCGAGGCCAGAAATTATAAATATAATTACGATCACGATGAACCTGGTGCATAGGGTAGAACTTCTGATGAAATTCCAACTTCAGACGATTATAGTTCCATGATCCCATATCATCGCATAGCCTAAACCATGTCAATGCATCTCCCTTCAAAGATAAAGGGAAGACCTTCTTCTTGATAACATCCTTGGGCATACCTGCAAGCTTAAACAATCCACAAACTTCATCCACATAGATTAGATGTAAATCGGGATGCAGTGTTCTGTCTCCTGTAAAGGGATTTTCAAGCAGTTTCTCTATCATACCCGAAGGAATATCAAAGCAAACATTTTCAATAGGTGCATTAGGTTGAGGAGAAACTCTTTGCTCTTCTGATCGGGGTGAAGATATCCCGAACAAGCCCCTCAAAGGATTTTGAGCCATAGTAACAAGTGACAAAAAAATTCAACACACTATATAATTTTTTCCTTACCAAAGGCGCTTCACTCCCCGGCAATGGTGCCAGAAAAGAGTCTTGATGACCCACAAGTGTAGGGGATCTATCGTAGTCCTTTAGAAAAGTAAGAGTGTCGAACCCAACGAGGAGCAGAAGGAAATGATAGGCAGTTTTCAGTAAGGTATTTTCTGCAAGCAGTGAAATTATAGGTAACAGATAGTTTTGTGATAAGGTAATTGGTAGCAAGTGACAAACGGTAAAAGTAAATAAGGTGCAGCAAGGTGGACCAATCCTTTTTGTAGTAAAGGACAAGCCTGGACAAACTCTTATATAAACGAAAGCGCTCCCGAGGACACATGGGAATTATCGTCAAGCTAGTTTTCATCACGATCGTCTGATTCGCGTTCGGTACTTTGATAATTTGGTATGTGGGTGGACCAGTGCTTGGGTGCTGCCCTTACTTGCACAAGCCTCCCACTTATTATTAACCTCTAATGCAAGCATCCACAACTACAAAAGAAGTATTAAGGTAAACCTAACCATAGCCTGAAACATATGGATCCAAATCAGCCCCTTACGAAGCAACGCATAAACTAGGGTTTAAGCTTCTGTCACTCTAGCAACCCATCATCTACTTATTACTTCCCAATGCCTTCCTCTAGGCCCAAATAATGGTGTAGTGTCATGTAGTCGACGTTCACATGACACCACTAGAGGAGAGACAACATACATCTCATCAAAAGATCGAACGAAAACTAAACTCACATGACTACTAATAGCAAGACTTCTCCCATGTCCTTAGGAACAAAAGTAACTACTCACAAGACATAATATTGTTCATGATCAGAGGGGTATTAATATGCATAATGGGTCTGAACATATGATCTTCCACCAAATAAACCAACTAGCATCAACTATAAGGAGTAATCAACACTACTAGCAACCCACAGGTACCAATCTGAGGTTTGGGTACAAAGATTGGATACAAGAGATGAACTAGGGTTTGAGAGGAGATGGTGCTGGTGAAGATGTTGATGAAGATAGCCCTCCCCAAGATGGGAGAGTTGTTGGTGATGACGGTGGTGATGATTTCCCCCTCCCGGATGGAAGTATCCCCGGCAGAACAGCTCTACCGGAGCCCTAGATAGGTTTCCGCCTCGGTTCCGCCTCGAGACGGCGGCGTTTGGTCCCCAAAGCCTCCTTATGATTTTTTACAGGTCAAAACACCTCATATAGGAGAAGATGGGCATCGGGGGCCTTCCGGCTGGCCCACGAGGCAGGGGGCGTGCCCTGGGAAGGGGGGCGCACCCCCCACCCTTGTGGACAGCCGGTGGCCCCCCTCGTGGTCTTCTTTCGCCAGATATTTTTTATATTTTCTGAAATGACGTTCTGTTGAGTTTCAGGGCTTTTGAAGTTGTGCAGAATAGGTTTCCAGAGTTTGCTCCTTTTCCAGCCCAGAATTCCAGCTGTCGGCATTCTCCCTCTTCATGTAAAGCTTGTAAAATAAGAGAGAAAAGGCATAAGTATTGTGACAAAACATGTAAGGACAGCCCATAATACAATAAATATCAACATATAAGCATGATGCAAAATGGACATATCATATACCTGTCGCTATTCGTGAGGATGTGCCTGTTGTGGTTGCAAATGTTACTACTTTAATGGACTTTGTTATACTTGATATTCCCGAGGACGATAGTATGTCTATTATCCTTGGTAGACCCTTTTTCAATACTGCAGGGGCTGTTATTGATTGCAACAAAGGCAATGTCACTTTTCATGTCAATGGTAATAAGCATACGGTACACTTTCCGAGGAAACAACCTCAGGTCCATAGTATCAATTATATTGGAAAATTTTCAACTATTACTATTGGAGGTTTTGAATTTCCTCTTCCTATTGTCAAGAAGACATATGATATTCTTATTGTTGGGGACATACATATCCCCATTGAGGTAATCTAGTGCTATTCGAAAATTCTCCGGTTTCATGTTATTCGGAAAGAATTTATTGACTAGACCTGATCAACCTTGTTAATGGATTCCTTTTGATGAGTGTGAGATGGGTGAATCTAGATAGCACAACCTTATGTATCCCCCTTTTACTTTTTGTTAATTAGAATAAAGAAAGAAAAAACAGTATTTTCTGTATGTTTCCAGACTTATCCATGCAATAAAAAAATACCCCAAAAATAAAAGTTCTCCAAATGCCCTCAAAATGAAATATGATTTTTCTAGAATATTTGAGAATATATGGCACAGAAAACACAGCGAGGGGAGCCAGCACCAGGCCACGAGGGTCCAGGGTGCACCCATCCTCATAGGGCGCGCCCCCTGCCTCATGGGCCCCACGTGGCCCCCCTCCACTTATCCTGCACCCACACCCTTCTTCTTCCTCCCAAAAAATAACCATCCAGCTCAAGCACGAGTTCTAGCTCATCTTGCTGCCATTTTGGATCTCCTTGCTCAAAGCTCCATTCACAAAACTATTTGGGGAGATTGTTCCTTGGTATGTGACTCCTCCATTGGTCCAATTAGTTTTTGTTCTAGTGCTTTATTTATTGCATTTTTTTGCTGCGGTGGTGACCTTGTTCTTGAGCTTGCATGTCAAATTTCTTTAGTCCCAAGTAGTTCTGATGCATGATATAGTCTCTAGGCACTTGTAGGAGTTGTTGCTATCAATCTTGTTGAGTTTGGTTAACTTTTATTTAGACTTACTAAAAATTTCAGAAAATTTTAGAGAAAATGCATAGGAAAATCTTCCAAGGTGGTTCTTCAAGGAAGCAAGAACCAAGGCTTGCGATTCGTGAGCCGGACGATGAACTGCCGAGGGAAGCTGAAGTGAGGCCTTGTGAATGGCCGTCAGACGAATTTATGATTCAGGTTGGCATTATGGAGGAATTTGACGCATATGTGCGCAACACTGACCTCGAGGGCTTCATACAAGATAAGTGCCCTCAATACCGTTACTTAACTGATACCTTTGTGAGAAGGTTTAAATTTTCATCTTTAGGAAATTCTCACACTGTCCTGTTTGACCTTTATGATAAATCCTACACCATGGACTTAGAGGATTTTAATGATGCTTGTAAGCTCCTGCAGTGGGGCAGTATGGGTGATCCTCGCAAATCTGAATATAGAGACTTCCTTGCTAGTATCACTGTGGGGGAATCTAGAGAAATCACACAAGCTACCATAGGGAGCATTCATTTTCCTGCTATTCATTACTTTGCTCTCTTTATTGGTAGATGCATAAACGGTAAAGATGAGGCTTGTCACATGTGTGTCCCTGATCTTAGTGTTCTCAAGAGTGTTGTATTATGTGATAGACAATACAACTTGGGAGCCATTGTTGCACGAAGGCTAAATCATAATGGTTTGTATGGAGATTTATTTGGTGGGATTTATGCCACTCCCATAGCCCGCCGTCTTGGTGTGCCTGTACATGAAAATGATGAACCTTTACCGCTTGCTTATTTGGAGTACAATGCTATGGTTAGTCACCGGTTTATAGAGAGGGATGAACAATCCCTCAAATATCGACTAATCTTTAACAGGCATCACGCCTTCCATATTGCTCTTCCTGCCCCTACCTTGTTTGACTTTCAGGCAAAAGGGAGATATACTATAACCAGGGAGGAGGCAAATGAGTATCATGATATGATGGAAGCAGCCCGTCTTCAAGCTGCAGCTCAGCAGGCAGTAGCTGCTGCATCTCAGTACAACCCCAACTACAACTTTGGATATCCGTCAAGCCAATACTGGCCATAGACCAACTTAGGCCAAAATCCTAAGCTTGGGGGAGTACGTGTTTCTCACTAACTTTACATTCATGTTCACACACTTATTCTAGTTGTCGGTGCTCACACTCTTTCATTGTACCATCCATGCTTAGTTTCAATTATTTTTCTTAGTCTTTTTCTTGTGTGCTAGAAAACAAACCTTAAGAAAAACAAAAAAGATACTAGTTGTAGCTTCTAGCTAGTTTACTTTCCTTGCTTGTAGTAGTAATCAAAAGAAAACCCAAAAAGATTTATCGTTCTTCTTTTGCTTGTTGGGAGCTTTCCCGTGTAAATAGTTTCTTTTCTTTTCTTTGGGGGTTAAGAGTAGAAGACCATGTTGAAAATGCTTAGTGGCTCTCATATGCTTTATTGTTGATTTAACCTTGAGCCATATTACCTTGTCTTCTCTCTTGTATTAAATGCTCGCAGATTCCAGCTTAGTCCAATGCACGTGCACTATTATTATTATCCACACCGTTCGGTCGTGCGAGTGGAAGGCAATAAGGATGATATATGATGAATTGATCGAGATGAGAAAAGCTAGTATGCACTCAACCTCTCTTGTTTTTGTAAATATGATAGTTCATCGTTCCTGATTCAGCTTGTTAAGAATGAAACATGCTTGCGATGACAATTAGAGATCATAGCTGCTTATGACATGCTTAATTAGCTAAGAGTTTATAATGGTCTATCTTGCATGCCAACATGATGTTAAAACGGTTGTGATGTGGTATGATAGGGTGGTATCCTCCTTTGAACGATTCAAGTGGTCTGACTTGGCACATGTTCACGCATGTAGTTGAAACAAATCAACATAGCCTCCACAATATTTATGTTCATGGTGATTTATATCCTACTCATGCTTGCATTCACTGTTGATTAATTTTAATGCATGTTCATGACTGTTGTCGCTCTCTAGCTGGTCGCTTCCCAGTCTCTTTCTAGCATTCACCTGTACTAAGCGGGAATACTGCTTTTGCATCCACTTCCATAAACCCCAAAGTTATTCCAATGAGTCCACCATACCTTCCTATATGCGGTATTTACCTGCCGTTCCAAGTAAATGTGTATGCGCCAAACTCTAAACCTTGAAATGAAATTATGTATTGTATGCTCGAACAGCTCATGTATCAACTAGGGTTGTCTATATCTTCCATGCTAGGTGGGTTATTCTCACGATGAGTGGACTTCTCTCATCATTCATGAGAAAATGGTTGGTAACCGGGATGCCCAGTCCCATGCTCAAAATCATATTAATTAAACAAAACTCCCCCAGGGTTGTTGCTGGTTTGGACGGTACCCGTTGTTTCAGGCTAGCCGTGGAGTGTGCTTGTTGGTGGTTGGGGGAGTATAAACTTTACCATTCTGTTTGGGAACCTCCTATAATGTGCGTAGTATGGAAGATATCGAGATTATTGGTTGTTATGTTGACAATGAGAGTATACCGCTCAAAATGTTATTCATCTCTATTTAAAAAATCGAGCTGTGGCACCTCTACAAATCCCTGCTTCCCTCTGCGAAGGGCCTATCTATTTACTTTTATGCTGAGTCACCATCCTCTTATTAAAGAGCACTAGTTGGAGATCACCTCTGTCATTTGCATGTATTACTATTAATTTGCATTGAGTATGGTCATGATTGGATCTCTTTTACCATGAATTGCAATGTCTAGTCAGTCCTTGATCTTTAAAGGTGATCTGCATTTATGTTTTGCGGTCTCAGAAAGGGCTAGCGAGATACCATCTTGTTATATCATATTATGATTGTTTTGAGAAAGTGTTGTCATTCGAGGTTTATTATTATTGCTCGCTACTTGATTATGCCATTGATATGAGTAGACATGAGACCTGAAAGTTATTGTGAATGTGGTTAGTTCATGATCATTGCTGAAAATCTTAATGTTGGCTTACATATTTACGACAACAAGAGCAAATAGAGTTTGTCAAAGTCTTTCTTTATCACTTTCAGTTGAATTGCTTGAGGACAAGCAAATGTTTAAGCTTGGGGGAGTTGATACATCTCCAACGTATCTAATTTTCCCAACACTTTTTCCCTTGTTTTGGACTCTAACTTGCATGATTTGAATGGAACTAACCCGGACTGACGTTGTTTTTAGCAGAATTGCCATGGTGTTGTTTTTTGTGCAGAAATAAAAAGTTCTTGGAATGACCTAAAAATCCAAGGAGAATTATTTTAGAAAATATAAAAAATATCTGCGGAAAGATCCACGTTAGGGGGGCCACACTCTGTCCACGAGGGTGGGGGCGCGCCCCCTCCCCCTGGGCACGCCCCCTGCCTCATGGGCCCCCTGATGCTCCACTGACGTACCCCCAGACTCCATATATTCACTTTCGGGGAGAAAAAAACAGAGAGAAAGAATTATCGTGTTTTACGATACGGAGCCGCTGCCAAGCCCTAATCCCTCTCGAGAGGGCTGATCTGGAGTCCGTTCGGGGCTCCGGAGAGTGGAGATCGTCGCCATCGTCATCATCAACCTTCCTCCATCACCAATTCCATGATGATCACCGTCGTGCATGAGTAATTCCATCATCGGCTTGCTGGACGGTGATGGGTTGGATGAGATTTACCATGTAATCGAGTTAGTTTTGTTAGGGTTTGATCCCTAGTATCCACTACGTTCTAAGATTGATGTCGCTATGACTTTGCTATGATAAATGCTTTTCACTAGGGCCCGAGTGCCATGATTTCAGATCTGAACCTATTATGTTTTCATGAATATATGTGTGTTCTTGATCCTATTTTGCATGTCTATAGTCACCTACTATGTGTTATGATCCGGCAACCCCGAAGTGACAACAATCGGGACCACTCCCGGTGATGACCGTAGTTTGAGGAGTTCATGTATTCACTATGTGTTAATGCTTTGGTCCGGTACTCTATTAAAAGGAGGCCTTAATATCCCTTAGTTTCCACTAGGACCCCTGTCAGGGATATTACTAGCAGGTATGAACCGGCTAGTGTAAACCGGCTTATTATAATATGTTTGTATGGTTGTAATATTTAGTAAAGGCTACGTCCCATGAGATCTTAGGGCCCATGAATAGAGTTATGGTTTGTAAACCGCCCAATGATGTAACTTGAGAGATAAGGAAGAAAAGAGCAGAGACTGAGGCGGACACAAGTATGAGCCGGCCTCGGGACTCTGTAAACCGGACCAGGCATCACCTCTATATAAAGGGACGACCCGGCGACGGTTCAGGGACAAGCAAGAAACAACCCGTCGAGACAGGCAAGCAAATCGCTCCCTGTTCATCGACGCCCAAGCAATACCAAAACAAACTAGACGTAGGCTTTTACCTTCATCGAAGGGGCCGAACTAGTATAAACCCTATGTGTCCTTTGTGTGCTTTTAACCCCTTCAAGCTAACCTGTGCGATGGTTCCATCATCAAGTCCGCTAAACCGGACATCTGCCGTGTTAATTCCATGACAGTTGGCGCCCACCGTGGGGCCTCCGCACGATGGTTTCGAGTTCTTGAAGGGCAGCTTTGAAGGGCTCAAGGGCTACGTTGCCGGTCGGATGACCAAGAGTCGCCGCGGCCGGATCTACATCGACGACGTGGGTTGGGGACCGGAGGCCGATTCAATCGAATACAGGTACCGGGTTCCCTTCGGTAGCACCCATGTCTTCATCGGCAAGATCGGCGAACCGGGACCTGAGCCGGACATCTTCTCCAACATCATCGAGCCGGCTCAGCGTGCGAGATCGGCCCGGATTTAGCCCACCATGAAGCACGTTTTCGTTGGAGCAGTTCACGGGGTCCAAGCCGAAGACGGATCGGAATCTGGTGGCGAAACAGTTGTCTACTCCGACGACGAGTCTTCATCCGGGGAGACTGAGTCTTTGTATCAGTTGCAGGACGGTCCGTCTGAGGGTGAGTGCGACGGGAACAGTATTCCAGACCCCTTTGACCCGCCAAACCGGGTGGCTGTCTTTATGGCCGGTTCACAGCCCATGGTGAACGCGGCGACAGCAGAAGCTGGTGTAGGGGGGAGCGGCCTGGCCCTCTCACCTACTGACGTTCTATCCACCTTAGTCGAGGAGTTCACGGCCAAAGCTGTGGCAGAGGTAGCTCCAGCAGACAAGGCGCAGCATGATGCAGAGCTCCTTCAGTTAAAGGGCCGGATTGACCGAGCAAGGGATGATCTGAAAGCGGAGAAGGCTATGATAGCGAAATGGCAAGCGGAATTGAATGATCAGGCTTTTCACCTAAGGATGGAGCAGGCCTCTACACAGGGAGTAAGGAGTCGGAAGTACCAATCCCGTCTACCGCTGGTTTATGAAGCGACGGATCTGTTCAGGACGCCAGGGGCAGGAACTAGCAATGATCCAGCTTTAAACCGGAGGGCACCCCCAGCGAGGGACGAGCCGGTTCAGCAGCCTACTGCAGAGCAAGATCGATGGATCACATCTACGCCTCATGTTCCTACCCCTCCGGGTCATTACTCAAATCCTTTGGACAATATCGTTGCAGTTGCTTCATGCTTAGCTGCTTTACCTATTGAGGGGACGTCTCCAGTGGCATTGGAGGCACGCAGGGTTAAGGATCTACTCTACACGGCGTTGATACAACAGCAAGCATATTCCCACATCAGGGAGAGGTTACATTCAACACCACGTCCCAGCCGGAGTTACACTAGGCATTGGGAGGAACCAGAAGTGTCTTGTAGTGAACGCAGACGGCATCGGCACAGAGAGGATAATCCGGCAGGTGCGGCTACGCAAGCTCAGGATGTAAACCGGGTTAGGTCGATAGCTCGGGAGGAAATCCGTCAGACGACGCCGGTTCACACGACCACGGCGGAGACAGGAGTTACAACAAGTTCCTTTGGTGTGCAGTGTCTTATCCCCGCTTTACGGAGCGTGAAGCTGCCCAAGGATTTTAAAGGGCCACGTAAGGTGCCTAATTACACCGCAGATTTGGCTCCTGAAGCTTGGGTTGAGAGTTACGAGATGGCCATGGAGATGCTGGATGTAGATGAAGCGGCTTGTGCAAAGTACTTTACTATGATGCTTGAAGGTACAGCCCGGACCTGGCTAAAGGGTTTACCCCCAAATTCCATCGGGTCATGGGGAGAGCTACGTCGCCAGTTTATCAAAAATTTCAAGGATACATGCAAGCAGCCGATGTCAGTAGTGGATCTAGCAGCATGTGTGCAAGGAGAGCAGGAATCTACAAGTGCATGGGTGCGGCGAGTATCAGAGATCTTGCATTCTTCAAATAGTATTAATCCCAGTACGGCAATAGTGACTTTAGAGAACAATTGCCGGTTTGAGTCTCTAAAGCTAAAACTGGGACGGCTTAAACGAGATTGTAACGATATGGGAACTCTCATGAGTGCTCTGGTGAAGTATGGGGACTCGGACAACACTAAGTACCCAGAAGCAGAGGGAGACAAAGCAGGGAAAGTTAACAAACCTGGTAAACCGGCGCAAGGTAATCCGGCTACAACAAGCTTCTTGGGCAAGCGAAAGGCGGAGGGTGGCTCTGATTTCGTGGCCAATACCCAAGTTCAAGAGGGTTTCCAGTGCAATAGGGGAAAACCACCCCCACAAACCGGCGGAGGAAATGTTAGTTGGGACCAGGAGTTAAATCAGCCTTGTCCGAAACATAGCACAAGAGGACGACCAGCGAAACACACTATAGGAGAATGCATGCCTTTGATGGAAGCCATAGCGGGCCGCTTCAATTCTAATGACAGGCCTCCGAATGGTGGTTCAGGCCCGGGGTTCTATGGTCCGGGTCATCAGGGAAACAGCTCTGGATCAGGATATCGGGGCAATGGCAATGGTTATCATGGCCGGGCCAATAATCAATATGGTCAAGGTGGTTATAATAACCAGGGTAATCCGCCGCATGGTCAGGGTGGCTACAATAACCAAGGCAGCCAACAGCAGGGCCAAGGTAATCACAATAACCAGGGTAATCAGCAGCGTCAGCAACAACAGCCGCAATCCGGATATCAGAGTAATCCGAAGGAGTTGAGCAGTGGGCAATATCATTTGTTCACCACGAGTCTGTGTAAACGAGATCAGAAGGTTCTAAAGCGGGCAGTCCACGCAGTTGAACCGGCGACACCGCAATTCCTGCGCTGGTCAGAGCAGCCCATTGTATGGAGCAGGGAGGATCACCCGATGCGGGTAGATAATCCGGGCCATTTGGCCTTGGTGGTGGCACCACGGGTGGGAGGTTATAAGTTCACTAAAGTTCTTATGGACGGCGGCAGCAGCATCAATATCTTATACTATGAGACCTTCCGTCATATGGGCCTGACGGATAAGAAGCTAAGGCAATCGAACACAGTGTTCCATGGGGTGGTTCCAGGTAAGTCCGCTTATCCAGTAGGGAAAATTGACTTAGAAGTTACCTTTGGAGATGAGCATGATTCCAGGTCAGAGATGATAACCTTCGAAGTTGTCAAGATCCGGAGCCCCTATCACGCTTTATTCGGGAGGACGGTTTATGCCAAGTTTATGGCTAGGCCATGTTATGTTTATCTGCAGCTCAAAATGCCGGGTCACAAAGGCACGATCACGGTTCACGGAAGTTGCAAGATAGCAGTGGAATGTGAAGAGGGAGATGCTGCCTACGCGGAGGCAGTATGTGCCACAGAAGAGTTGAAGTTTTATAAAGATAATGTTGATCCGGCAGACATGACTCCGTTGAAGAAGCCAACTACAGAGCATGATCCGGCATTGAAGTTTAAATCGACGGAGGAGACCAAGGAAGTTGATTTCGTGCCAGGCGATTCATCCAAACAGTTCACGATCAGCGCTAACCTTGATCCCAAATAGGAAAGCGCGCTCATCGAGTTCATCCGTGAGAACTGGGATATGTTTGCATGGAAACCTTCTAACATGCCAGGTATACCGAGGGAACTCGCTGAGCACATTCTTAATATTGATCCGAAGTTTAAACCGGTCAAACAGTACCTGCGCCGCTTCAATGAAGAGAGGCGCAAGGCTATAGGAGAGGAAGTGGCCAGACTTTTGGCTTCAGGGTTCATAGTGGAAGTTTTTCACCCGGAGTGGTTGGCTAATCCGGTGCTGGTGTTAAAGAAGAATGGAAAGTGGAAAATGTGTGTGGACTACACAGACCTCAACAAAGCTTGTCCAACCGATCCTTTTGCTCTCCCTCGCATTGATCAAATTATCGATGCTACAGCAGGATGTGAGCGGCTAAGTTTTTTGGATGCATACTCAGGATATCACCAGATCAAGATGGCAGTTAAAGACCAGGAGAAGACAACTTTCATAACTCCTTTTGGTGCTTTTTGCTATGTATCTATGCCTTTTGGGCTCAAGAGTGCCCAAGCAACTTATCAGCGTTGCGTTCAGAACTGTCTTATGGGGCAGATAGGAAGAAATGTTCATGCCTATGTGGATGATATTGTGGTGAAGTCAAGGAAGGAAGAGACACTGATAGAGGACCTCAAGGAGACCTTCGACAATCTTCGGGCCTATAAGATGATGCTTAATCCGGAGAAGTGTGTTTTTGGTGTTCCGGCAGGCAAGCTCCTTGGGTTTTTGGTGTCAAACAGAGGAATCGAAGCTAATCCGGAGAAAATCAAGGCAATCACATCTTCAACAAAGCCGGTTTGCATTAATGATGTTCAGCGTATCGCCGGCCGGATCACAGCATTGAGCCGGTTTATTAGCCGTTTGGGGGAGAAGGCGATTCCGCTTTATCAGATGCTGAGAAAGACGGACCGGTTTATATGGAGTGATGAGGCAAATACTGCATTTGAGGATTTGAAGCGACAGCTAGCCAGGCCCCCAGTCCTAGCTGCCCCTGTTGATAATGAGCCTTTGTTGTTATATGTTGCCGCCAACGCACGGGCAGTTAGTGTGGCAATTGTGGTTGAACACAAGGAAGCAGGAAAGGAATACCCGGTTCAGCGTCCGGTTTATTACGTGAGTGAAGTACTCATTGAGTCCAAGCAGAGGTACCCACATTGGCAGAAGCTGGTGTATGGTGTGTTTATGGCAAACCGGAAGTTGAAGCACTATTTCCAAGGTCATCCAATAACTGTGGTTAGTTCAGCACCGTTGGGGGACATAATCCAGAACAGGGAAGCTACAGGTAGAGTGGCGAAATGGGCCATTGAGCTCAGCCCACATGAGTTAAAATATGTGCCACGCACCGCTATAAAATCTCAGGCATTGGTGGATTTCATCAATGATTGGACGGAATTACAAACACCTGAGGAGAAGCCGGATCTTACTTACTGGACGATTCACTTTGACGGTTCAAGACAGTTAGAAGGCTCGGGGGCTGGAGTTGTTTTGACTTCCCTGCGAGGTGATAAGTTTTGTTACGTCCTTCGTTTATTGTTTCCTTGTACTAATAATGCAGCAGAGTATGAAGCATTACTTCATGGCTTGCGGATGGCAAAGGAGATGAACTTAAGCCGGGTTAAATGCTTCGGCGATTCAGATTTGGTGGCACAGCAAGTTTCAGGTAAGTGGGATTCGAGAGATCCCCTCATGGCGGCTTACAGACGAGAAGTGGAAGCAGTTGCTGGATATTTCAAAGGGTATCAAGTGGACCACATAGACCGGCGAAGGAACGAAGCGGCTGATGCTTCAAGCCGGTTGGGTTCTCAACGTAAACCGGTGCCACCAAATACTTTTTTGGATGAGCTGCACAGTCCATCAGTACAAGTACCATCGGAGGAAGACCTAGCTGTACCTGATCCGGAGGCACAGTTAGTTGCAGCACTTCATGTTATTCCGGATTGGACGCTGCCTTATTTGGCATATCTGAGCCGAGGAGAACTACCGGACGATGAAATAGAAGCACGGCAGATAATCCGGCGTTCTAAGTCCATGACAATTGCAAACGGGGAACTTCATCATCGCAGCGTTTCTGGAGCGTTTCAGCGGTGTGTGTCAGCTGAGGAAGGTTGCGAGATTCTTCGCGAGATCCATGAAGGGGATTGTGGTCATCATGCCGGTTCAAAATCATTGGTGGCTAAAGCTTTTCGACATGGTTTCTATTGGTTAACAGCTCATGCTGATGCGGCGGATCTAGTCCGGAAGTGTGATGCTTGTCAGAAGTTTTCGCGGCGTGCTCTTGTTCCGGCACAGGAGCTCCGGATGATACCAATAACCTGGCCGTTTGCGACTTGGGGGCTTGATATGGTTGGACCTTTCAAGCGATCCCAAGATCAGAAAACTCATCTACTTGTGGCGGTGGATAAGTTTACAAAGTGGATTGAAGCAGAACCTGTAAGCAAGTGTGATGCAGCCACAGCGGTCAAATTTATCAAAAAGGTAATTTTCCGGTTTGGCTTTCCACACAGCATCATCACAGACAACGGCACCAATTTATCTAAGGGTGAGATGGAAGAATTTTGTCAAAGAAAACATATTCGCCTAGATGTATCTTCTGTGGCCCACCCTCAAACCAATGGTCAAGCTGAAAGAGCAAACCAGGAGATTTTGCGAGGTATCCAGCCCCGGCTTATGACTCCCTTGCAAAGAACCCCGGGATGTTGGGTTGAGGAGTTACCATCTGTCCTTTGGAGTATCAACACTACACCAAACCGGTCCACAGGTTATATGCCTTTCTTTATGGTGTATGGTGCTGAAGCGGTCCTTCCAAGTGATATCCGTCATGATTCACCAAGGGTGACAACATATGTTGAAGCGGCTAACGAACAGGCAAGACAAGACAGTTTGGACCGGCTGGATGAAGAGCGTGATATAGCAGCCGCACGGTCTGCGATTTATCAACAAGACTTGCGCAGATATCACAGCCGCCGGATTAAGAGTAGAACATTCCAGGAGGGAGACTTAGTACTCCGGCTCATCCAGGACCAAACAGATATGCACAAGCTATCCCCACCTTGGGAAGGGCCCTTTGTGGTCAGCAAGAATCTACACAACGGTTCATATTACCTCGTGGACGTTCGAGAACACAAGGACTCACGGACATCGGAAGAGGAGACAAAGAGGCCATGGAACATCGCCCTCTTACGGCCCTACTATACCTGATCCATGAGCTCCACTGTATCCTATGTATATATTATGATTAATGAATAAACCGGCACCCTCGGTAAACCGGGGGCTCAGCCTTTTTTCCAATACTAATATCTTATGAGGACAACAATACATATAGTATCATATGTCATATTTCAAACATATCGATCGGTTTAAAGCTGATTTTACAGAGTATATACTTAGAAGTAATAAAACTCCCTGAAGAGCGTAAGGTCACATCCGGCTCAAAGAGGACGCTTCATGAAAACCCTCTGGATGGAAATCCATCCAGTGATTGGTTCAAGATTCACCCATGGCTTCATGGAGCCATGGAGGCCCTCTGGACAGGCGACAGCCATCCAGTGATTGGCTTATATTTACCCATGGCTTCATGGAGCCATGGAGGCCCTCTGGACAGGCGACAGCCATCCAGTGATTGGCTTATATTTACCCATGGCTTCATGGAGCCATGGAGGCCCTCTGGACAGGCGACAGCCATCCAGTGATTGGCTTATGTTTACCCATGGCTTCATGGAGCCATGGAGGCCCTCTGGACAGGCGACAGCCATCCAGTGATTGGCTTATGTTTACCCATGGTTTCATGGAACCATGGAGGCCCTCTGGACAGGCGACAGCCACCCAGTGATTGGCTAAAGATTTTCTTACGGTTCCTATGGATGATTCGGCCACATCCATCGACCGGCCCTCTGGATGGCAAGCCCATTCCATTGATTGGCTGAACCTTGCTTTGAGCCTGGCAGCTCGTAAAAAGCCTCGACTACACGGTTTTATTTGCAAATTTGCATTTTTGATTTTTATGTGTTATGGTTCTTTAATCCGGAGTGGGACAATTCAAGAAATTGACCACACATCTACAAAGTTAAAGATCTGGATCATGGGCACCAGCATGAGTAAAAAGTCTGGGTTATAAAACACCAGCAAGAGTTAATCTGGTGTTCATCATAGCCCGGAACAATCATGAGCTTCTATAAGACCAGGGATTATTAATGGGTCTAGCAAAAGACTCCCCTCAAAGAGGCAAAATTCGCCGGATTAAGAGTATCAAGTATACTTGATCTCAGGACATATCTTCATTATCTATGTAGGAACAGATGATATATAAGATAATCCATATCAGACAAAATTGGCAATACCAAAACAAAAGTCGGAGTATCCGGATCAACGTAGACAAATGTTTTCAGCTATCCTATTACAAGGCATAGCAAGCCTGACGGATTAAAAATTGTTCGGCAAAATGAGGTTGCAACTACAAAGATATGCTATGAGCTATGCTCCCTCCTGCTGAGACGGCTGGGCATCAACTTGATCCGGAGTCTCCTCCTCTTCTTGAAGCGGCTGGAAATCAGGGACGCACCAGTCGATTTTTGTTAAAGTACGAAAGTACATTTCTTCGTTGATGAGTTTTGACGGATCGATATCTGGAGCGAAGGTATGAGGGCGCACTGGTGGGATTAGATTGACGGTATCATAAACCGGCTGCTCCACCCGCTCGTTTTGCAAGTCATATCCCGGATGATACCTGGATAAATCTGATTCGGCCGCAAGTTTGTTGGCCAGAGGACGCATCTCCTTCGTCAAGACATGGAGATCCTTTGCGGTGAACGCTGATCCGTCTTCTTTGGTATTTGGATACCCATTAAAGGCTTCTTCCGGATCAAAGTCCGGAACCCACGCCTTCGCTCTGGTAAGCGCCAAGAGGGAACCGGCCCGAGCAGCAGACTTCTTAACTTCCTCCAAACGCACCGGCAAGACAGACAGGCTTTGCAATGTGCCTTGGATGGTAGTAGGGGCCGGTTTATTGAATGATGTTGCACTTATGATCCTTTGAGCGCCGGAATACAGCTGCTCGACCAAAGTATAACATGCTTTGAGTTTCTTTCGTAAGTCATCCCCAAGATGGGTGACACGGCGCCCTACATATGATTATCACAATTAAACCGGCACGGATAGAAGATTGCAAGGATGAAAGCAGGAATACAGATTAAATACTTACCGAAGATTGCAGAAGTCATCAACTCTATTTGCCGCTTTAAACCGGATAACTCTTCAGTCACCGGATTAAGAGCTTCTTCAGCATCCTTGGCCTTTTTCTCCAGATCTTTCTTTTGAACCTCAAAGGCGGTCCGCTCTTCTTCAAAGAATTTCTTCAGCTGTTCAGAAGTCTTTAAACTCAGCTTCAAATCTTTCTTGGCCTTAGAAGCAGCAGCCTCCGTTTCAGCAAGTCTGCTCCGGAGTTCACTGATTTCTTCGTCCCTCCGGTTTAAATCATCCTACAAGGAAGATCAAGTGGTAAGCGGAAGTAATTTAAAGACAAAAGTCTCAAGCACACAAACAAGTTGTCTACTTGACACTTGGGGGATAATGGGCAGTTGAAGCAATAATCAGAAGTAATTTAAATACAAAAGTCTCAAGCACACAAACAAGTTGTCTACTTGACACTTGGGGGCTAATGGGCAGTTGAAACAATAATCAGAGGTAATTCAAAGACAAAGTCTCAAGCACACAAACAAGTTGTCTGCTTGACACTTGGGGACTAATGGATAATTGAAGTATTGAGGGAAAAGTCAAGTCCCAGGCAAATAAACCGAGTTATGCCCCTGGCACTTGGGGGCTAATGTAAGGTCGTTCGATTCATCAGGAAGTACCGGTTCACCTACTAAACATAGCTAAACCGGAACTTGGGGGCTGATATGATATAGACAGAAGGGCATTGAAAGTCAAAAGAAGATGCAAGGGATTACCTCATACTTGTCCTTCATCATGTTAATCAGGCCTGCTTCATAATCTCGACCAGTGTGAGCCGGTTCAAGTACCCGGAATAGAGTTTCTGGGCACTCATGTCAGCAAAGCCGGACAATTCAGTACTCCATTTACCCTTCTCTTTGTGCAGCTTCTCCGCTTTAGCCGTATGTTTGGCTAAGACAGTGGGCTCAGCAGGAGCGGTATAAGCTGTGTGAGTTATTTCCACATCTGGAGAAGCAGTTGTTGGGGGTGGGGTTGCAGTGCGAACCGGACTGGGAGGAGCCGGATTGGTCTGAGGAGGATTGGCCCGGGCAGGACTTGCCGGTTCACGAACATCTTCAGCATTGGGATTCTCAGGCATAGTAGTGTGATCGGCAGGAGCAGGATCCTCAAGTGGAATTGTAGGTTCGCCTTCCGGAGGGATAGCTGAGTCCGGATCAGCCGCCGGATCATCAACGGCAGTCTCAGCAGTTGGTTGGTTGACCTTTTGTTTTTTACTAGGCTTTGGCTTGCTGAAGGAAGTTGGAAAAACAAGTTAGAGCTATAAGACAAAGGGCAATCATAAACCGGATAAAATTAAAGACTTACCCTGGGACGGTTTTTAGGGGTGGAAGCTGTGTGGCAGTTGATTCGCCGGAAGAAGATAACGGAGTCTCCTGATAATCAGGGTCAGGCGGTTTAAGAGGTTTGCGTATGAGCCCGGCCTTGGGATGAAGAAGGGATGGAGAGAGTATAACCTCAGAGCGACGCTTCCGGGCTGGAGTAAGAGATATTCCGGATGATTCCACAGCAAGGCCGCTGTGGCGAGTGGTCCGGCGAAGAGCTTCATGTTGCTGTTTCTTCAAAAGACAATTAGGGTCCAATTGAGCATATGGGTGAGAAAACTGATATTTCCGGACTGTCCGACGACTTTTTTGTGGAAGTGGTTCTGAATCGGAAGAAAGGATAGTTACCTCAACTTCGGCCGGTTTATCTCCGTCAGCCAACTCCTGTGAAAAGTTATCATTAGATACAGATATGAGTAAAAGCGAGCAAGGTAAAGCCGGATTAATTCATACCTCAGAGTCCGGATCGTCATCCTCAGCATGGGAACTGGAGCCACCAGCCGCTTTTCTCTTCTTGGTAACAAAGGTTTTCCGGCGTGTCTGTTTTCCGGTTTTCTCCTGAGGTTTCCTTTTCTAGAAAGGATCATTGGCCTGTTCAAAAGATAAAAGATAAATTGAAGGAACTATTCAAAGGAACGGATTACAGGCATATGAAAGAAAGTAAGACATACCACAGGCAGCTTATTTTTCTTGTAGTATGGAGCCAGTCCGGTTTGGCTACATTCTTCTAAAGTGATGTTAAGCATCTTCTTGGCGGACTCAGTAACTTCTGACTCAGAAAGTTTCTCCTTAGTAAAACGTAGAGGGTCATCCGGTTTACCAGAGTATTGGCACATCAAGCTTGAACGCGGGCTCAGAGGAAGGATACTCCAAGAGAGCCAGCAGCGCATGAAATCCACGCCGGTTAAGCCATTTCCATAAAAGCTTTCAACTTGGAAAGTTGGGAGGCAAACCGGGGCCGCTCTGAAGAGCTGAGGCGCTGTGGCAAGGGGTGGTCCTCCGGAAGACGGTGCTCGCGATAACCCGGCAATGGGTTTTCCCCCGCAGGCGAAGTATCAATACAGTAAAACCAAGATTTATTCCAATCCTTGGGATGTGTGTGTAGAGCGGCATGAGGAAAGACTGCATCCTTCCTTTTCTGAATACTCACCCCGCCTAGCTCCTGATGCAGTCCACTAGTAAATTCAGTCTGCCGGTTTAGGTGAAAGAAATCCCGGAACAAGTCAACTGACGGTTCTTCTTGCAAATACACCTCGGAAAACACTTGGAAGTCACAGATGTTGGAAACAGAGTTGGGACCTATGTCCTGAGGATGGAGCTGAAAAGCAGCAAGTACATCCCGGAAAAACTTCGAACCGGGAGGAGTAAAGCCCCGAGCAATATGGTCAAAGAAGACAATAACCTCCCCCTCTTTAGGGGTAGGAGGGCATTCTTCTCCTGGAGCCCGCCACTTTAGAACGGATTGAGGACCTAGAGTACCGATTGACACAGCTGCGGCTAAATCTTCTTCCGTCATAGTGGAAGGAACCGAGTTGCAAGAAACAAATTGTTTGGCCATGGCAACAGAAGAGCAAGTGCTGAAAGGATAAAGTGTAAAACCGGATTATTCGAGTACAGCGGTATAAACCGGAAGATATATGCAAGGATTACGCAACGGTTTAAGCAAGGGACTAATGATACGGATAACCCGGCAATAACAGGGAGCTATGTTACTACCGGTTCATGACAGCAATAGAGAAAGAGCTAAACCGTCGCGTATGTCTTTAAAAAAATTACAGAGCTTGTGCATGACAGTTTAAACCGGAGTATACTTAACAGATCTACAAAGGAGAAGAAACAGATTTTCACAGACAGCTAAGGCAGAACAGATCTGAGCACGCAAGAAAAAGAAAAATAAATGCAAGGATATACGGGAAGAACTACAAGGGTCCTATACAGAGCGGATAAACTTACAGGTTGAATATGAATGACGAAGATCTAAAGCATACCGCGGTAGAACAGAGGTAAATTTTAAAGGGAAAGATCTAAAGGTCATCACTGAGAACTTGGCGCCTAAGATGAACAAGGTAAAGCTTTCACTGAGGTTCTAATGGCGGAGATGCGAAAGAACCCTAAAGGTTACGGATCTACAGTGAGGAAGAAGATGAAGTACCTGAGAAGCGGCGGTGGAGTTCTATCTGGTTAAGCTCAGGTCGATGCAGCGGCCGGCGAGGACTTGGATTCGGCGGTCGACGGCGGCGGTTCGAGCTCGGGCGACGGAGGAAGAAGAAGGAGCGGAAGAAGATAATGAATGGAGGCAGCGGTATTTATAGAAAAAACGCAGAGCTGAAGCGACAGGCGCGGGATTCGAGGAGGCAAAGGATTGGATAAAGATCCTCTGTCGCCTCGATTTTCGGAACAACCCTTAAACAAAGCCGATGGACAGCTCACGGCGTTAAATGCGGAAGTGATATCACGGTCAGATTAAGTGATTCTCGAGGATGACGTCAGGGCCGGTTTACAAAAAATGAGAAGACACAAGGAAGAAAATTATGCAAGACTGAGAAGATTGATGTGAACAAGTTCAAATCATGCTGGGGCCTAATGTCAGGGATATTACTAGCAGGTATGAACCGGCTAGTGTAAACCGGCTTATTATAATATGTTTGTATGGTTGTAATATTTAGTAAAGGCTACGGCCCATGAGATCTTAGGGACCATGAATAGAGTTATGGTTTGTAAACCGCCCGATGATGTAACTTGGGAGATAAGGAAGAAAAGAGCAGAGACCGAGGCGGACACACGTATGAGCCGGCCTCGGGACTCTGTAAACCGGACCAGGCGTCACCTCTATATAAAGGGACGACCCGGCGACGGTTCAGGGACAAGCAAGAAACAACCCGTCGAGACAGGCAAGCAATACCAAACCAAACTAGACGTAGGCTTTTACCTTCATCGAAGGGGCCGAACTAGTATAAACCCTCTGTGTCCTTTGTGTGCTTTTAACCCCTTCAAGCTAACCTGTGCGATGGTTCCATCATCAAGTCCGCTAAACCGGACATCTGCCGTGTTAATTCCACGACAACACCGCTGCATGGGAGGGTAGGACAAAAGATGTCATGCAAGTTCTTTTCCATAAGCACGTATGACTATATTCGGAATACATGCCTACATTACATTGATGAACTGGAGCTAGTTCTGTGTCACCCTAGGTTATAACTTTTACATGATGAATCGCATCCAACATAATTCTCCATCACCGATCCAATGCCTACGAGCTTTTCACATATTGCTTGTTGCTTATTTACTTTTCCGCTGCTACTATTACAAAAACTACAAAAACACTACTGTTACTTTTATTGCTGTTACCGCTATCTCCATATTACTTTGCTACTAAACTACCTTGCTGCAGATACTAAGTTTCGAGGTGTGGTCGAATTGACAACTCAGCTGCTAATACTTAAGAGTATTCTTTGGCTCCCCTTGTGTCGAATCAATAAATTTGGGTTTAATACTTTACCCTGGAAAACTGTTGCGATCCCCTACACTTGTGGGTTATCATAGCCACCCAGTTACATTGTGACGTTTGGCACACCCAAAGTATTCCTACGGTGTCCGGGAGTTGCACAATCTCATGGTCTAAGGATAGGATACTTGACATTGGAAAAGCTTTAGCATACGAACTACACGATTTTGTGCTATGCTTACGATCGGGTCTTGTCCATAACATCATTCTCCTAATGATGTGATACTGTTATCAATGACATCCAATGTCCATGGTCAGGAAACCGTAACCATCTATTGATCAGTGAGCTAGAACTAGAGGCTCACTAGGGACATGTTGTGGTCTATGTATTCACACATGCATTACGATTTCCGGATAATACAATTATAGCATGAACACTAGATAATTCTCATGAACAAGGAAATATAATAATAACCATTTTATTACTGCCTCTAGGGCATATTTCCAACAATATGATCACCATCGCACTCTCCCTCTACCTTCGAGATTAGTGTTGAACCTAGATAAATATTTTCTGGTGTCTGCGTCGAACCATGAACATGAATAGATTGTGTTTATTGCAATACAGTTATTCATTTAAGTCAGAGAATAATGGTTATTCTATTTACATGAATAATACCTTCTATGGTTGTAGGAACCTAGATCCCAATGGACCGGAGTCTCTGTGCTCAGTGTCATGCCTGGATCGGTATGCTGACACACACATTACTTCAAGGATTCATAGCAGAGTTTCAATCACACTTTATTACATCGAAAATCCTCCTAAAGAATCTCATTACAATAATATGGCTGAAGGCCATCTAACAATAATAAACTAATATGAAATCTTGCGAAAGCATCAAAGATAAGTTGAGTCCATCCAACTCCACGGCAAATATTGAGTGCATGACAACGACCTAATCGCACCTTATTCTCTGTCGGTAAACTCTGCAACATGAGATGTTGCAGCCGTGTAGGTCAGCACATTGAATATGCTGGCAAGAACACACAGTAGCAAGTAATGATGAACAAATTTCTACAACTGTATGCATATTTGGCTGGTGGAGGCTGTAAGGTTTATTTTTGCATAAAACTAATTTTTTTCCTACAACAAAGGAATAAATTTTAGTTACTAATCAGTTTTAAATTAAGCAATATTGAGAAATGGTTCCTCCATCTCAATCCAAAATTACCCAAAGTCATTAATAAAGGAACAAGTTAATTAAATAGAGTGTTGAGATCAGTCCATAATTCAAATGCCAGGATACTCAAGATGTCCATAACCGGGGACACGGCTACTGATGAATAGATTGTACACTCTGCAGAGGTTTGTGCACTTTTCCCCACAAGACTCGACCACATCCATGATCGGATGATCGAGACATAGTCTTTCAAAAGCATTCACCCTTTACCCTGGATAGACTGGTACACCTACTTTCCCCTACATCCGCTAGTCCACCACTGAAAGAGCTCACACAGCATACTCAACCATGCCAGAGCCCATAATGGCTTGTGGCTGCACACGGAAGTTTCTAGGCATGAATGATATATGATCCCTTTGAGCCTGGGTGGCATTCCATAGGATGATCACACGGTTCCTCCGGGATATGCTAGGACAACACTGGATTCTCCAGGTGCCCTGCAACCAATCTACCTAGTTGTGTATTAAAGTTGCCACCTTACACATTCCCTTAGTTGTTATTACAATCACAACTTTCATGAAATCTCACATACCAATCCACGTCTACAAGCATGGCTAAGCAATAAGTAACAAAGCGTATATTCCCTGGGTTGATCTCAAGTCATTGGGTTCCAACCTCATGAACTACTCAGCAATACCACATGTATCCAAGTCCTACTCATGCAATCTTTGAGGATAGAAGTAATGCAATAAAAACTGGGTATAGGAAAGTATGATCAAAGTATGAACTTGCCTTGCTGACGATCGGTGAAACCTAGTGACTCGTACTAGCACGCTTCGCACTCCGGAAATTCTATCCCAAGCAAACAATAGCACACATAAGCAATCATGCAACATAATCGAAGAACAGATCTCGAAAGATTTCGGAAACAAGCAAATGGCTCTTTTAATATAAAACACTTTCTAACAGTACCAAAATTAAGTGAATTAGGCCTTATCAAAAAGTTTAGGTCAAGAGCTTCGATTTGCAAAAGAATCAACTCAAACGGAATTAGGAAACTCAAGTTTCGATCAAACGAAGTTCAAATACAAATTCATTTGAATACAATTTTTAAAACTTGCAAAAACATATTTGAGATGGATTACTTGAAAGTGAGATCAAAACGAAGAGTTTGGCGTTGGATTCACCTAATTCCGACTAACAAGCCAAAAGTAGTGATCGTTTGAAAACCAGGGACTGGTCTGTAAAAACTTTAATCGCGGATAGGTTCTGACGAAAATAATAGAAAAAGAAAAACTCTAAATAGCAAACGTTCATTTTTTCGAACAAAACAACGGACGTTCGCTGTTTAGTAAAACCTAAAAATGAATCTAGGGTTTTCTAAAAAATGATCTAGGGTTTAAAAAATGATAACAAGACCGAAAAAATGGTGGCGGATTTTACCTAGCGGACGGGCTGCGGGTGGGGTCGGCGGCGGGTTGCGGGTCGGTGGCAGATCGGGCGATGGCGGCGGCGTCTCTGGCGGCGGCGGCGGTCGGCGGGAGCGGCGGGGCGGCGGGTGTGGGCGCGAGGCGGTGCGGGTGCGAGCGTGCGGCGGCGGTGGGCAGCAGCAGCGGCGGCGGCGGCTCCTGCGGTAACAGCGACGGGCGCGGTGGCGGCGAAGGTCGAGGCGGCGGTGGGGTGAGTTCGAGGAGGGGGCCGGCTCGGCTTATAAAGGAGCCGGGGGCGGGCCTTTCTTGGCCGTGGGGCGAGGCGGCGGCTGTGTGCGGCCGGGACTCCGGCGGTGTCCGTCTGCGGCACGGCGCGGGGAAGGCAGCGGCGCGGCTTGGGCCGGCTGGCTGGGCTTCGGCCGAGTCGGCCCGTTCCGAAATAGTTTTTTTTTAAATCGCACCACAAAGAAATATTCAAAATAAATTCAAATAAAATCCTAAAAATTTCAGAAACAATTTTCATCGTTCCCTACTAATATTTCGGTCTACTTGCCTTGGTGTACCGCCCATGCTTTTGAGCCTCTACCTTTCTTTACAGCATAGTTAGCATTGGTTTGCGCACATAATCCTGTCAATTGCCCAGCTGTAATTTGTTTACCACGCTTAGCTGTTTTATCGTCTTTTGGGAGAGAGACATCACTAGTGAACATCATGGGACCCCGGTCCATATTACCATCACTGATCACACCCGCTATTTACTTCCTGTTCTTATTTCCTAGTTGCAGTCATATCTATCACTATTATCTCTTGCGTTTGATCCTTTGTAAATGACAATGCCGGAGGGATTGACAACCTCTCTGTACTCGTTGGGAGCAAAGTTATTTGTATCTGTGTGCAGGTCCTGTCAAGCAAAAGTTTCTGGCGCTATTGACACCTTCTTGTCGACCCTCGGAGTCTCACGGGATTCGATCCTTGGTATCTTTGCCAAGGGAAATTTGCCGCTACGCTACATCTCAAACCTTCCACTTGGGGTAACCAACGAGGGGCGAGAAGCCATCAAGCAAGTTTCTGGCGCCGTTGCCGGGGACTCCACTCTTCAAGATAGGGGAGTTGCACGCTATCTTTTATCTTTGCTTTTTAGTCTTGTTAGTTTACCTTTCAGTTCTTGCTTTAGTGTCCCTTACCAAAAATCACAAAAATAGTTATCTTGCTTGCTGCTGCTATGGGTTCCACCGAGAACACCAAGTTGTGTGACTTCACTAGTCATAACAACAATGACTTTATCTGCACTCCTATTACTACACCTGCCACTTCAGCACCTTCTTATGAAATTAAACCTGCTTTACTGAACCTAGTTATGAAAGATCAATTCTCCGGTGCTGGAGATGATGCTGCTTTGCACTTAAATAATTTTGTTGAACTCTGTGATATGCAAAAGTACCAAGAAATAGATGGTGATATTGTTAAGCTTAAGCTTTATCCTTTCTCCTTGAGAGGAGGAGCTAAAATCTGGTTTCAATCCTTGCCTAGGAATAGCATAGATTCTTGGGACAAGTGCAAGGATGCCTTTATTGGGAAGTACTATCCCCCTGCTAAAATTATCCAAATAAGGAGTAACATAATGAATTTTAAACAATTGGATAATGAACACGTTGCCCAAGCTTGGGAACGCATGAAATCTCTTGTCAAGAACTGCCCTACTCATGGTTTGACTACTTGGATGGCTATCCAAACTTTTTATGCAGGCTTGAACTTTACCTCGCGGAACTTGTTAGATTCGGCAGCGGGAGGAACTTTTATGTCAACTACAATTGGTGTTGCCACGAAGCTTCTCGATGAGATGATGACCAATTATTCCCAATGGCACACCGAACGCGCTCCAACAGGTAGGAAGGTAAACTCTGTCGAGGAGATTACCTCCCTAAATGAAAAAGTTGACTTGATCATGTCTCTACTTTCCAAGCAATCTTCTATTGATCCTCATGATGTTCCTTTAAATTCTTTGATTGCTCAAGATCAAGTAGATGTGAATTTATATCTGGAAACAATTTCAATAACAATGCTTATAGGAGTAATTTTGGTAGCAACCCTAGACCGTTCCCCTCTAATTCCTGTGGGAACAACAATGCTTATCCTAGCACCAAGAACTCCACTTCTGAACTAGAGATTATGCTTAAAGACTTTATCACTACCCAAAAAGCCTTCAATAAGAGTGTAGAAAAAAACTAGCCAAACTAGACAATCTCTCTTCGAAGGTAGACAATTTAGCCAATGAGGTAGAATTGCTTAAAATTAGAACTTCCCCTCTTGAGGAGAGGAAGACCACTCCTATGAATGCTATTCAAGTGCAAATTAATGAAAACATTAGGATGATGGCTAAACTTAAAGAGAGATGGGCTAGAGAAAGGGAGAAAGAAAATAGAATTAAGAGCCTTCCTACCCACCATACTGTTTCTACTATCCAAGTTGTTGAGGATATCCAAACTCTTAGCACCCAATGCACTCCTAGTCCCATTGGACCTATTAATGGTGATGCTATTACCTCAACCGTAGAAACTCCTATAACCATAGAAGCTACCAAACAAGTGAGCCTAAAGGACACCACTACCACTTTACTTGATAGTAGTGACCTTGATTTTGATAATTGCACCCTTTCTGAAGTTATTTATTTTCTTCACAAGATGTCTAGAGATCCCCACACTAGCACACTTAATCTTGCCTTCACAGAGCATATCACTAATGCTCTCATCAAAGCTAGGGAGGAGAAGCTTAGGGTAGAAGCCTCCATACCTAGAAAACTAGAAGATGGTTGGGATCCTATGATTAAAATTAAGTTGAATAACTTCTCTTGATATGCTTTATGTGATGTTGGAGCTAGTACCTCCGTTATGCCCAAAAGAATGTATGATATGCTTAAATTGAAATCTTTCGATCCTTGTTCTTCTGGTGTTCGTCTTGTTGATTCTTCCATAAAGAAACCTTTGGGGAGGATCGACGATGTTCTTATCATTGTCAATGACAATTATGTTCCCGTTGATTTTACTATTATGGATATTGAATGTGAACCTTCATGTCCAATTATTTTGGGACGTCCTTTTCTTCGCACCGTTGGTGCTATCATTGACATGAAAGAGGGGAATATAAAATTCCAATTCCCTCTCAAGAAAGGAATGGAACACTTCCCTAGAAAGAAGATTAAGTTACCTTTTGAGTCCGTTACACGGGCTAGCTATTCTTTTACTCTTGATAAAACTTGATCTTTTCTCTTTGCATTATGCCTAGCTTAAAGGCATAAAAGAAAGCGCTTTTGGGAGGCAGCCCACAACGAATAAAATTTTATTTTGCTTTTGTTGTGTCTTGATGTTTGTTACTACAGTAGCATCATCATTGTATCTTTTCTTTTCAGCTTTGTGCCAAGTTTAGCCTCTGATTGCAAGAAAGTTCAAAAGTTGTGACGTGCAGTCCAGAAAACAGATTCTGTCCTTGGACAGAAAAATTCGTATAAAATCACCAGGTCATCTTTTTTATCTGAATTGTTTTGACAGCGTGCTCTATACAATTGTCTTTCGGGCGTCTGTTCTGAGTTTTTTGATTTGGGTTGCAGAAGTGCCCCGAAAAAATTATTTACTACCTGCTGGTCTGTTTTTCACAGATTCTGTCCTGTTTTGCCTTTTCTTCGTTTTGCAAACCTTGAGCTTGCTTTTTCTTTGCAAAAACCTTTTGGCAATCTTGAGAAACAGTAGCTCTTCAAGATTATCTTTATTTCCAGCAGGGAAAAGTTATTTTATTATGGGTACTAACCTCGCTAATCAGATTATGATGAGTTATGTATGAAGGGAGTTTTCAAGTGTGCGAGGGAAGATGATAAAAAGATTCAGGAGGGTCAAACGCTCAAGCTTGGGGATGCCCCCGTGCACCCCCAAGAAATATTCAAGAAGACTCAAGCATCTAAGCTTGGGGATGCCCCCGTGCATCCCCTTCTCCATCAACAATTATCAGTTCGTCTTTCGTTCCACTATATTTTAATCACTTCATGCGTTATGTGCTATGCTTGGAGCATCTTGCTTTTAGTTTCCTTTTTAGTTTTATTTAGCTTTGCTTGCTGTTCATAATGAGTTAGAACCCAGATTTCTTTGTGTGGGAGAGAAACACGCTCCACTTCAACCTAGAACACAACATAGGATTTTCATGCTTATCTTTGATGTGTGTGTTCTTTGTCTTTCAATAGCTGCTGTCATGTTTAGCTCTTAGTTTTCATGCTTTCCTTTTTAAAGAGCTTTTGTTTAGTTAGTTGCTGAACTCTCTTGAGTTTTCATGTTTATCTTGTTAAGAAAGTTTGTCTGTTGCACTGAGTTGTGTGTCTTAACTTAAAGTAGGTAATTGAGGTTGCTATTTAATTTTAGTAGTAACTTGCAATAGTTTTAAGGTGTTGCCATGAGTAATGTCTGAACTTTTCGTGTCAAGAGCTTTAGCCTATTAGTGATAGATGTCGTATTTTGGGCAATCCGTGTTTATTTTCAAAAACCTACAAAATAGTTGAGAACTTTAGCTACTAAATGGATCACTAATCTTTGGAGGGATCGAATATTAGAGTACACTCACGTATCATGAGTCGAGGATGCGCAAGGGTAACCAAACCCCCATACACTCCTCCTCGGGGTACTTGTCTCTTTGTGAACCTCCTAATTAGATTGAGAGTTACCGATAATAAGTGCATGAGTTCTTCGGACTAATGTGAGTATTCGAAAGTTGACACTTCCACCTAACCATATTTTTCTAGCCTCTTCGGTACCGTGCATTGCCCTTTCTCACCTCGAGAGTTGGCGCATACTTCGCCGGTGCATCCAAATCCTTGGCACGATACGCTCTGTCATCACAAGCCTCATTATATCCTTCCTCAAAACAGCCACCATACCTACCTATTAAGGCATTTCCATAGCCTTTCCGAGATACATTGCCATGCAACATCCATCTTCTCATGACTTGATCTTCATGTCATACATGCTTTTTGCTTGATCGATGAGCCGCATGCTAGTTGGGCCTTGCCCTAATCATTGCTACATGACGCGCTAGTATCATTGCATATCCTGCTACACTGGCAGAGGCATACATTTGCATACATCATGATAGTTTCATTTTCTTTATGTTGAGTACTTTTGTAAAGTGTGAAAGATCTTCTATACTTCTTGTGATACATAGAGTGTTGCCCCTAAGGTGAGGAAAAGATCCCAAAGAGGACAAATCAAAAGATCCCAAAGAGGACAAAATCAAAAGATCCCAAAGAGGACAAATGAGAGATAAATAGAAAGAGCCGTTGAGGCCACAAAAAAATAGAAAAAAATAGAAAAAAAGAGAAAAGGAAATAAAAAGAGAGAAGGGGGCACACTACTATTTCTTTTGAGAGATCCACACTCGTACTCCATCTTATACCTTGTACTCCATAGAGATTATCATTCATGCATATAGCTATGTGGGGACCTTTACACTATAGAACTTGGCTTGTATATTCCAATGATGAGCCTCCTCAAAAGAGCTCTAGGTCTTCTTGAGCAAGCAAGTTGGATGCACCCCCACTAGTTCCATTGGAGAGCTTACCTTAGCTCATATGTGCATCCGTTGCATGGAAATCCCTACTCCTCACATCATATCTATCATTTGGCTTTCTCTCGCCGATGATTGTCCTCATTGATGTGAGCCTTTCACACCTTTTTTGTCTTCCCCCCTTCATCATTTTTCTCTCTTTGCCATCCTAAGTGTCGACTCTCTTGCTTACGCTCATCCATTGCATGAGTGCTCAAAATATCGAAAGGGAGTGGATCATTTTGACTTGTACCTGGCTGACGGTCTGGGGATGAGTCAAGATAAGATTACAAAGAAGAGCAAGTGTGAAACTTTAGTAGATTAAGTTCTCAACAATATAAAGACTATGTTTTACTCTCTCATATATCCCTATCCCTTTCTTGCACGCAAACACCATTTGGAGACATTCGAGTCACGGACAGCGAGAGCTCTTGCACCTTTATGTTCTTATGTTACTTGTTACAATGCTAATATAGACTCTTGCCTGTTATGACTTGAATTGGATTACATGCCTTGATTACTTTACTTAAAATTTCTTATATGGTTGATAGCATGTCACCATAGAAATTATGCTTGTTATCATTTACCTACTCGAGGACGAGCAGGAATTAAGCTTGGGGATGTTGATACGTCCAAAACGTATCTATAATTTCTGCTTGCTCCATGCCTCTTTTGTGTGATATTGCTATGATATTTATGCACTTCCATACACTTTTGATCATATTTGGACTAACCTATTAACTTAGTGCACCACAGTGCCAGTTCATGTTTTCTGTTGTTTTTCTATTTTAGGTTTCCCCCATATTAAAAGTGCCCTAAAAATTCCGGGAAAAATACAGGAAAAATCAGCGTATCGGGAGCTTCCAGAAAAACCAAGGCAGGGCCATAGGGGAGCCTGGGGTGGACCATGCGGCCACCCGGCGCGGCCCCACCCCTGGCCGCGCCAGGGGAGCGCCTGGGGCCCCACCTCCGCCTCTGGTGACCACCTTTGGCATATATATTGCTTGCGTCCCGAAACCCTCGAGGACGGAACCCTTTTTTACGATCTCGCCTCTGTTCCGCCGCCGCCGCCGCGCTTCCAAGATCGGGAGCACCAGGAGAACTCTTCCCGGCACCCTGCCGGAGGGGAGAACCACCACCGGGAGCTTCTCCACCACCATGGACGCTTCCCAGATGAGTTGTGAGTAGTCTCCCTTGGACCATGGGTCCATGACCAGTAGCTATGTGATGTTCTCCTCCCCTCTTTGTTCTTCATCGATTAGACCTCGTGAGCTGCCCTACATGATCGAGGCACATATGTAATCTTTATGCTGTTGCTCTGCTGAGTTTGCTGGGATCCGATGGATTATGAGATTATGTTCAGATTGTGTGTGAGTAATATATTTGATTCACCTCTTTTATATTTATGTTCTTGAGTAATTCTTGCATGTTCTCCGTTGCTGTTTATTGCTTTGGCCAAGTAGTAGGTAGTAACTCCAAGAGGGAACGTTATGCTTGATTGTGGGTTCATGCCCCTCGATGACTAGCTTGAGTGACAGAAACATGAGCCTAGGGGATGTGATGTTGCCACATGGGGAAAACAACGATGCTTGTACTTGCGGGTGCAAGGATTGTTTACTTTACGCAAAGTTCTTTTAATGCAATTGTTTGTTGCTTTGAGTTTACACTTTGGGTGGGACTCGCAACTTAATACCAGCGAGATGTTCTGGATAGATATCTCGAGGTGGATGATTAGTACTAGATGCAGATGGATTTCGGTCTACTTGCCTTGGCTTACCGCCCATGCTTTTGAGCCTCTACCTTTCTTTACAGCATAGTTAGCATTGGTTTGCGCACATAATCCTGTCAATTGCCCAGCTATAATTTGTTTACCTCGCTTAGCTGTTTTATCGTCTTTTGGGAGAGAGACATCACTAGTGAACATCATGGGACCCCGGTCCATATTACCATCACTGATCACACCCGCTATTTACTTCATGTTCTTATTTCCTAGTTGCAGTCATACCTATCACTTTTATCTCTTGCGTTTGATCCTTTGTAAACGACAAGGCCGGAGGGATTGACAACCTCTCTGTACTCGTTGGGAGCAAAGTTATTTGTATCTGTGTGAAGGTCCTGTCAAGCAAAAGTTTCTGGCGCTATTGACACCTTCTTGTCGACCCTCGGAGTCTCACGGGATTGGATCCTTGGTATCTTTGCCAAGGGAAATTTGCCGCTACGCTACATCTCAAACCTTCCACTTGGGGTAACCAACGAGGGGCGGGAAGCCATCAGTAACTCTGTCGGCAAACTCAAGAATCTTGATAGGCTTCTCCTCATAACTCAGATCACTTTCTAACTGTATTGCTTCCAGGGGTACTGTATCTCGTAGCAGAATCTCGGCCATCTCTATGTGACACTTCTTCAATTGTGATACATGAAACACATTGTGAATTCCGGACAAGGTTTTGGGCAACTCTAGCTGATAAGCTACTTCTGCTTTGCGCTCCAAAACTCTGTACGGTCCCAGAAATCGTGGTTCCGGTTTACCCTTAACTCCAAAACGCTTAACTCCTCGAAGTGGGGACACACGAAGATATGCTCTATCTCCAACTTCGTAGGTCACCTCTTTGCGTTTTGTATCTGCATAACTCTTTTGTCGGGGCTGGGCTATCTTCAATCTGTCGCAGATCAACTTGACCATCTCCTCTGTATCTCTGATTAAATTGGATCCAAATAACTTGCGGTCTCCGACTTCATCCCACATCAACGGTGTCCTACACCTCCTTCCGTACAATGCCTGGAAGGGGGCCATTTGCAGACTAGTCTGATAACTATTGTTGTAAGAGAACTCTATGTAAGGAAAATTATCATCCCAACTAGATCCATAATCTAGCGCACAAGCTCTCAACATGTCCTCGGGAATCTAATTGACTCTCTCTGTCTTTCCATCTGTCTGTGGATGAAAGGGTGTACTGAACTCTAGCCTCGTACCCAAAGTTTCGTGCAACTGCTTCCAAAACTTTTAGGTAAACTGTGTTCCTCTATCTCATACAATGGTCCTCGGAACTCCATGCAGACATACGATCATCATCGTGTATATCTTGGCCGACTTAGCACTCGTGTAAGTGGTGTTCACAGGGATGAAGTGGGCTACCTTCATCAATCAATCAACTATCACCCAAATAGAATCGTACCCTGAACGTGTCCTGGGTAGTCATGTGATAAAGTCCATTCCAAGTTTATCCAACTTCCATTCTGGTATTGGTAATGGTTGTAGCAACCCTGCTGGTTTCTGGTGTTCTGCCTTAACTCTCTGACAGACATCACATATTGCTACGTACTCGGCAATGTCCTTCTTCATTCCGGTCCACCAGAAATTCTGCTTCAAATCTAAATACATCTTGGTGTTGCCCGTGTGTATCGAGTAAGGCGAATCATGAGCCTCTTGAAGAATCAACTTCCCAATCTCCGGGTCATTGGGCACATAAATACGTTCTTCAAACCACAGTGTTTCGTGTTCATCCTCACGAAATCCTTCTGCCTTTCCTTTGCTCATTCTGCACTTTATCTCTGCAATTCCTTCGTGCGTCTACTGGGCTTCTCGAATCTTGCCCAACAAAGTGGACCGAATTTCTAATGTGGCAACATAGCCTCTAGGGACTATCTCCAACTGCAGATCTCTGAGGTCGTCTGCCAACTCCTGGGGTAATCCTCCGGTTATGATAGTATTAACATAACTCTTGCGACTTAGCGCATCTGCCATGACATTAGCTTTTCCTGGATGATAATGAAATCTCATGCCGTAATCCTTTATGAGCTCCAGCAATCTCCTTTGCCTGAGGTTTAACTCCTTTTGCATGAAGATGTATTTCAAACTCTTATGATTCGTGTATACATCACAACGGTTTCCAATAAGAAAGTGCCTCCAGGTCTTGAGTGCATGCACTACGGCTGCTAACTCCAAATCATGTGTGGTATAATTCAACTCATGGGGTCTAAGCTGACGTGAGGCATATGAAACAACTCTTCCTTCTTGCATGAGAATGCCTCCAAGTACTTGACGTGAAGCGTCACAATACACTTGAAAATCCTTGCGAATATTTGGGAGAATCAGCACTGGGGATGTAACCAAACGCATCTTCAACTCCTGAAAACTGGCCTCACGTTCTTCGGTCCAATTGTACTTACTTTCCTTCTTAAATAGTTTCGTCATGGGCTTCGCAATCTTGGAGAAATTCTCAATGAACCTCCAATAATATCCTGTGAGTCCAAGAAAACTGTGAATCTCTCCAACTGAGGTGGGTGCTTTCCATTCCATGACGGACTCTACTTTGGAGGGGTCCACTGCTATACCATATCCTGATATAACATGTCCGAGAAATCCTACTTCCTTCAACTAAAACTCACATTTGATGTACTTGGCATATAACTGATGTTCCCTGAGCTTCTCGAGAACTAAATGCAAATGTTCCTTGTGCTCCTCTTCATTCTTCAAGCAAACCAATATGTCATCGATGAATACTACCACAAACTTATCCAATAACTCCATGAACACCTTGTTCATCATACTCATAAAATAGGCATGAGCATTAGTCAAACCAAATGGCATAACTATATACTCGTAAAGCCCGTACCTTGTGGTAAAAGTTGTCTTAGGTATGTCCTGTTCTCGGATCTTCAACTGATGACATCCAGATCTTAAATCGATCTTAGAGAAAACTTTGGCTCCTCGCAACTGGTCAAACAGATCATTGATCATCGGCATAGGGTACTTGTTCTTGATCATCACTTCATTCAGTGCACGATAATCCACAACCATCCTTAGTGAGCCATCCTTCTTCTTGACTAAAAGCACTGGGGCTCTCCAAGGTGAAGAACTTGGTCTGATATAACCTTTCTCCATTATCTCCTTGATCTCTTCCAAATCATTTGCGAGCATCCGGTATGGTCTCTTGGATATGAAGGAAATATGCCCCAGAGGCAATAATAAAGTTTTTATTTATATTTCCTTATATATCATGATAAATGTCTTGTATTCATGCTAGAATTGTATTAACCGGAAACTTGATACATGTGTGAATACATAGACAAAACAGTGTCCCTAGTATGCCTCTACTAGACTAGCTTGTTAATCAAAGATGGTTATGTTTCCTGACCATAGACATGTGTTCTCATCTGATCAACGGGATCACATCATTATGAGAATGATGTGATGGACAAGACCCATCCGTTAGCTTAGCACTATGATCGTTTAGTTTTACAGCTATTGCTTTCTTCATAACTTATACATGTTCCTATGACTATGAGATTATGCAACTCCCGAATACCGGAGGAACACCTTGTGTGCTATCAAATGTCACAACGTAACTGGGTGATTATAAAGATGCTCTACAGGTGTCTCCGAAGGTGTTTGTGGTGTTGGCATAGATCGAGAATAAGATTTGACACTCCGAGTGTTAAAGAGGTATCTCTGGTCCCTCTCGGTAATACACATCATAATAAGCCTTGCAGGCAAACGACTAATGAGTTATTCACGAGATGATGTATTACGGAACGAGTAAAGAGACTTGCCGGTGACGAGATTGAACTAGGTATGACGGTACCGATGATCGAATCTCGGGCAAGTAACATACCAATGACAAAGGGAACACCGTATGTTGTTATGCGGTTTGACCGATAAAGATCTTCGTAGAATATGTAGGAACCAATATGAGCATCCAGATTCCGCTATTGGTTATTGACCGGAGATGAGTCTCGGTCATGTCTACATAGTTCTCGAACCCGTAGGGTCCGCACGCTTAATTTTCGATGACGATTGGTATTATGAGTTTATTTGTTTTGATGTACCGAAGGTTGTTCGGAGTCCCGAATGTGATCATGGACATGACGAGGAGTATCGAAATGGTCGAGAAATAAATATTGATATATTGGAAGGTTATATTCGCACACCAGAAGGGTTTCGGGGGTCACCGGATAAATATCGGAGTACCGAGGAGTAACCGGAACCCCCCGAGGGCTTAATGGGCCTACATGGGCTTTGGTGGAAGAGAGAGGAGGCGGACAAGAGGTGGGGGCGCGCCCCCCTAGCCCAATCCGAATTGGGAGGGGGCGGCCCTCCTTTCCTTCTTCTCCTCTTCCCCTTCCTTCCAACTCCTAGTTGGACTAGGAAAGGGGGAAACCTACAATAGGAGTAGGACTCCCCCCTTGGGGCGCACCATAGGAGGCCGGCCGGCTCCCTCCTCTACTCCTTTATATACGTGGCCAGGGGTACCCCATAGACACACAAGTTGATTTCTTAGACGTGTGCGGTGCCCCCCTCCACAGTTACACACCTCGGTCATATCGTCGTAGTCCTTAGGCAAAGCCCTGCGTCGATAACTTCATCATCATCGTCACCACGCCATTCTGCTGACGGAACTCTCCCTTGACCTCAACTGGATCAAGAGTTTGTGGGACGTCATCGAGCTGAACGTGTGCTGAACACGAAGGTGCCGTATGTTCGGTCCTTGGATCGGTTGGATCACGAAGAGGTTCGACTACATCAACCGCGTTACTAAACGCTTCCGTTTTTTGGTCTACGAGGGTACGTGGACACACTCTCTCGCTCGTTGCTATGCTTCTCCTAGATAGATCTTGCGTGATCGTAGGAATTTTTTTGAAATACTACATTCCCCAACAGTGGCATCATGAGACAGGTCTATGCGTAGATGATATGCTCGAGTAGAACACAATGAGTTGTGGGCGATAATAATCATACTGCTTACCCGCATGCCATACTTTGATTCGGCGGTATTGTGAGATGAAACGGCCCAGACCGACATTACGCGTACGCTTACGCGAGACTGGTTTCACCATTACGAGCACTTGTTGCTTAAAGGTGACCGGTGGGTGTCTGTCTCTCTCACTTTAGTTGAATCGAGTGTGACTACGCTCGGTCCTTGTGAAGGTTAAAACATCACACTTGACCAAAAATTGTTGTGGTTTTGATGCGTAGGTTAGAACGGTTCATGTTAAGCCCGTAGCAGCCACGTAAAACTTGCAACAACAAAGGAGAGGACGTCTAACTTGTTTTTGCATGGCATGTTGTGATGTGATATGGTCAAGACGTGATGAGTTATATGTTATTGTATGAGATGATCATGTTTTGTAAATTATCGGCAACCGACAGGAGCCTTATGGTTGTCTCTTTATTATATGAATTGCGAAAGCCATGTAATTGCTTTACTTTATCCCTATAAGAAAGCGATAGTAGTAGTAGCAATAGTTGGCGAGACGACCACGACGCTACGATGAAGATCATGGTGTCAATCCGGTGACGATGGAGATCATGACGATGCTTTGGAGATCGAGATCAAAATCAAAAGATGATGATGGTCATATCATGTCACATGTTTTGATTGCATATGATGTTTATCTTTGTCGGTGTACTAAAGTAGGGGTACCTTAGTATCCCGAATTTGTGCACGGGCAGTCGCAGCGTCCCACGGTAGGGCTTGCCGTGCAACCGCCAAATCCCACTTTGGTTCCTTTGGAGCCATTCAAGAACAAAGTATTCAAGTTAAAGAAGCAAGGCCCCGGCAAGAGGAGCTTGCCGGGAAGGCCACTCAAGGCTCAAGACCACTTCTTTGGCACAGGACCCTGGCAAGAGGAGCATGCCGGGAAGGCCAAACATGGCATTTCAAGAGACTTGCCGCGACGCGCCACGCGTCCCGGCAAGGCCCGAAGAGCGACAAGCTCCCAGGCGCGACAAGATAGCAACCGCGGCAAGGCGCTTGCCGCGGCAAACTCCCACTAGGTACCCGCGCTCCAGCACATCCACCCACGCGTCGCCCTGGGACCCTTCCAGGCGCACGTGGCGGAAGGCTGTGCAGCCTGGGGTACACGGTGGCAAGCTGCGATGACAAGGCCACCGTCGTGGCGGACGGTGGCGCCCTGACGGACCCTTTTTGCACTGTTTGGAGCGACGGCGATGGCCATTTAATGCCCTTGTCCCCTGCCGTCAGAGTTAGGTATAGAGCACTATGCATACACTGTTCCAACTACCACCCGTTTTACGTTTTTACCCTCAACTGCGTTGCCACCTGTCGGTGACCCCTTTGACCTATAAAAGGAGGCCCATGCGCAACGTAGAAGGGGTTCCGATCCTCGATCACTCTCACGCTCGGTCCTGCTAGCGATCAGCACTGTAGCTCTTCTCGCTCCCGAGCCAAGAACGCAATACAAACCAAGGCAGGAGTAGGGTTTTACGCCCCTGTGCGGCCCGAACCTGGGTAAACTGCTCGCGTGTTTGCCTCGATCTGCTCTTTGTGCATCCTCCGCCCCCCTTGCCATACCGAAAAGGGGCTCCGGTCCCATAGGTGTTCGTGGGCGATCAGTTTCCCCGACATCTTTGGCGCGCCAGGTAGGGGGTGCGTCGAGGTTGTGTGAACCTGATCCGGCGTTCACGCGAGCGAAATCTCCACCAGCTTCGTCAACTTCATCGACATGCCGCCAAAGAAGAAAGCTTCGGAGGTAGCAGGACCGTCCGCGTCGATCCCACCGCTACCAGAGCCAACGACCGGTGGGGTAGACGCCGGCGGAAGGACGGACGTCGGCGAGGAAACTCACGGCGCCGCCAAGTCCAAGGACAAGACGGACGACCGGGCGCATTCCAAGACCTCGGCGTCCGTGCATGCACCGCGCCCGTCTCAGGAGGCGCGGGACCGGCAGCGACGTGGTACGCAAGGTACCATACGCTTGCTGGGCCAAGGTCAAGCTGGCGGTTCGCGGGACGCTCAAGGCCAACATGCTGGCACGAGCAAGGCGCGGTCGCCGGGACGAGACGCTGCTCCTTCTAACGCAGTTAGAAGTCCGAGCATATCTCTCTCCTCGCACCACTCGCCACCGCTCCCCGCCACTCCAGCAGAAGCTCTAGCTCGAGCTCAGCTACTCCTCGACTTCCCTCCAGCGGCAGACAAGGCCGACGACTGGAGGGCCACCATCCAGAGTCTCATCGCCTTCGCCAATAGCGACACAACGCAGCAGCCGACGACGTCGCGACCGCGGCAAGTTAGCCAGGCGCGGGCTGATGGCGACAAGACTGCCGGGGGTGCAACCATCGTGCACTCCCCGCCCCGAAGGCCAAAACCGCCGACTCGCCGGATCAACATCGACGACGACTCCACAGCGTCATCGGATCCGCGAGCTCATCGCGATCAGCGCCAAGTCCTTGACGACCGACGTCAAGAGGACGCTCGAACCCGCATCGAGCGTCGAAGAGAAGCGCGGCGACAATTCGACCAGCGCGCTGGGCCCGCTGTTGACATGCACGCGCCCGGGGGACCAGGCGACTTGCCGTACGCGGCGGGTTGTCCTGCGTTCACTCGCGAGCAGCGGCAAGTCCAGTGGCCCAGCATGAAGAACTTCAAGCCCGACGTACCCGAGAAGTACGACGGCAAGACTCATCCGTCGGAGTTCCTCAGCATCTACACCATCGCGGTGCAGGCTGCCGGGGGACGAGACGAGAAGATACTCGCAAACTACTTCCCGCTCGTGCTCAAGCCAAACGTCAGATCTTGGCTCATGCACTTGCCGGAGAACTCCATCTCTTCTTGGGCCGACCTGTGCCATCAGTTTGTCGGCGCCTTCACAGGTGGCCACAAGCCCCATGGCCAGGAGAGTGACCTTCACATATTTGCCCAGAAAGAAGGAGAGTCCGTGCGAAAGTATATCCAGAGATTCAGCCGCGTGCAGCACAACATCCCGGACGTCCACCCTGCCGCGGTTATTAGCGCGTTCCACCAGAACGTGCGTAACCGCAGGATGAGGGAGGAAATGGCGATGTGCAAGATCTGAGACGTCAGTGAGCTTTATGCCCTGGCCGACAAGTGCGCACGCGCTGAGGAGGGGAGGAAACTCCCCGGAGAGGATACTGGAGCAGGAGGGACAGATAGCGAGGATGCCGCCCCGGTAAAGAAGAGCCGGCGGCGGAACAACAGAAAGAAGAAGAACAAGGAAGTGCTGGTCGTGGAGCAGTCCGGCAAGGAGGCTGGCGCCAAGAAAGCCCCGACAAGTGGCTCCGGCAAGGAAACTGCCGCGTGCACCAACTGTCAGACTGGGGCTGCCGCCGACAAGCAGTACTGCAAGATCCACCGCACCAAGGGCCATGACCTCCAGAACTGCAAAAGGGTCGAGTACCTCGTCGAGCAGCAGAAAGCTGAGTACGAGCGACGCGACAAGGAGAAGGCCCAGGTGGGTGGTGGAGAATCCGGCAAGAAGCGGCCGTTCAACAGCCGGGGAGGACGCCACGGCAAGGCCAAGCAGCGACAAGGAGACAGACCTCCCCGCGGCCGCGACAGGGACGAAGACGAAGACGACGATGAAGACATGGATGACGGAGATAACAGCGAGCAGGAGTTCCAGAAGGCCACAGAAGTTCTGTACGTTGACAGAGGTGCTTCTCTGCATACTTCCCACCGCCAACTCAAGCAATGGGTGCGGGGAGTTAATGCAGCAGAACCGCCCGTCGAGTCGCGCAAACTTCTGAAGTGGTCCAGCACGCCCATCGTCTTTGACATTGAGGACTACCCTGATCGAACAACTGCAGTCGGGTGCTTGTCGATGTTGGTTTCACCAACTATCCACAACCTCAAGGTCACCAAGATGCTGGTTGACGGCGGGGCCGGCCTGAACCTGATCTCCTCCGCTGTGGTCCGGAAACTCCAGATCCCCGACAGCGAGCTCGAAGAAACTGGCACTTTCCAAGGAATTAACCCAGGAAGGAGCAAGCCGAAGGGGAAGATCACACTGCCAGTGACATTTGGCGGAGAGCTGAACTTCAGAACCGAGAGGATCACCTTTGACGTTGCCGATATTCCTTTGCCTTACAATGGAATACTTGGCCGTCCAGCGCTCGCCAAGTTCATGGCAGCATCTCATTATGCCTACAACATGCTCAAGATGCCAGGCCCGATAAGCGTCATCTCTGTCCCCGGCGACAAGAAGGACGCTCTTATCTGTGCCGACAAGATTTACCGGGATGCAGCAGCCGCAACAGATAGCAAAACACTTGCCGCTGAAGCTCCTGGGGGGAAGAACAAGACCAAGTCCGGCAAGAGCTCTGGGGCCCACTCCGGCAAACGCACCTCTTCGGAGTGCTGTGCTGCCGTTGAGGACGCACCATCGAGCTCCACCGGCAAGTGCAAGAAGGCGATGGCGGCTCCACCCGCAACCAAGAAGGTGTCCGCCAAGGAGGACGGCACTGGTGGTACTTTCACCATTAGTGCCACGCTTGATCCCAAATAGGAAAGCGCGCTCGTTGCTTTCCTGCGGGCGAACGTCGACGTGTTTGCCTGGCAACCGTCTGACATCCCCGGTGTTCCCAGGAAAGTGATTGAGCACAAGCTTGCCGTTTGTCCTCACGCGCGGCCCGTCAAGCAAAAAGTTAGAAAACAAGCGGTGGAGCGCCAAGAGTTTATCGCTGAAGATATCAAGAAGCTGGAAGCGGCGGGCCTTGTCAGAGGTGTACTCCATCCCACGTGGTTGGTCAACCCTGTTGTCATGCGCAAGGCGAACGAGAAGTGGAGGCTTTGTATAGACTTCACCGATGTGAATAAAGCTTGTCCTAAAGATCCATTTCCCTTGCCGCACATTGACCAGATCGTTGACTCCACGGCTGGATGTGAGTTGCTTTCGTTTCTTGATGCATACTCCGGATATCACCAAATCTTCATGGCTGAAGAAGATGAGGAGAAAACCACATTTATTACTCCATGTGGCACTTATTGCTTCATACGCATGCCCTTCGGATTGAAGAATGCGGGTTCAACATTTGCAAGGGTTGTCCATACAGCTTTTGAGCCACAGATACACAAGAATGTAGAAGCTTACATGGATGATATAGTGGTCAAAAGCAAGGATAGGGCTACTCTGATTCAAGACCTAGATGAAACCTTTGCGAATCTGCGCAAGATCCAACTCAAGCTCAACCCTGAGAAGTGCGTGTTTGGAGTCCCCTTCGGCAAGCTTCTCGGGTTCTTTGTATCCCAGAGAGGGATTGAAGCCAATCCCGACAAGATCAAAGCCATCGAGCAGATCGAAGCTCCGAAGCGCGTCAAGGATGGACGAAGACTTGCCGGCTGTGTGGCTGCTCTCAGCAGATTCATCTCTAAGTCAGCAGAACGCGCCCTGCCGTTTTTCAAAATTTTGAAAAAGGCAGGTCCAATGAAATGGACTCCGGAAGCAGAGGCAGCGCTGCAGGACTTGAAGAGGTACCTGTCCTCCACTCCAATACTTGTTGCACCTAAGCCACAAGAAAAGTTGCTGATGTACTTAGCAGCAACCAATCAAGTGGTTAGTGCTGCGTTAGTAGCGGAAAGGGAGGCAGATGATGAGCCAACAGCCCCGGCAAGCACATCCAGCGACAAGCAGGGGGCTTCCCCGACAAGCTCTGGTCCCGACAAGGATGGAACTGCGCAGATGCAAGAGGAGATATGGAAGAAAATGGTGCAGCGCTCAGTTTACTTCGCCAGTTCCCTCCTGCAGGGGGCTAAGTCGAGGTACTCCGGTGTGCAGAAACTGCTTTTCGGCCTTCTCATGGCCTCGAGAAAGCTGCGCCACTACTTCCAAGCACACGAGATAACAGTGGTCACTCGCTTTCCGCTGAAGAGGATACTGCAAAATCCAGAAGCGACAGGCAGGATTGTCGAGTGGGCACTGGAGCTGTCGAGCTTTGGCCTCAAGTTTGAAAGCACTTCAACTATCTAGAGAAGAGCCTTGGCAGAGTTCATAGCAGAATGGACGCCAACGCCAGACGAAGAGATTCCAGAGACGAGCATTCCCGTCAAAGAAGCAATCAAAGAGTGGATAATGTACTTTGATGGTGCCTTCTCGCTGCAAGGCGCCGGTGCCGGCGTGCTGCTTGTCGCACGCACCGGAGAGCACCTCAAGTACGTCGTCCAAATGCACTTTCCCAAGGAGCAAGCAACGAACAATACTACAGAGTATGAAGGTTTGCTTGCCGGCCTCAGAATCGCAGCGGAACTTGGGATCAAGAAGCTGATTGTGCGGGGTGACTCGCAGTTGGTCGTCCGCCAAGTGAACAAGAGCTACCAGAGTCCGTTGATGGAAGCATACGTCGACGAAGTAAGAAAGCTTGAAGAGCACTTTGAAAGCTTACAGATGGAGCACGTTCCAAGAGCTCAGAATGACATCGTAGATGGCCTGTCAAAGTGTGCTGCACTAAAGCTACCTGTGGAACCAAGGATCTTTATGCTCAAGCTAACTCAACCATCCGTAACACCATCGACTGGACAAAGTAAGAAGAGAAAGTTGGTTTCTGGTGACTACTTGCCGGCAGAGCTTCCTGAAGCCGCCGCCAATAAGGTCCCCAAGGTTAACGACAAGGTTGCTGAGGAGCAGTCTGCTCCTGCAAACCCTAGGGTTTGTACGGTTGAAGCAGGCATTCCCGACAAGTTTTGCTCCGGCGAGCTTGCCGGGGAACATCAAGCTCCGACTGAGCCGCAAGTTCTTGCCGTGGAAGCTGACGTTCCCGCAGCAGCACAGATGCCTTTAGTCCTTGTCGCCGAGCCGCAGGCTCCGGCATGGGCACAGCAGATCGTCCGTTTCCTCCAGACAGGAGAACTTCCCGAAGAGCTAGAAGAAGCAGAAAGAATAACGCGGCAGTCAAATATGTATCAGTTTGTCGGCAACAAACTATACAGAAGAAGACTCAACGGTGTGAAATTGAAGTGTATTCCCCGGGAAGATGGACAAAAGCTGTTGGCAGAGATACATGGAGGCATATGTGGCCACCACATTGGCGCCAGAGCACTTGCCGGCAAAGCGTTCCGGCAAGGTTTCTTTTGGCCAGAAGCCCTCCAGGATGCAACTGCGCAAGTAACCAAGTGTGAAGCATGCCAGTTCCATTCCAAGCAGATACATCAACCAGCTCAAGCTCTCCAGACGATCCCTTTATCCTGGCCATTTTCGGTCTGGGGGCTCGACATCCTCGGCCCCTTTCCCCGTGCAGCCGGGGGCTTTGAGTACTTGTACGTCGCCATCGACAAGTTCACAAAGTGGCCGGAAGTGGAACCAGTGAGAAAGGTGACCGCACAGTCAGCAGTCAAGTTCTTCAGGTCGATTGTTTGCCGTTTCGGAATCCCTAACAGGATCATCACCGACAACGGCACACAATTCACAAGTCGCACCTTCATGCAGTATGTCCAAGACCTTGGCGCCAAGGTCTGCTTCGCTTCTGTTGCTCACCCGAGGAGCAACGGTCAAGCGGAGAGGGCAAACGCTGAAGTGCTGCGCGGACTCAAGACGAGAACTTTCGACAGGCTGCACAAGTGCGGAAGAAACTGGATCGAGGAGTTGCCAGCGGCTCTTTGGTCGATCAGGACGATGCCAAATCGAGCCACTGGACAGATAACCTTTGCTCTTGTTTATGGAGCAGAGGCAGTTCTCCCCACGGAACTCGTATACGGGTTGCCTCGAGTGCTCGCTTACGATGAGCTCGAGCAAGAGCAGCTGCGGCAAGATGACGCACTGCTCCTTGAGGAAGACCGTCTTCGGGCTGCTATACGAGCTGCTCGATACCAGCAAGCCTTGCGCCGCTACCATAGCCGCAAGGTTAAAGCCATAAGTCTCGAGGAAGGCGACCTTGTTCTTCGGCACGTTCAGTCCGCCAAGAATTCCAACAAGTTGACGCCGAAGTGGGAAGGCCCTTATCGGGTGAAACAAGTCACAAGGCCCGGCGCTGTCCGCCTTGAGACCGAAGAAGGCTTACCGGTGAGCAACTCCTGGAACATTGAGCATCTTCGCAAGTTTTACCCATAAGGCGCGGTTGCCGTGATCCGCTCCGGCAACCACCTTTTGTACAAGTCTTGCCGCTGTTGCATGTAATCCTTTGTAAAAAGCCGGGCGCAAACCCCGTGCATCAGTAAAGCTTATGTGCCTCGCACAACTTGTCAATTCATGCACTTTTTACTTTCTTGCATGTACTATCTGACACTTTGTGCAGCACCTATTCCCGGTAAGCAATAACGAGCCACAAGACTCCATATCTCCGTTTTCTCTCCTTTCTTTTCTCTCAAGCAGAAGAAGTTTCCTCGCGCACAAGTTTGCCGGGGGGGAGGAGATAGTGATATGGACCAAGTACCGTTCAAGAGAGCCTTGCCTTGCCGGGAAGCAAATGACACAAAAGCTAAGTTGCCAAAGTTTGAACAATCAATTTTTTTAATTTTTAAGTTATCTTCCTTGAACGGCCTTGCTTAGTATGGAAAACCTGTGCGCGGAGGAACCAACTCGTGGCTAGCCGCGCCCTTACTTTGTTTCGAGCACGCTCAACGACTTAAGTGTGTTGCGACTAATGTCGCGCCCTTGCTTCATTTCGAGTTCGCTCAACAACCTAAGTGTGATACGACTAGCTGCGACAAGGTTTCTTGTCGGCAACGGCATTGCCAGCAGGCTGCTGAAGTTCCGCACTCAGCGCTCGCGGCAAGGGTCCCTTTGCCGACAAGTTCCCTGAAAGCGTAGGGTGAAAGCATACAAAGCAAGGAAGTCAAGTAAAGGAAATAAAATTGCATTGACTACCCAAAATAAAGTTATATTACGAAGCAACTTGTCGCAGTACTAATAGACTATTGTTCATAACATAGTTGGCAGCGACAAGGGAAGAAGAAAGTAAACAAGACTAATCCGCGCGGTCGCCCTCGACCCTCTTTATGCCGCCCACCTTATTCACAATAGGCGCGACAAGGGACTTGAGCGCCTCCTGGTCAACGTCCGGCGGCAGGGTCCTGAGGACGTTGGTGAGGTTGAGGCCTGGGTTGCGGTGCGCTATCTTCATCAACACCTTCTCGAGGGCCCCCGCGCAGAGCCGGTGCGATTCGTCCGCCAGCTACTTTGGGATCCTTTCCCGGAGCTGCTGGAGGGCCGGCGCCACCCCCCTGAAGAACAAACTCAACTTGGCGCTGTGAGGGAGATTCTCGTCGGTGGAGTACCCAAGGTGCTCCGCCCCCAGCTCCGCCAGCTCCTTGTCGACGTCGGCAGCGGCGGCAACAAGACCCTCTGTCTAGTGCTCCACCGTCAGCCTGAAGTTGTTTTGGGCGATGACGTCGCTGTCCAACAGCGCCTTCTCGGCCCTGAGCTCCTCCTTCAGGTTCGCCTCCCGGTCTCTGGCGCCGTCCAGCATTGTGGTGAGGGTGGACAGCTTCAACTCCAGATCGGCGATGGAGTCCTTGGCGACGGCGAGCTCCTTGCCCTTGTCGGAGAGGCGGACCTGCAGCTCGGAGTGGCTGTGGGCATCCTTCTCCCTCTCGAGCACAAGTGCGGCAACCTTCTTGTCGCTCGTCTTCAAGTTGGCCTCCAGTTGTGCCATCCTCGCCCCCAAGTCCCTCTTGGCGGTCTCAGCAGCCGCAGCAGCATTCTTCGCTTCCTGCAGAGCTCCGCCAAGAGACTGTTCACGCGCGGCAAGCTCGTCCTCGTGGCTGTCGAGGTCGACCTTCCGCTGCGTCAGTTCGCCTTTCCACCGGGACAACTCCTCGGCGGCAAGCCATTGCTGCTCCTCCGCTTCAGCCTTCTCCAAGATAAACGCCTGATGCGCCTCGGCGAGCTGCTCCCGCTCCTCCGCCAAGGATCGGAGAGCCGCCTGGTTGGCGGCCCGGAGCTCTTCCGCGCGCTTCTCCAAGTCAGCGCCCGCCTTGGCGGCCAGAGCCTCTCGGGACTCCAGCTTAGCCTGCCTGGCGCGGTATAGAGATAGAAGCCTCCGCAGAAGCCGCTCCTCCTCGGGCTCGCTGCTGCTGCTTGGCGCGTCGACAAACTTCAGCCCGGCGGAGGCAAGGACCTCCCCGTCGAAGACCTCTCCCTCTACGGGCACCCTGGATGTGGACGCCCACAGGAGCTGGATGAAGACTCCGTTACTGGCCTCCAGATAGGCGCCTGGCTCGGCCGCGGCAGCAGAGGGATCGGTGGCTGGCGCAGCGTCTGACGCTCCTGCGGCCTCATGGCCGTCAGTGCGACTGCCGGATCCCTCCTCAGCCGCCGCGCCAGCAGCCTTGGCGGCCTCGTCGGTGGCAGGCTCGTCAGCACCGGCCGCCCCTTCAGTAGCTGCGGCGTCGCCGGTGTTGCCGCGCGTGTCCTCCTCGATGGCGGCCTCCGTCTCCATCGGCTCTGTGGCGGACGGGTCTGACAGAAGAAAAGAAGAAGAAAGAAGAACTGTCAAGCAAATATCCAAAAAGAGAAATTCAGAAAAACAAAAGTCCAAGGGCTTACCTGCGCGGACCGGCTCCTCGGTGCGGTTCCTCGCTGGAGAGTTCTCCCTCGGCGGCGTCGTGGCAGTTCCCGCCGGCGGAGGGCCGCCAGCGCCATCCCTTGGCGGGGTGCTCGCCCTTGGCGGGGTGCTTGCCCTTGGCGGGGTACTCGCCCTTGGCGGAGCGTCCTCCCTTGCCGGGGAGCTCCCCCTTGGCGGTACGGTCGAGGCATGCGGCGCGTCGAGGGCGGTCTCCTGGCGCTCCTGATGCTGCTGCTCTGCTTCTACACAGGTCAACAAACAAAACATCAACAAGGATAGAAGGCCCACGCGCGTCCGACAAGCGGAGAGTGGACAGAAGACTTACGCTGGGGGCTGCGCTGGGGGCTACTCTAGATAACGGCTGTCGGGTCCGACAAGCCTGTCGCAGCCACACTCCCTGCTGCTGCGGCGGGCTCGTCCTCGATGACGATCACCGGAACCTTGGCCCTCTTCGCCGCCCTCTGGGCCAGAGTCCTGGAAGGAAGACAGGATCAGAATCAGGCAAAAGAGATACAAGACAAGAATCAACAGAAAACCAAAGAGAAACAAGAACCGCGAAGACTTACTCTCCCTCCTCCTCGTCGTCGGAGCTGAGCGCCGAGAAATCAAAGTCTGGCTCGCGCGTCCCGGCGCGAGGAGCTGTGGGAGTGGGCTCCCTTGGCCGCTTGGCGGGAGCAGGGGCGGTGGTCTGAGAAGACCCCGCTCCCGTTGTCGCCAAAGCACGAGGGGCGGAAGGAGCAGTGGAGCCAGCGCGGGAAGATCCATCTCCTGTTGCCGATGAAGTACGAGGCACTCCCTTGGCGGCCTTGCCCGTTGCGGTGGCGCGTGTCGGGCGGCGCTGCGGCTGCTGGCCCGCCTACCGCCCCGTCACGTCTGCGGCCTTGCAGAGGCGCCTCCTTGTCTGAGCTGGAGGACTTGCTGGTGGCGGTGAGCTACCCGAGGACGAAGAAGAGGAGTCGAGGCCCAGCGAGCCGCCGAGTCCTCGGCGGGGTCGCTTGACCCGACGCCCTGCTCGACGGGCCCGCTGGACTCGGTGCCTTGCTCGGTGGGCTCGCTTGTCTCGACGAGTCGTCTGGCAAGCTTTCCCGCTTTGCGAAGCTCTTCCTCCTCGGCGAGGCTTGTCGCCTCCGCTGCCTCCGCTTCCTCCACAGTATACCCAAACTCACCCGCGGCCCTGGCCGCCGCTGCCTCTTCCAGTCTGGTGGCAATATATGCCATCTCCTGGTCGGTGGTGTCGCGGGTGAGTCCCCTCTTCTCGTAGGCGTTGACTGGCAACTCCACCAGGTTGTCAAAGAACGTCTGTACGGCTTCTTCGGAAGGTTCCCGCCAAGTGGGGTTGATCCCGTGGGAATCACACAATGGCATCGCCGCGCGAATAGCACTGAGCGCAGAGCTATTGCACAATGGAACTACGCCCGGCGGCAACGCGAACCACTCAGGATGGGCGGAGTCGTACTTAAATAGCGCTTGGAGCATTGCGTTGAGCTCCAGGACAGTGAAGTTGTAATTAAAGCCCAGGCGCAGTCTCATGTTGTCTGCCGCGTTCTTGAACTCCCAAGCAGCCCTCTTCCTCTCCTACAAGGGAGCGATGCGGCGGCGGACAAAGTCTGCCCCGACGGCACCTACAGTGAGCCTGGCTTGCCGGAGGCGAAGGATCCGAGTGATGGCTATCTTCAGCTTGTCGTCCTCAGGGGCCAGGTCACTCCATTCGTTGCCGCGTACTATTGCGACTTGACGCCGGGAAGTGAACGGCTGCGGGTCATCCTCTATAATCCAACACCAGTTGGCCCTCCACTCATCCCACTTGCCGCGGAGCTCCCCCGTCAAGTAAGCCTCATTCTTATGGAGCCTAGAGATCCAAGAGATTCCGCTAGACAGAGGTGACCCTGACTCGACTCGAGGTATGAAGTAATGGCGGAAGAGGGCTACATTGGGGTAAACTCCGACGAAATTTTCGCACAGATGTGCGAAAATGGCCATGGTCAAGACGGCATTTGGGGCGAAGTCAAGGAGATGAAACCCGTAGGTATTCATGATGTCGCAGAAGAATTCCGAAAAGGGCGGGCAGAGCCCGCAGTAGAAGAACAGAGCGAAGAAGGCATAGCCATTCGGGTACATCTCGCAGGCCACGGCGGGGAGTACCTTGGTGCGCGGGTGCGCCTTCGTCTCCCTCGACCAGAAGAGGTAGAAGGTGTCTTTCAGTTCATCCGCACTAAGCCTCGGCGGGAAGACCGCCATCTTCTTCTGCATTGCTACCAGCCGCAGCGCCTTGGCAGACTTCGCGGCCTTCGCCTTCTCGCCCTTCGGGGCCATGGCGGGGACGATGGGGGAAGTCGACGGCGCTGGTGATGCTGGCGGCGGTGGAGGGGGGCGGAGCGCTGCTCTCTTTCGACCTTCGGGGAGGAGGGGAGCGGCGGGGGTTTCTGCAAGATGAGGAAGCAACGGGCGAATGGAAGGAACTGCCCCTCTTTCCCCTGCTTTTAAGGGGGGAGGGGGGACATTCCGCATTTCCCCATTAAAGAAACAGGCCACGATCTCTCCCACGACGCCGCGATTGACGCGTGCCGTTAGGGGGGGCGCGGTGGATACGGAGTGGGATACGGCGTGCCGCGGGCCGCGCGTGCCCGTGCACTGTTTTGGGCCTGGCCCAACAGCGCTCGGCACCGTGTATGGCCCAGGCCCGGGGGCTCCTGTCGGTGTACTAAAGTAGGGGTACCTTAGTATCCCGAACTTGTGCACGGGCAGTCGCAGCGTCCCACGGCAGGGCTTGCCGTGCGACCGCCAAAGCCCACTGTGGTTCCTTTGGAGCCATTCAAGAACAAAGTATTCAAGTTAAAGAAGCAAGGCCCCGGCAAGAGGAGCTTGCCGGGAAGGCCACTCAAGGCTCAAGACCACTTCTTTGGCACAGGACCCTGGCAAGAGGAGCTTGCCGGGAAGGCCAAACATGGCATTTCAAGAGACTTGCCGCGACGCGCCACGCGTCCCGGCAAGGCCCGGAGAGCGACAAGCTCCCAGGCGCGACAAGATAGCAACCGCGGCAAGGCGCTTGCCGCGGCAAAATCCCACTTGGTACCCACGCTCCAGCACATCCACCCACGCGTCGCCCTGGGACCCTTCCAGGCGCACGTGGCGGAAGGCTGTGCAGCCTGGGGTACACGGTGGCAAGCTGCGATGACAAGGCCACCGTCGTGGCGGACGGTGGCGCCCCGACGGACGCTTTTTGCACTGTTTGGAGCGACGGCGATGGGCATTTAATGCCTTTGTCCCCTGCCGTCAGAGTTAGGTATAGAGCACTATGCATACACTGTTCCAACTACCACCCGTTTTACGTTTTTACCCTCGACTGTGTTGCCACCTCTCGGTGACCCCTTTGACCTATAAAAGGAGGCCCATGCGCAACGTAGAAGGGGTTCCGATCCTCGATCACTCTCACGCTCGGTCCTGCTAGCGATCAGCACTGTAGCTCTTCTCGCTCCCGAGCCAAGAACGCAATACAAACCAAGGCAGGAGTAGGGTTTTACGCCCCTGTGCGGCCCGAACCTGGGTAAACTGCTCGCGTGTTTGCCTCGATCTGCTCTTTGTGCATCCTTCGCCCCCCTTGCCGTACCGAAAAGGGGCTCCAGTCCCATAGGTGTTCGTGGGCTATCAGTTTCCCCGACAATCTTATTATGCTTCTTATTTTTCTTAGTATGGCGGTAGCATTATAAGATGATCCCTTACACAAAATTTCAAGGTACAAGTGTTCTCCTTGAGTATGCACCGTTGCGAAAGTTTGTTGTACCGAGACACCACGTGATGATCGGGTATGATAAGCTCTACATTCAAATACAACGGGTGTAAGACAGTTTTGCACATGCAGAATACTCGGGTTAAACTTGACGAGCGTAGCATGTACATACATGGCCTCGGAACACAGGAGACCGAAAGGTCGAGCGTGAATCATATAGTAGATATGATCAACATAAGATGTTGACCATTGAAAACTACTCCATCTCACGTGATGATCGGACATGGTTTAGTCGATTTGGATCACGTGATCATTTAGATGACTAGAGGGATGTCTATCTAAGTGGGAGTTCTTTAGAATATCATTAATTGAACTTTAATTTATCACGAACTTAGTCCTAATAGTTTTTACATATCTATGTTGTTGTAGATCTATGGCTCGTGCTGCTATTCCCTTGAATTTTAATGCATTCCTAGAGAAAGCTAAGTTGAAAGATGATGGTAGCAAATACACGTACTGGGTTCGTAACTTGAGGATTATCCTCATTGCTGCACAGAAGAATTATGTCCTTGAAGCACCGCTAGGTGATAGGCCTGGTGCAGGAGCAACTCCAGACATTATGAACGTGTGGCACGCTTGTTCTGATGACTACTCGATAGTTCGGTGTGCCATGCTTTATGGCTTAGAATCGGGACTTCAAAGACGTTTTGAACGTAATTGAGCATATGAGATGTTCCAAGAGTTGAAGTTAATATTTGAAGCAAATGCCCGAATTGAGAGATATGAAGTCTCCAATAAGTTCTATAGCAGCAAGATGGAGGAGAACAGTTCTATCAGTGAACACTTACTCAGAATCTCTGGGTACTACAATCACATGACTCAACTTGGATGCAAAGTTGATGAAGATAGTGTTATTGATAGAGTTCTTCAATCACTGCCACCAAGCTATAAAGGCTTCGTGATGAACTATAATATGCAAGGGGTGCAGAAGACTATTCCCGAGCTCTACGCTATGCTCAAAGCTGCGGAGGTAGAAATCAAAAAGGAGCATCAAGTGTTGATGGTTAACAAGACCACTAGTTTCAAGAAAAATGGCAAGGGAAAGAAGGGGAACTTCAAGAAGAATAGCTAAACAGTTTCTACTCCCGCGAAGAAACCCAAGTCTGGAGCCAAGCCTGAAATTGAGTGCTTCTACTGCAAAGGGACTGGAAACTGAAAGCGGAACTGCCCCAAGTATTTGGCGGATAAGAAGGATGGAAAAGTGAACAAAGGTATATTTGATATACATGTTATTGATGTGTACCTTACTAATGCACGTAGTAGCACCTGTGTATTTGATACTAGTTCGGTTGCTAATATTTGTAACTCGAAACAGGGGTCATGAATTAAAGTTCTTCCTCTCGTTCCCAGGTGGCTTCATCCTCTGGATGGTGACTCCACTGAACTTTGCAAAACTTAATGACCTTGCTACGCATAACTGATACGTCCAAAATGTATCTATAATTTCTGCTTGCTCCATGCCTCTTTTGTGTGATATTGCTATGATATTTATGCACTTCCATACACTTTTGATCATATTTGGACTAACCTATTAACTCAGTGCACCACAGTGCCAGTTCCTGTTTTCTGTTGTTTTTCTATTTCAGGTTTCCCCCATATTAAAAGTGCCATAAAAATTCCGGGAAAAATACAGGAAAAATCAGCGTATCGGGAGCTTCCAGAAAAACCAAGGCAGGGCCAGAGGGGAGCCTGGGGTGGCCCAGGCGGCCACCCGGCGCTGCCCCACCCCTGGCCGCGCCAGGGGGCGCCTGGGGCCCCACCTCCGCCTCTGGTGACCCCCTTTGGCATATATATTGCTCGCGTCCCAAAACCCTCAAGGACGGAACCCTTTTTTACGATCTCGCCTCTGTTCCGCCGCCGTCGCGCTTCCAAGATCGGGAGCACCAGGAGAACTCTTCCCGGCACCCTACCGGAGGGGAGAACCACCACCAGGAGCTTCTCCACCACCATGGACGCTTCCCGGATGAGTTGTGAGTAGTCTCCCTTGGACCATGGGTCCATGACCAGTAGCTATGTGATGTTCTCCTCCCCTCTTTGTTCTTCATCGATTAGACCTCGTGAGCTGCCCTACATGATCGAGGCACATATGTAATCTTTATGATGTTGCTCTGCTGAGTTTGCTGGGATCCGATGGATTATGAGATTATGTTCAGATTGTGTGTGAATAATATATTTGATTCGCCTCTTTTATATTTATGTTCTTGAGTAATTCTTGCATGTTCTCCGTTGCTGTTTATTGCTTTGGCCAAGTAGTAGGTAGTAACACCAAGAGGGAACGTTATGCTTGATTGTGGGTTCATGCCCCTCGATGACTAGCTTGAGTGACAGAAACATGAGTCTAGGGGATGTGTTGTTGCCACAAGGGGGAAAACAACGGTGCTTGTACTTGCGGGTGCAAGGATTGTTTACTTTATGCAAAGTTCTTTTAATGCAGTTGTCTGTTGCTTTGAGTTTACACTTTGGGTGGGACTCGCAACTTAATACCAGTGAGATGTTCTGGATAGATATCTCAAGCTGGATGATTAGTAGTAGATGCAGATAGATTTCGGTCTACTTGCCTTGGTGTACCGCCCATGCTTTTGAGCCTCTACCTTTCTTTACAGCATAGTTAGCATTGGTTTGCGCACATAATCCTGTCAATTGCCCAGCTGTAATTTGTTTACCTCGCTTAGCTGTTTTATCGTCTTTTGGGAGAGAGACATCACTAGTGAACATCATGGGACCCCGGTCCATATTACCATCACTGATCACACCCGCTATTTACTTCTTGTTCTTATTTCCTAGTTGCAGTCATACCTATCACTATTATCTCTTGCGTTTGATCCTTTGTAAACGACAAGGCCGGAGGGATTGACAACCTCTCTGTACTCGTTGGGAGCAAAGTTATTTGTATCTGTGTGCAGGTCCTGTCAAGCAAAAGGTTCTGGCGCTATTGACACTTTCTTGTCGACCCTCGGAGTCTCACGGGATTCGATCCTTGGTATCTTTGCCAAGGGAAATTTGCCGCTATGCTACATCTCAAACCTTCCACTTGGGGTAACCAACGAGGGGCGAGAAGCCATCAAGCAAGTTTCTGGCGCCGTTGCCGGGGACTCCACTCTTCAAGATAGGGGAGTTGCACGCTATCTTTTATCTTTGCTTTTTAGTCTTGTTAGTTTACCTTTCAGTTCTTGCTTTAGTGTCCCTTACCAAAAATCACAAAAATAGTTATCTTGCTTGCTGCTGCTATGGGTTCCACCGAGAACACCAAGTTGTGTGACTTCACTAGTCATAACAACAATGACTTTATCTGCACACCTATTACTACACCTGCCACTTCAGCACCTTCTTATGAAATTAAACCTGCTTTACTGAACCTAGTTATGAAAGATCAATTCTCCGGTGCTGGAGATGATGCTGCTTTGCACTTAAATAATTTTGTTGAACTCTGTGATATGCAAAAGTACCAAGAAATAGATGGTGATATTGTTAAGCTTAAGCTTTTTCCATTCTCCTTGAGAGGAGGAGCTAAAATCTGGTTTCAATCCTTGCCTAGGAATAGCATAGATTCTTGGGACAAGTGCAAGGATGCCTTTATTGGGAAGTACTATCCCCCTGCTAAAATTATCCAACTAAGGAGTAACATAATGAATTTTAAACAATTGGATAATGAACACGTTGCCCAAGCTTGGGAACGCATGAAATCTCTTGTCAAGAACTGCCCTACTCATGGTTTGACTACTTGGATGGCTATCCAAACTTTTTATGCAGGCTTGAACTTTACCTCGCGGAACTTGTTAGATTCGGCTGCGGGAGGAACCTTTATGTCAACTACAATTGGTGCTGCCACGAAGCTTCTCGATGAGATGATGAACAATTATTCCCAATGGCACACCGAACGCGCTCCAACATGTAGGAAGGTAAACTCTGTCGAGGAGATTTCCTCCCTAAATGAAAAAGTTGACTTGATCATGTCTCTACTTTCCAAGAAATCTTCTATTGATCCTCATGATGTTCCTTTAAATTCTTTGATTGCTCAAGATCAAGTAGATGTGAACTTTATATCTAGAAACAATGTCAATAACAATGCTTATAGGAGTAATTTTGGTAGCAACCCTAGACCGTTCCCCTCTAATTCCTATGGGAACAACAATGCTTATCCTAGCACCAAGAACTCCACTTCTGAACTAGAGATTATGCTTAAAGACTTTATCACTACCCAAAAAGCCTTCAATAAGAGTGTAGAAGAAAAACTAGCCAAACTAGATAATCTCTCTTCGAAGGTAGACAATTTAGCCAATGAGGTAGAATTGCTTAAAATTAGAACTTCCCCTCTTGAGGAGAGGAAGACCACTCCTATGAATGTTGTTCAAATGCAAATTAATGAAAACATTAGGATGATGGCTAAACTTAAAGAGAGATGGGCTAGAGAAAGGGAGAAAGAAAATAGAATTAAGAGCCTTCCTACCACCACACTGTTGCTACTATCCAAGTTGTTGAGGATATCCAAACTCTTAGCACCCAATGCACTCCTAGTCCCATTGGACCTATTAATGGTGATGCTATTACCTCAACCGTAGAAACTCCTATAACCATAGAAGCTACCAAACAAGTGAGCCTAAAGGACACCACTACCACTTTACTTGATAGTAGTGACCTTGATTTTGATAATTGCACCCTTTCTGAAGTTATTTATTTTCTTCACAAGATGTCTAGAGATCCCCACACTAGCACACTTAATCTTGCCTTCACAAAGCATATCACTAATGCTCTCATCAAAGCTAGGGAGGAGAAGCTTAGGGTAGAAGCCTCCATACCTAGAAAACTAGAAGATGGTTGGGATCCTATGATTAAAATTAAGTTGAATAACTTCTCTTGCTATGCTTTATGTGATGTTGGAGCTAGTACCTCCGTTATGCCCAAAAGAATGTATGATATGCTTAAATTGAAATCTTTTGATCCTTGTTCTTTTGGTGTTCGTCTTGTTGATTCTTCCATAAAGAAACCTTTGGGGAGGATCGACGATGTTCTTATCATTGTCGATGACAATTATGTTCCCGTTGATTTTACTATTATGGATATTGAATGTGAACCTTCATGTCCAATTATTTTGGGACGTCCTTTTCTTCGCACCGTTGGTGCTATCATTGACATGAAAGAGGGGAATATAAAATTCCAATTCCCTCTCAAGAAAGGAATGGAACACTTCCCTAGAAAGAAGATTAAGTTACCTTTTGAGTCCGTTACACGGGCTAGCTATTCTTTTACTCTTGATAAAACTTGATCTTTTCTCTTTGCATTATGCCTAGCTTAAAGGCATAAAAGAAAGCGCTTTTGGGAGGCAGCCCACAACGAATAAAATTTTATTTTGCTTTTGTTGTGTCTTGATGTTTGTTACTACAGTAGCATTATCATTGTATCTTTTCTTTTCAGCTTTGTGCCAAGTTTAGCCTCTGATTGCAAGAAAGTTCAAAAGTTGTGACGTGCAGTCCAGAAAACAGATTCTGTCCTTGGCTAGAAAAATTCGTATAAAATCACCAGGTCATCTTTTTTATCTGAATTTCTTTGACAGCGTGCTCTATACAATTGGCTTTCGGGCGTCTGTTCTGAGTTTTTTGATTTGAGTTGCAGAAGTGCCCCGAAAAAGTTATTTACTACCCGCTGGTCTGTTTTTCACAGATTCTGTCCTGTTTTGCCTTTTCTTCGTTTTGCAAACCTTGAGCTTGCTTTTTCTTTGCAAAAACCTTTTGGCAATCTTGAGAAACAGTAGCTCTTCAAGATTATCTTTATTTCCAGCAGGGAAAAGTTATTTTATTATGGGTACTAACCTCGCTAATCAGATTATGATGAGTTATGTATGAAGGGAGTTTTCAAGTGTGCGAGGGAAGATGATAAAAAGATTCAGGAGGGTCAAACGCTCAAGCTTGGGGATGCCCCCGTGCACCCCCAAGAAATATTCAAGAAGACTCAAGCATCTAAGCTTGGGGATGCCCCCGTGCATCCCCTTCTCCATCAACAATTATCAGTTCGTCTTTCGTTCCACTATATTTTAATCACTTCATGCGTTATGTGCTATGCTTGGAGCATCTTGCTTTTAGTTTCCTTTTTAGTTTTATTTAGCTTTGCTTGCTGTTCATAATGAGTTAGAACCCAGCTTTCTTTGTGTGGGAGAGAAACACGCTCCACTTCAACCTAGAACACAACATAGGATTTTCATGCTTATCTTTGTTGTGTGTGTTCTTTGTCTTTCAATAGCTGCTGTCATGTTTAGCTCTTAGTTTTCATGCTTTCCTTTTTAAAGAGCTTTTGTTTAGTTAGTTGCTGAACTCTCTTGAGTTTTCATGTTTATCTTGTTAAGAGAGTTTGTCTGTTGCACTGAGTTGTGTGTCTTAACTTAAAGTAGGTAATTGAGGTTGCTATTTAATTTTAGTAGTAACTTGCAATAGTTTTGAGGTGTTGCCATGAGTAATGTCTGAACTTTTGGTGTCCAGAGCTTTAGCCTATTAGTGATAGATGTCATATTTTGGGCAATCCGTGTTTATTTTCGAAAACCTACAAAATAGTTGAGAACTTTAGCTACTAAATGGATCACTAATCTTTGGAGGGATCGAATATTAGAGTACACTCACGTATCATGGGTCGAGGATGCGCAAGGGTAACCAAACCCCCATACACTCCTCCTCGGGGTACTTGTCTCTTTGTGAACCTCCTAATTAGATTGAGAGTTACCGATAATAAGTGCATGAGTTCTTCGGACTAATGTGAGTATTCGAAAGTTGACACTTCCACCTAACCATATTTTTTTAGCCTCTTCGGTACCGTGCATTGCCCTTTCTCACCTCGAGAGTTGGCGCATACTTCGCCGGTGCATCCAAATCCTTGGCACGATACGCTCTGTCATCACAAGCCTCATTATATCCTTCCTCAAAACAGCCACCATACCTACCTATTAAGGCATTTCCATAGCCTTTCTGAGATACATTGCCATGCAACATCCATCTTCTCATGACTTGATCTTCATGTCATACATGCTTTTTGCTTGATCGATGAGCCGCATGCTAGTTGGGCCTTGCCCTAATCATTGCTACATGACGCGCTAGTATCATTGCATATCCTGCTACACTGGCAGAGGCATACATTTGCATACATCATGATAGTTTCATTTTCTTTATGTTGAGTACTTTTGTAAAGTGTGAAAGATCTTCTATACTTCTTGTGATACATAGAGTGTTGCCCCTAAAGTGAGGAAAAGATCCCAAAGAGGACAAATCAAAAGATCCCAAAGAGGACAAAATCAAAAGATCCCAAAGAGGACAAATGAGAGATAAATAGAAAGAGCCGTTGAGGCCACACAAAAATAAAAAATAGAAAAAAAAAAGAAAAAAAATAAAAAGAGAGAAGGGGGCACACTACTATTTCTTTTGAGAGATCCACACTCGTACTCCATCTTATACCTTGTACTCCATAGAGATTATCATTCATGCATATAGCTATGTGGGGACCTTTACACTATAGAACTTGGCTTGTATATTCCAATGATGAGCCTCCTCAAAAGAGCTCTAGGTCTTCTTGAGCAAGCAAGTTGGATGCACCCCCACTAGTTCCATTGGAGAGCTTACCTTAGCTCATATGTGCATCCGTTGCATGGCAATCCCTACTCCTCACATCATATCTATCATTTGGCTTTCTCTCGCCGATGATTGTCCTCATTGATGTGAGCCTTTCACACCTTTTTTGTCTTCCCCCCTTCATCATTTTTCTCTCTTTGCCATCCTAAGTGTCGACTCTCTTGCTTACGCTCATCCATTGCATGAGTGCTCAAAATATCGAAAGGGAGTGGATCATTTTGACTTGTACCTGGCTGACGGTCTGGGGATGAGTCAAGATAAGATTACAAAGAAGACCAAGTGTGAAACTTTAGTAGATTAAGTTCTCAACAATATAAAGACTATATTTTACTCTCTCATATATCCCTATCCCTTTCTTGCACGCAAACACCATTTGGAGACATTCGAGTCACGGACAGCGAGAGCTCTTGCACCTTTATGTTCTTATGTTACTTGTTACAATGCTAATATAGACTCTTGTCTGTTATGACTTGAATTGGATTACATGCCTTGATTACTTTACTTAAAAGTTCTTATATGGTTGATAGCATGTCACCATAGAAATTATGCTTGTTATCATTTACCTACTCGAGGACGAGCAGGAATTAAGCTTGGGGATGTTGATACGTCCAAAACGTATCTATAATTTCTGCTTGCTCCATGCCTCTTTTGTGTGATATTGCTATGATATTTATGCACTTCCATACACTTTTGATCATATTTGGACTAACCTATTAACTCAGTGCACCACAGTGCCAGTTCCTGTTTTCTGCTGTTTTTCTATTTCAGGTTTCCCCCATATTAAAAGTGCCCTAAAAATTCCGGGAAAAATACAGGAAAAATCAGCGTATCGGGAGCTTCCAGAAAAACCAAGGCAGGGCCAGAGGGGAGCCTGGGGTGGCCCATGCGGCCACCCGGCGCGGCCCCACCCCTGGCCGCGCCAGGGGGGCGCCTGGGGCCCCACCTCCGCCTCTGGTGACCCCCTTTGGCATATATATTGCTCGCGTCCCAAAACCCTCGAGGACGGAACCCTTTTTTACGATCTCGCCTCTGTTCCGCCGCCGCCGCCGCGCTTCCAAGATCGGGAGCACCAGGAGAACTCTTCCCGGCACCCTGCCGGAGGGGAGAACCACCACCGGGAGCTTCTCCACCACCATGGACGCTTCCCAGATGAGTTGTGAGTAGTCTCCCTTGGACCATGGGTCCATGACCAGTAGCTATGTGATGTTCTCCTCCCCTCTTTGTTCTTCATCGATTAGACCTCGTGAGCTGCCCTACATGATCGAGGCACATATGTAATCTTTATGCTATTGCTCTGCTGAGTTTGCTGGGATCCATTGGATTATGAGATTATGTTCAGATTGTGTGTGAGTAATATATTTGATTCACCTCTTTTATATTTATGTTCTTGAGTAATTCTTGCATGTTCTCCGTTGCTGTTTATTGCTTTGGCCAAGTAGTAGGTAGTAACTCCAAGAGGGAACGTTATGCTTGATTGTGGGTTCATGCCCCTCGATGACTAGCTTGAGTGACAGAAACATGAGTCTAGGGGATGTGATGTTGCCACAAGGGGGAAAACAACGATGCTTGTACTTGCGGGTGCAAGGATTGTTTACTTTACGCAAAGTTCTTTTAATGCAGTTGTCTGTTGCTTTGAGTTTACACTTTGGGTGGGACTCGCAACTTAATACCAGCGAGATGTTCTGGATAGATATCTCGAGGTGGATGATTAGTACTAGATGCAGATGGATTTCGGTCTACTTGCCTTGGCGTACGGCCCATGCTTTTGAGCCTCTACCTTTCTTTACAGCATAGTTAGCATTGGTTTGCGCACATAATCCTGTCAATTGCCCAGCTATAATTTGTTTACCTCGCTTAGCTGTTTTATCGTCTTTTGGGAGAGAGACATCACTAGTGAACATCTTGGGACCCCGGTCCATATTACCATCACTGATCACACCCGCTATTTACTTCCTGTTCTTATTTCCTAGTTGCAGTCATACCTATCACTTTTATCTCTTGCGTTTGATCCTTTGTAAACGACAAGGCCGGAGGGATTGACAACCTCTCTGTACTCGTTGGGAGCAAAGTTATTTGTATCTGTGTGCAGGTCCTGTCAAGCAAAAGTTTCTGGCGCTATTGACACCTTCTTGTCGACCCTCGGAGTCTCACGGGATTCGATCCTTGGTATCTTTGCCAAGGGAAATTTGCCGCTACGCTACATCTCAAACCTTCCACTTGGGGTAACCAACGAGGGGCGGGAAGCCATCAGTAACTCTGTCGGCAAACTCAAGAATCTTGATAGGCTTCTCCTCATAACTCAGATCACTTTCTAACTATATTGCTTCCAGGGGTACTGTATCTCGTAGCAGAATCTCGGCCATCTCTGTGTGACACTTCTTCAATTGTGATACGTGAAACACATTGTGAATTCCGGACAAGGTTTTGGGCAACTCTAGCTGATAAGCTACTTCTGCTCTGCGCTCCAAAACTCTGTACGGTCCCATAAATCGTGGTTCCGGTTTACCCTTAACTCCAAAACGCTTAACTCCTCGAAGTGGGGACACACGAAGATATGCTCTATCTCCAACTTTGTAGGTCACCTCTTTGCGTTTTGTATCTGCATAACTCTTTTGTCGGGGCTGGGCTATCTTCAATCTGTCGCAGATCAACTTGACCTTCTCCTCTGAATCTCTGATTAAATTGGATCCAAATAACTTGCGGTTTCCGACTTCATCCCACATCAACGGTGTCCTACACCTCCTTCCGTACAATGCCTCGAAGGGGGCCATTTGCAGACTAGTCTGATAACTATTGTTGTAAGAGAACTCTATGTAAGGGAAATTATCATCCCAACTAGATCCATAATCTAGCGCACAAGCTCTCAACATGTCCTCGAGAATCTGATTGACTCTCTCTGTCTTTCCATCTGTCTGTGGATGAAAGGGTGTACTGAACTCTAGCCTCGTACCCAAAGTTTCGTGCAACTGCTTCCAAAACTTTCAGGTAAACTGTGTTCCTCTATCTCATACAATGGTCCTCGGAACTCCATGCAGACATACGATCATCATCATGTATATCTTGGCCAACTTAGCACTCGTGTAAGTGGTCTTCACAGGGATGAAGTGGGCTACCTTCATCAATCAATCAACTATCACCCAAATAGAATCGTACCCTGAACGTGTCCTGGGTAGTCATGTGATAAAGTCCATTCCAAGTTTATCCAACTTCCATTCTGGTATTGGTAATGGTTGTAGCAACCCTGCTGGTTTCTGGTGTTCTGCCTTAACTCTCTGACAGACATCACATACTGCTACGTACTCGGCAATGTCCTTCTTCATTCCGGTCCACCAGAAATTCTGCTTCAAATCCAAATACATCTTGGTGTTGCCCGTGTGTATCGAGTAAGGCAAATCATGAGCCTCTTGAAGAATCAACTTCCCAATCTCCGGGTCATTGGGCACATAAATACGTTCTTCAAACCACAGTGTTTCGTGTTCATCCTCACGAAATCCTTCTGCCTTTCCTTTGCTCATTCTGCACTTTATCTCTGCAATTCCTTCGTACGTCTACTGGGCTTCTCGAATCTTGCCCAACAAAGTGGACCGAATTTCTAATGTGGCAACATAGCCTCTAGGGACTATCTCCAACTGCAGATCTCTGAGGTCGTCTGCCAACTCCTGGGGTAATCCTCCGGTTATGATAGTATTAACATAACTCTTGCGACTTAGCGCATCTGCCATGACATTAGCTTTTCCTGGATGATAATGAAATCTCATGCCGTAATCCTTTATGAGCTCCAGCAATCTCCTTTGCCTGAGGTTTAACTCCTTTTGCATGAAGATGTATTTCAAACTCTTATGATTCGTGTATACATCACAACGGTTTCCAATAAGAAAGTGCCTCCAGGTCTTGAGTGCATGCACTACGGCTGCTAACTCCAAATCATGTGTGGCATAATTCAACTCATGGGGTCTAAGCTGACGTGAGGCATATGAAACAACTCTTCCTTCTTGCATGAGAATGCCTCCAAGTCCTTGACGTGAAGCGTCACAATACACTTGAAAATCCTTGCGAATATTCGGGAGAATCAGCACTGGGGATGTAACCAAACGCATCTTCAACTCCTGAAAACTGGCCTCACGTTCTTCGGTCCAATTGTACTTACTTTCCTTCTTAAATAGTTTCGTCATGGGCTTCGCAATCTTGGAGAAATTCTCAATGAACCTCCAATAATATCCTGTGAGTCCAAGAAAACTGTGAATCTCTCCAACAGAGGTGGGTGCTTTCCATTCCATGACGGACTCTACTTTGGAGGGGTCCACTGCTATACCATCTCCTGATATAACATGTCCGAGAAATCCTACTTCCTTCAACTAAAACTCACATTTGATGTACTTGGCATATAACTGATGTTCCCTGAGCTTCTCGAGAACTAAATGCAAATGTTCCTTGTGCTCCTCTTCATTCTTCGAGCAAACCAATATGTCATCGATGAACACTACCACAAACTTATCCAATAACTCCATGAACACCTTGTTCATCATACTCATAAAATAGGCATGAGCATTAGTCAAACCAAATGGCATAACTATATACTTGTAAAGCCCGTACCTTGTGGTAAAAGTTGTCTTAGGTATGTCCTGTTCTCGGATCTTCAACTGATGACATCCAGATCTTAAATCGATCTTAGAGAAAACTTTGGCTCCTCGCAACTGGTCAAACAGATCATCGATCACCGGCATAGGGTACTTGTTCTTGATCATCACTTCATTCAGTGCACGATAATCCACGACCATCCTTAGTGAGCCATCTTTCTTCTTGACTAAAAGCACTGGGGCTCTCCAAGGTGAAGAACTTGGTCGGATATAACCTTTCTCCATTAACTCCTTGATCTCTTCCAAATCATTTGCGAGCATCCGGTATGGTCTCTTGGATATGAAGGAAATATGCCCCAGAGGCAATAATAAAGTTTTTATTTATATTTCCTTATATATCATGATAAATGTTTTGTATTCATGCTAGAATTGTATTAACCGGAAACTTGATACATGTGTGAATACATAGACAAAACAGAGTGTCCCTAGTATGCCTCTACTAGACTAGCTTGTTAATCAAAGATGGTTATGTTTCCTGACCATAGACATGTGTTGTCATCTGATAAACGGGATCACATCATTATGAGAATGATGTGATGGACAAGACACATCCGTTAGCTTAGCACTATGATCGTTTAGTTTTACTGCTATTGCTTTCTTCATAACTTATACATGTTCCTATGACTATGAGATTATGCAACTCCCGAATACCGGTGGAACACCTTGTGTGCTATCAAACGTCACAACGTAACTGGGTGATTATAAAGATGCTCTACAGGTGTCTCCGAAGGTGTTTGTGGTGTTGGCATAGATCGAGAATAAGATTTGACACTCCGAGTGTTAAAGAGGTATCTCTGGTCCCTCTCGGTAATACACATCATAATAAGCCTGGCAGGCAAACGACTAATGAGTTATTCATGAGATGATGTATTACGGAATGAGTAAAGAGACTTGCCGGTGACGAGATTGAACTAGGTATGACGGTACCGACGATCGAATCTCGGGCAAGTAACATACCAATGACAAAGGGAACACCGTATGTTGTTATGCGGTTTGACAGGTAAAGATCTTCGTAGAATATGTAGGAACCAATATGAGCATCCAGGTTCCGCTATTGGTTATTGACCGGAGATGAGTCTCGGTCATGTCTACATAGTTCTCGAACCCGTAGGGTCCGCACGCTTAATTTTCGATGACGATTGGTATTATGAGTTTATTTGTTTTGATGTACCAAAGGTTGTTCGGAGTCCCGAATGTGATCATGGACATGACGAGGAGTATCGAAATGGTCGAGAAATAAAGATTGATATATTGGAAGGTTATATTCGCACACCGGAAGGGTTTCGGGGGTAACCGGATAAATACCGGAGTACCGAGGAGCAACCGGAACCCCCCGAGGGCTTAATGGGCCTACATGGGCTTTGGTGGAAGAGAGAGGAGGCGGACAAGAGGTGGGGGCACGCCCCCATAGCCCAATCCGAATTGGGAGGGGCGGCCCTCCTTTCCTTCTTCTCATCTTCCCCTTCCTTCCCACTCCTAGTTGCACTAGGAAAGGGGGGAAACCTACTCCTAATAGGAGGAGGACTCCCCCCTAGGGGCGCACCATAGGAGGCCGGCCGGCTCCCTCCTCCACTCCTTTATATACGTGGCCAGGGGTACCCCATAGACACACAAGTTGATTTCTTAGCCGTGTGCGGTGCCCCCCTCCACAGTTACACACCTCGGTCATATCGTCGTAGTCCTTAGGCAAAGCCCTGCGCCGATAACTTCATCATCACCGTCACCACGCCATTCTGCTGACGGAACTCTCCCTTGACCTCAACTGGATCAAGAGTTTGTGGGACGTCATCGAGCTGAATGTGTGCTGAACACGAAGGTGCCGTACGTTCGGTCCTTGGATCGGTTGGATCACGAAGAGGTTCGACTACATCAACCGCGTTACTAAACGCTTCCGTTTTTTGGTCTACGAGGGTACGTGGACACACTCTCTCGCTCGTTGCTATGCTTCTCCTAGATAGATCTTGCGTGATCGTAGGAATTTTTTTGAAATACTACATTCCCCAACAGTGGCATCATGAGCCAGGTCTATGCGTAGATGATATGCTCGTGTAGAACACATTGAGTTGTGGGCGATAATAATCATACTGCTTACCAGCATGTCATACTTTGATTCGGCGGTATTGTGAGATGAAACGGCCCAGACCGACATTACGCGTACGCTTACGCGAGACTGGTTTCACCATTACGAGCACTTGTTGCTTAAAGGTGACCGGTGGGTGTCTGTCTCTCTCACTTTAGTTGAATCGAGTGTGACTACGCCCGGTCCTTGTGAAGGTTAAAACATCACACTTGACCAAAAATTGTTGTGGTTTTGATGCGTAGGTTAGAACGGTTCATGTTAAGCCCGTAGCAGCCACGTAAAACTTGCAACAACAAAGGAGAGGACGTCTAACTTGTTTTTGCATGGCATGTTGTGATGTGATATGGTCAAGACGTGATGAGTTATATGTTATTGTATGAGATGATCATGTTTTGTAAATTATCGGCAACCGGCAGGAGCCTTATGGTTGTCTCTTTATTCTATGAATTGCGAAAGTCATGTAATTGCTTTACTTTATCCCTATGAGTTAGCGATAGTAGTAGTAGGAATAGTTGGCGAGACGACCACGACGCTACGATGAAGATCATGGTGTCAATCCGGTGACGATGGAGATCATGACGATGCTTTGGAGATCGAGATCAAAATCACAAGATGATGATGGTCATATCATGTCACATATTTTGATTGCATATGATGTTTATCTTTGTCGGTGTACTAAAGTAGGGGTACCTTAGTATCCCAAATTTGTGCACGGGCAGTCGCAGCGTCCCGCGGCAGGGCTTGCCGTGCGACCGCCAAATCCCACTTTGGTTCCTTTGGAGCCATTCAAGAACAAAGTATTCAAGTTAAAGAAGCAAGGCCCCGGCAAGAGGAGCTTGCCGGGAAGGCCACTCAAGGCTCAAGACCACTTCTTTGGCACAGGACCCTGGCAAGAGGAGCTTGCCGGGAAGGCCAAACATGGCATTTCAAGAGACTTGCCGCGACGCGCCACGCATCCCGGCAAGGCCCGGAGAGCGACAAGCTCCCAGGCGCGACAAGATAGCAACCGCGGCAAGGCGCTTGCCGCGGCAAACTCCCACTAGGTACCCGCGCTCCAGCACATCCACCCACGCGTCGCCCTGGGACCCTTCCAGGCGCACGTGGCGAAAGGCTGTGCAGCCTGGGGTACACGGTGGCAAGCTGCGATGACAAGGCCACCGTCGTGGCGGACGGTGGCGCCCTGACGGACGCTTTTTGCACTGTTTGGAGCGACGGTGATGGGCATTTAATGCCCTTGTCCCCTGCCGTCAGAGTTAGGTATAGAGCACTATGCATACACTGTTCCAACTACCACCCGTTTTACGTTTTTACCCTCGACTGCGTTGCCACCTGTCGGTGACCCCTTTGACCTATAAAAGGAGGCCCATGCGCAACGTAGAAGGGGTTCCGATCCTCGATCACTCTCACGCTCGGTCCTGCTAGCGATCAGCACTGTAGCTCTTCTCGCTCCCGAGCCAAGAACGCAATACAAACCAAGGCAGGAGTAGGGTTTTACGCCCCTATGCGGCCCGAACCTGGGTAAACTGCTCGCGTGTTTGCCTCGATCTGCTCTTTGTGCATCCTCCGCCCCCCTTGCCGTACCGAAAAGGGGCTTCGGTCCCATAGGTGTTCGTGGGCGATCAGTTTCCCCGACATCTTTGGCGTGCCAGGTTGGGGGTGCGTCGAGGTTGTGTGAACCTGATCCGGCGTTCACGCGAGCGAAATCTCCACCAGCTTCATCAACTTCATCGACATGCCGCCGAAGAAGAAAGCATCGGAGGTAGCAGGCCCGTCCGCGTCGATCCCACCGCCACTGGAGCCAACGACCGGTGGGGTAGACGCCGGCGGAAGGACGGACGTCGGCGAGGAAACTCACGGCGCCGCCAAGTCCAAGGACAAGACGGACGACCGGGCGCATTCCAAGACCTCGGCGTCCGTGCATGCACCGCGCCCGTCTCAGGAGGCGCGGGACCGGCAGCGACATGGTACGCAAGGTACCATACGCTTGCTGGGCCAAGGTCAAGCTGGCGGTTCGCGGGACGCTCAAGGCCAACATGCTGGCACGAGCATGGCGCGGTCGCCGGGACGAGACGCTGCTCCTTCTAACGCAGTTAGAAGTCCGAGCATATCTCGCTCCTCGCACCACTCGCCACCGCTCCCCGCCACTCCAGCAGAAGCCCTAGCTCGAGCTGAGCTACTCCTCGACTTCCCTCCAGCGGCAGACAAGGCCGACGACTGGAGGGCCACCATCCAGAGTCTCATCGCCTTCGCCAACAGCGACACTCCGCAGCAGCCGACGACGTCGCGACCGCGGCAAGTTAGCCAGGCGCGGGCTCATGGCGACAAGACTGTCGGGGGTGCAACCATCGTGCACTCCCCGCCCCGAAGGCCAAAATCGCCGACTCGCCGGATCAACATCGACGACGACTCCACATCGTCATCGGATCCGCGAGCTCGTCGCGATCAGCGCCAAGTCCTTGACGACCGACGTCAAGAGGACGCTCGAACCCGCATCGAGCGTCGTAGAGAAGCGCGGCGACAATCCGACCAGCGCGCTGGGCCCGCTGTTGACATGCACGCGCCCGGGGGACCAGGCGACTTGTCGTACGCGGCGGGTTGTCCTGCGTTCACTCGCGAGCAGCGGCAAGTCCAGTGGCCCAGCATGAAGAACTTCAAACCCGATGTACCCGAGAAGTACGATGGCAAGACTCATCCGTCGGAGTTCCTCAGCATCTACACGAGCGCGGTGCAGGCTGCCGGGGGACGAGACGAGAAGATACTCTCAAACTACTTCCCGCTCGTGCTCAAGCCAAACGTCAGATCTTGGCTCATGCACTTGCCGGAGAACTCCATCTCTTCTTGGGACGACCTGTGCCATCAGTTTGTCGGCACCTTCACAGGTGGCCACAAGCCCCATGGCCAGGAGAGTGACCTTCACATACTTGCCCAGAAAGAAGGAGAGTCCCTGCGAAAGTATATCCAGAGATTCAGCCGCGTGCAGCACAACATCCCGGATGTCCACCCTGCCGCGGTTATTAGCACGTTCCACCAGAACGTGCGTAACCGCAGGATGAGGGAGGAAATGGCGTTGTGCAAGATCCGAGACGTCAGTGAGCTTTATGCCCTGGCCGACAAGTGCGCACGCGCTGAGGAGGGGAGGAAACTCCCCGGAGAGGATACTGGAGCAGGAGGGACATATAGCGAGGATGCCGCCCCGGTAAAGAAGAGGCGGCGGTGGAACAACAGAAAGAAGAAGAACAAGGAAGTGCTGGTCGTGGAGCAGTCCGGCAAGGAGGCTGGCGCCAAGAAAGCCCCGACAAGTGGCTCCGGCAAGGAAACTGCCGCGTGCACCAACTGTCAGATTGTGGCTGCCGCCGACAAGCAGGACGGCTCCGACAAGCAGTACTGCAAGATCCACCGCACCAAGGGCCATGACCTCCAGAACTGCAAAAGGGTCGAGTACCTCGTCGAGCAGCAGAAAGCTGAGTACGAGCGACGCGACAAGGAGAAGGCCCAGGTGGGTGGTGGAGAATCCGGCAAGAAGCGGCCGTTCAACAGCCGGGGAGGACGCCGCGGCAAGGCCAAGCAGCGACAAGGAGACAGACCTCCCCGCGGCCGCGACAGGGACGAAGACGAAGACGACGATGAAGACATGGATGACGGAGATAACAGCGAGCAGGAGTTCCAGAAGGCCACAGAAGTTCTGTGCGTTGACAGAGGTGCTTCTCTGCATACTTCCCACCGCCAACTCAAGCAATGGGTGCGGGAAGTTAATGCAGCAGAACCGCCCGTCGAGTCGCGTAAACTTCTGAAGTGGTCCAGCACGCCCATCATCTTTGACATTGAGGACCACCCTGATCGCACAACTGCAGTCGGGTGCTTGCCGATGTTGGTTTCACCAACTATCCACAACCTCAATGTCACCAAGATGCTGGTTGACGGCGGGGCCGGCCTGAACCTGATCTCCTCCGCTGTGGTCCGGAAACTCCGGATCCCCGACAGCGAGCTCGAAGAAACTGGCACTTTCCAAGGAATTAACCCAGGAAGGAGGAAGCCGAAGGGGAAGATCACACTGCCAGTGACATTCGGCGGAGAGCTGAACTTCAGAACCGAGAGGATCACCTTTGACGTTGCCGATATTCCTTTGCCTTACAATGGAATACTTGGCCGTCCAGCGCTCGCCAAGTTCTTGCCGACATCTCATTATGCCTACAACATGCTCAAGATGCCAGGCCCGATAAGCGTCATCTCTGTCCCCGGCGACAAGAAGGACGCTCTTATCTGTGCCGACAAGATTTACCGGGATGTAGCAGCCGCAACAGATAGCAAAACACTTGCCGCTGAAGCTCCTGGGGGGAAGAACAAGACCAAGTCCGGCAAGAGCTCTGGGGCCCACTCCGGCAAACACAACTCTTCGGAGTGCTGCGCTGCCGTCGAGGACGCACCATCGAGCTCCACCGGCAAGTGCAAGAAGGCGATGGCGGCTCCACCCGCAACCAAGAAGGTGTCCGCCAAGGAGGACGGCACTGGTGGTACTTTCACCATTAGTGCCACGCTCGATCCCAAATAGGAAAGCGCGCTCGTTGCTTTCCTGCGGGCGAACGTCGACGTGTTTGCCTGGAAACCGTCTGACATCCCCGGTGTTCCCAGGAAAGTGATTGAGCACAAGCTTGCCGTTTGTCCTCACGCGCGGCCCGTCAAGCAAAAAGTTAGAAAACAAGCGGTGGAGCGCCAAGAGTTTATCGCTGAAGAAATCAAGAAGCTGGAAGCGGCGGGCCTTGTCAGAGGTGTACTCCATCCCACGTGGTTGGCCAACCCTGTTGTCATGCGCAAGGCGAACGAGAAGTGGAGGCTTTGTATAGACTTCACCGATGTGAATAAATCTTGTCCTAAAGATCCATTTCCCTTGCCGCGCATTGACCAGATCGTTGACTCCACGGCTGGATGTGAGTTGCTTTCGTTTCTTGATGCATACGCCGGATATCACCAAATCTTCATGGCTAAAGAAGATGAGGAGAAAACCGCATTCATTACTCCATGTGGCACTTATTGCTTCATACGCATGCCCTTCGGATTGAAGAATGCGGGTTCAACATTTGCAAGGGTTGTCCATACAGCTTTTGAGCCACAGATACACAAGAATGTAGAAGCTTACATGGATGATATAGTGGTCAAAAGCAAGGACAGGGCTACTCTGATTCAAGACCTAGATGAAACCTTTGCGAATCTGCGCAAGATCCAACTCAAGCTCAACCCCGAGAAGTGCGTGTTTGGAGTCCCCTCCGGCAAGCTTCTCGGGTTCTTTGTATCCCAGAGAGGGATTGAAGCCAATCCCGACAAGATCAAAGCCATCGAGCAGATCGAAGCTCCGAAGCACGTCAAGGATGGACGAAGACTTGCTGGCTGTGTGGCTGCTCTCAGCAGATTCATCTCTAAGTCAGCAGAACGCGCCCTGCCGTTTTTCAAAATTTTGAAAAAGGCAGGTCCAATGAAATGGACTCCGGAAGCAGAGGCAGCGCTGCAGGACTTGAAGAGGTACCTGTCCTCCACTCCAATACTTGTCGCACCTAAGCCACAAGAATAGTTGCTGCTGTACTTAGCAGCAACCAATCAAGTGGTTAGTGCTGCGTTAGTAGCGGAAAGGGAGGCAAATGATGAGCCAACAGCCCCGGCAAGCACATCCAGCGACAAGCAGGGGGCTTCCCCGACAAGCTCTGGTCTCGACAAGGATGGAACTCCGCAGATGCAAGAGGAGATACGGAAGAAAATGGTGCAGCGCTCAGTTTACTTCGCCAGTTCTCTCCTGCAGGGGGCTAGGTCGAGGTACTCCGGTGTGCAGAAACTGCTTTTCGGCCTTCTCATGGCCTCGAGAAAGCTGCGCCACTACTTCCAAGCACACGAGATAACAGTGGTCACTCGCTTTCCGCTGAAGAGGATATTGCAAAATCCAGAAGCGACAGGCAGGATTGTCGAGTGGACACTGGAGTTGTCGAGCTTTGGCCTCAAGTTTGAAAGCACTTCAACTATCCAGAGCAGAGCCTTGGCAGAGTTCATAGCAGAATGGATGCCAACGCCAGACGAAGAGATTCCAGAGACGAGCATTCCCGTCAAAGAAGCAATCAAAGAGTGGATAATGTACTTTGATGGTGCCTTCTCGCTGCAAGGCGCCGGTGCCGGCGTGCTGCTTGTCGCACGCACCGGAGAGCACCTCAAGTACGTCGTCCAAATGCACTTTCCCAAGGAGCAAGCAACGAACAATACTGCAGAGTATGAAGGTTTGCTTGCCGGCCTCAGAATCGCAGCGGAACTTGGGATCAAGAAGCTGATTGTGCGGGGTGACTCACAGTTGGTCGTCCGCCAAGTGAACAAGAGCTACCAGAGTCCGTTGATGGAATAATACGTCGACGAAGTAAGAAAGCTTGAAGAGCACTTTGAAGGCTTACAGATGGAGCACGTTCCAAGAGCTCAGAATGACATCGCAGATGGCCTGTCAAAGTGTGCTGCACTAAAGCTACCTGTGGAACCAGGGATCTTTGTGCTCAAGCTAACTCAACCATCCGTAACACCATCGACTGGACAAAGTAAGAAGAGAAAGTTGGTTTCTGGTGACTACTTGCCGGCAGAGCTTCCTGAAGCCGCCGCCAATAGGGTCCCCAAGGTTAACGACAAGGTTGCTGAGGAGCAGTCTGCTCCTGCAAACCCTAGGGTTTGTACGGTTGAAGCAGGCGTTCCCGACAAGTTTTGCTCCGGCAAGCTTGCCGGGGAACGTCAAGCTCCGACTGAGCCGCAAGTTCTTGCCGTGGAAGCTGACGTTCCCGCAGCAGCACAGATGCCTTTAGTCCTTGTCGTCGAGCCGCAGGCTCCGGCATGGGCACAGCAGATCGTCCGTTTCCTCCAGACAGGAGAACTTCCCGAAGAGCTAGAAGAAGCAGAAAGAATAACCCGGCAGTCAAATATGTATCAGTTTGTCGGCAACGAACTATACAGAAGAAGACTCAACGGTGTGAAATTGAAGTGTATTCCCCGGGAAGATGGACAAAAGCTGTTGGCAGAGATACATGGAGGCATATGTGGCCACCACATTGGCGCCAGAGCACTTGCCGGCAAACCGTTCCGGCAAGGTTTCTTTTGGCCAGAAGCCCTCCAGGATGCAACTGCGCAAGTAACCAAGTGTGAAGCATGCCAGTTCCATTCCAAGCAGATACATCAACCAGCTCAAGCTCTCCAGACGATCCCTTTATCCTGGCCATTTTCGGTCTGGGGGCTCGACATCCTCGGCCCCTTTCCCCGCGCAGCCGGGGGCTTTGAGTACTTGTACGTCGCCATCGACAAGTTCACAAAGTGGCCGGAAGTGGAACCAGTGAGAAAGGTGACCGCACAGTCAGCAGTCAAGTTCTTTAGGTCGATTGTTTGCCGTTTCGGAATCCCTAACAGGATCGTCACCGACAACAGCACACAATTCACAAGTCGCACCTTCATGCAGTATGTCCAAGACCTTGGCGCCAAGGTCTGCTTCACTTCTGTTGCTCACCCGAGGAGCAACGGTCAAGCGGATAGGGCAAACGCTGAAGTGCTGCGCGGACTCAAGACGAGAACTTTCGACAGGCTGCACAAGTGCGGAAGAAACTGGATCGAGGAGTTGCCAGCGGCTCTTTGGTCGATCGAGACGACGCCAAATCGAGCCACTGGACAGACACCCTTTGCTCTTGTTTATGGAGCAGAGGCAGTTCTCCCCACGGAACTCGTATACGGGTTGCCTCGAGTGCTCGCTTACGATGAGATCGAGCAAGAGCAGCCGCGGCAAGATGACGCACTGCTCCTTGAGGAAGACCGTCTTCAGGCTGCTGTACGAGCTGCTTGATACCAGCAAGCCTTGCGCCGCTACCATAGCCGCAAGGTTAAAGCCAGAAGTCTCGAGGAAGGCGACCTTGTTCTTCGGCGCGTTCAGTCCGCCAAGAATTCCAACAAGTTGACGCCGAAGTGGGAAGGCCCTTATCGGGTGAAACAAGTCACAAGGCCCGGCGCTGTCCGCCTTGAGACCGAAGAAGGCTTACCGGTGAGCAACTCCTGGAACATTGAGCATCTTCGCAAGTTTTACCCATAAGGCGCGGTTGCCGTGATCCGCTCCGGCAACCACCTTTTGTACAAGTCTTGCCGTTGTTGCATGTAATCCTTTGTACAAAGCCAGGCGCAGACCCCGTGCATCAGTAAAGCTTATGTGCCTCGCACAACTTTTCAAATCATGCACTTTTTACTTTCTTGCATGTACTATCTGACACTTTGTGCAGCACCTATTCCCGGTAAGCAATAACGAGCCACAAGACTCCATATATCTGTTTTCTCTCCTTTATTTTCTCTCAAGCAGAAGAAGTTTCCTCGCGCACAAGTTTGCCGGGGGGGAAGGAGATAGTGATATGAACCAAGTACCGTTCAAGAGAGCCTTGCCTTGCCGGGAAGCAAACGACACAAAAGCTAAGTTGCCAAAGTTTGAACAATCAAAATTTTAAATTTTTAAGTTATCTTCCTTGAACGACCTTGCTTAGTATGGAAAACCTGTGCGCGGAGGAACCAACTCGTGGCTAGCCGCGCCCTTACTTTGTTTCGAGCACGCTCAACGACTTAAGTGTGCTGCGACTAATGTCGCGCCCTTGCTTCGTTTTCGAGTTCGCTCAACAACCTAAGTGTGCTGCGACTAGCTGCGACAAGGTTTCTTGTCGGCAACGGCATTGCCAGCAGGCTGCTGAAGTTCCGCACTCAGCGCTCGCGGCAAGGGTCCCTTCGCCGACAAGTTCCCTGAAAGCGTAGGGTGAAAGCATACAAAGCAAGGAAGTCAAGTAAAGGAAATAACATTGCATTGACTACCCAAAATAATGTTATATTACGAAGCAACTTGTCGCAGTACTAATAGACTATTGTTCATAACGTAGTTGGCAGCGACAAGGGAAGAAGAAAGTAAACAAGACTAATCCGCGCGGTCGCCCTCGGCCCTCTTGATGCCGCCCACCTTATTCACAATAGGCGCGACAAGGGCCTTGAGCGCCTCCTGGTCAACGTCCGGCGGCAGGGTCCTGAGGACGTTGGTGAGGTTGAGGCCTGGGTTGCGGTGTGCTATCTTCATCAACACCTTCTCGAGGGCCCCCACGCAGAGCCGGTACGATTCGTCCGCCAGCTGCTTTGGGATCCTTTCCCGGAGCTGCTGGAGGGCCGGCGCCACCCCCCTGAAGAACAAACTCAACTTGGCGCTGTGAGGGAGATTTTTGTCGGTGGAGTACCCAAGGCGCTCCGCCCCCAGCTCCGCCAGCTCCTTGTCGACGTCGGCAGCGGCGGCAACAAGACCCTCTGTCCAGTGCTCCACCGTCAGCCTGAAGTTGTTTTGGGAGATGGCGGCGCTGTCCAACAGCGCCTTCTCGGCCCTGAGCTCCTCCTTCAGGTTCGCCTCCCGCTCTCTGGCGCCGTCCAGCGTTGTGGTGAGGGTGGACAGCTTCAACTCTAGATCGGCGATGGAGTCCTTGGCGACGGCGAGCTCCTTGCCCTTGTCGGAGAGGCGGACCTGCAGCTCGGAGTGGCTGTGGGCATCCTTCTCCCTCTCGAGCACAAGTGCGGCAACCTTCTCATCGCTCGTCTTCAAGTTGGCCTCCAGTTGCGCCACCCTCGCCTCCAAGTCCCTCTTGGCGGTCTCAGCAGCCGCAGCAGCATCCTTCGCTTCCTGCAGAGCTCTGCCAAGAGACTGTTCACGCGTGGCAAGCTCGTCCTCGTGGCTGTCGAGGTCGACCTTCCGCTGCGTCAGTTCGCCTTCCCACCGGGACAACTCCTCGGCGGCAAGCCGTTGCTGCTCCTCCGCTTCGGCCTTCTCCAAGATAAACGCCTGATGCGCCTCGGCGAGCTGCTCCCGCTCCTCCGCCAAGGATCGGAGACCCGCCTGGTTGGCCTCCCGGAGCTCTTCCGCGCGCTTCTCCAAGTCAGCGCCCGCCTTGGCGGCCAGAGCCTCTCGGGACTCCAGCTTAGCCTGCCTGGCGCGGTATAGAGATAGAAGCCTCCGTAGAAGTCGCTCCTCCTCGGGCTCGCCGCTGCTGCTTGGCGCGTCGACAAACTTCAGCCCGGCGGAGGCAAGGACCTCCCCGTCGAAGACCTCTCCCTCTACGGGCGCCCTGCATGTGGACGCCCACGGGAGCTGGATGAAGACTCCGTTACCGGCCTCCAGATAGGCGCCTGGCTCGGCCGCGGCAGCAGAGGGATCGGCGGCTGGCACAGCGTCTGACGCTCCTGCGGCCTCAGGGCCGTCAGTGCGACTGCCGGATCCCTCCTCAGCTGCCGGGCCAGCAGCCTTGGCGGCCTCGTCGGTGGCGGGCTCGTCACCACCGGCCGCCCCTTCAGTAGCTGCGGCGTCGCCGGTGTTGCCGCGCGTGTCCTCCTCGGTGGCGGCCTCCGTCTCCATCGGCTCTGCGGCGGACGGGTCTGACAGAAGAAAAGAAGAAGAAAGAAGAATTGTCAAGCAAATATCCAAAAAGAGAAATTCAGAAAAAGAAAAGTCCAAGGGCTTACCTGCGCGGACCGGCTCCTCGGTGCGGTTCCTCGCCGGAGAGTTCTCCCTCGGCGGCGTCGTGGCAGTTCCCGCCGGCGGAGGGCCGCCAGCGCCATCCCTTGGCGGGGTGCTCGCCCTTGGCGGGGTGCTCGCCCTTGGCGGGGTGCTTGCCCTTGGCGGGGTACTCGCCCTTGGCGGAGCGTCCTCCCTTGCCGGGGAGCTCCCCCTTGGCGGTACGGTCGAGGCGTGCGGCACGTCGGGGGCGGTCTCCTGGCGCTCCTGATGCTGTTGCTCTGCTTCTACACAGGTCAACAAACAAAACATCAACAAGGATAGAAGGCCCACGCGCGTCCGACAAGCGGAGAGTGGACAAAAGACTTACGCTGGGGGCTGCGCTGGGGGCTACTCTAGATAACGGCTGTCGGGTCCGACAAGCCTGTTGCAGCCACACTCCCTACTGTTGCGGCGGGCTCGTCCTCGATGACGATCACCGGAACCTTGGCCCTCTTCGCCGCCCTCTGGGCCAGAGTCCTGGAAGGAAGACAGGATCAGAATCAGGCAAAAGAGATACAAGACAAGAATCAACAGAAAACCAAAGAGAAACAAGAACCGCGAAGACTTACTCTCCCTCCTCCTCGTCGTCGGAGCTGAGCGCCGAGAAATCAAAGTCCGGCTCGCGCGTCCCGGCGCGAGGAGCTGGGGGAGTGGGCTCCCTTGGCTGCTTGGCGGGAGCAGGGGCGGTGGTCTGAGAAGACCCCGCTCCGGTTGTCGCCGAAGCACGAGGGGCGGAAGGAGCAGTGGAGCCGGCGCGGGAAGATCCCCCTCCTGTTGCCGATGAAGCACGAGGCACTCCCTTGGCGGCCTTGCCCGTTGCGGTGGCGCGTGTCGGGCGGCGCTACGGCTGCTGGCCCGCCTGCCGCCCCGTCACGTCTGCGGCCTTGCGGAGGCGCCTCCTTGTCTGAGCTGGAGGACTTGCTGGTGGCGGTGAGCTACCCGAGGACGAAGAAGAGGAGTCGAGGCCCAGCGAGCCGCCCGAGTCCTCGGCGGGGTTGCTTGACCCGACGCCCTGCTCGACGGGCCCGCTGGAATCGGCGCCTTGCTCGGTGGGCTCGCTTGTCTCAACGAGTCGCCCGGCAAGCTTTCCCGCTTTGCGAAGCTCTTCCTCCTCGGCGAGGCTTGTCGCCTCCGCTGCCTCCGCTTCCTCCACAGTATACCCGAACTCACCCGCGGCCCTGGCCGCCGCTGCCTCTTCCAGCCTGGTGGCAATATATGCCATCTCCTGGTCGGTGGTGTCGCGGGTGAGTCCCCTCTTCTCGTCGGCGTTGACTGGCAACTCCACCAGGTTGTCAAAGAACGTTTGTACGGCTTCTTCGGAAGGTTCCCGCCAAGTGGGGTTGATCCCGTGGGAATCACACAATGGCATCGCCGCGCGAATAGCACTGAGCACAGAGCTATTGCACAATGGAACTACGCCCGGTGGCAACGCGAACCACTCAGGATGGGCGGAGTCGTACTTAAATAGCGCTTGGAGCATTGCGTTGAGCTCCAGGACAGTGAAGTTGTAATTAAGGCCCGGGCGTAGTCTCATGTTGTCTGCCGCGTTCTTGAACTCCCAAGCAGCCCTCTTCCTCTCCTGCTAGGGAGCGATGCGGCGGCGGAGAAAGTCTGCCCCGACGGCACCTACAGTGAGCCTGGCTTGCCGGAGGCGAAGGATCCGAGTGATGGCTATCTTCAGCTTGTCGTCCTCAGGGTCCAGGTCACTCCAGTCTTTGTCGCGTACTACTGCGACTTGACGCCGGGAAGTGAACGGCTGCGGGTCATCCTCTATAATCCAACACCAGTTGGCCCTCCACTCATCCCACTTGCCGCGGAGCTCCCCCGTCAAGTAAGCCTCTTTCTTATGGAGCCTAGAGATCCAAGAGATTCCGCCAGACAGAGGTGACCCTGACTCGACTCGAGGTATGAAGTAATGGCGGAAGAGGGCTACATTGGGGTAAACTCTGATGAAATTTTCGCACAGATGTGCGAATATAGCCATGGTCAAGACGGCATTTGGGGTGAAGTCAAGGAGATGAAACCCGTAGGTATTCATGATGTCACAGAAGAATTCCGAAAAGGGCGGGCAGAGCCCGCAGTAGAAGAACAGAGCGAAGAAGGCATAGCCATTCGGGTACATCTCGTAGTCCACGGCGGGGAGTACCTTGGTGCGCGGGTGCGCCTTCGTCTCCCTCGACCAGAAGAGGTAGAAGGTGTCTTTCAGTTCCTCCGCACTAAGCCTCGGCGGGAAGACCGCCATCTTCTTCCGCATTGCTACCAGCCGCAGCGCCTTGGTGGACTTCGCGGCCTTCGCCTTCTCGTCCTTCGGGGCCATGGCGGGGACGATGGGGGAAGTCGACGGCGCTGGTGATGCTGGCGGCGGTGGAGGGGGGCGGAGCGCTGCTCTCTTTCGACCTTCGGGGAGGAGGTGAGCGGCGGGGGTTTCTGGGAGGATGAAGAAGCAACGGGCGAATGGAAGGAACTGCCCCTCTTTCCCCTGCTTTTAAGGGGGAGGGGGGACGTTCCGCATTTCCCCATTAAAGAAACAGGCCACGATCTCTCCCACGACGCCGCGATTGACGCGTGCCGTTAAGGGGGGGTGCGGTGGATACGGAGTGGGATACGACGTGCCGCGGGCCGCGCGTGCCCGTGCACTGTTTTGGGCCTGGCCCAACAGCGCTCGGCACCGTGTATGGCCCAGGCCCGGGGGCTCCTGTCGGTGTACTAAAGTAGGGGTACCTTAGTATCCCGAACTTGTGCACGGGCAGTCGCAGCGTCCCGCGGCAGGGCTTGCCGTGCGACCGCCAAAGCCCACTGTGGTTCCTTTGGAGCCATTCAAGAACAAAGTATTCAAGTTAAAGAAGCAAGGCCACGGCAAGAGGAGCTTGCCGGGAAGGCCACTCAAGGCTCAAGACCACTTCTTTGGCACAGGACCCTGGCAAGAGGAGCTTGCCGGGAAGTCCAAACATGGCATTTCAAGAGACTTGCCGCGACGCGCCACGCGTCCCGGCAAGGCCCGGAGAGCGACAAGCTCCCAGGCGCGACAAGATAGCAACCGCGGCAAGGCGGTTGCCGCGGCAAACTCCCACTAGGTACCCACGCTCCAGGACATCCACCCACGCGTCGCCCTGGGACCCTTCCAGGCGCACGTGGCGGAAGGCTGTGCAGCCTGGGGTACACGGTGGCAAGCTGCGATGACAAGGCCACCGTCGTGGCGGACGGTGGCGCCCTGACGGACGCTTTTTGCACTGTTTGGAGCGACGGCGACGGGCATTTAATGCCTTTGTCCCCTGCCGTCAGAGTTAGGTATAGAGCACTATGCATACACTGTTCCAACTACCACCCGTTTTATGTTTTTACCCTCGACTGCGTTGCCACCTGTCGGTGACCCCTTTGACCTATAAAAGGAGGCCCATGCGCAACGTAGAAGGGGTTCCGATCCTCGATCACTCTCACGCTCGGTCCTGCTAGCGATCAACACGGTAGCTCTTCTCGCTCCCGAGCCAAGAACGCAATACAAACCAAGGCAGGAGTAGGGTTTTACGCCCCTGTGTGGCCCGAACCTGGGTAAACTGCTCGCGTGTTTGCCTCGATCTGCTCTTTGTGCATCCTTCGCCCCCCTTGCCATACCGAAAAGGGGCTCTAGTCCCATAGGTGTTCGTGGGCGATCAGTTTCCCCGACAATCTTATTATGCTTCTTATTTTTCTTAGTATGGCGGTAGCATTATAAGATGATCCCTTACACAAAATTTCAAGGTACAAGTGTTCTCCTTGAGTATGCACCGTTGCGAAAGTTTGTTGTGCCGAGACACCACGTGATGATCGGGTATGATAAGCTCTACATTCAAATACAACGGGTGTAAGACAGTTTTGCACATGCAGAATACTCGGGTTAAACTTGACGAGCGTAGCATGTACATACATGGCCTCGGAACACAGGAGACCGAAAGGTCGAGCGTGAATCATATAGTAGATATGATCAACATAAGATGTTCACCATTGAAAACTACTCCATCTCACGTGATGATCGGACATGGTTTAGTCGATTTGGATCACGTGATCATTTAGATGACTAGAGGGATGTCTATCTAAGTGGGAGTTCTTTAGAATATGATTAATTGAACTTTAATTTATCATGAACTTAGTCCTAATAGTTTTTGCATATCTATGTTGTTGTAGATCTATGGCTCGTACTGCTATTCCCTTGAATTTTAATGCATTCCTAGAGAAAGCTAAGTTGAAAGATGATGGTAGCAAATACACGTACTGGGTTCGTAACTTGAGGATTATCCTCATTGCTGCACAGAAGAATTATGTCCTTGAAGCACCGCTAGGTGATAGGCCTGCTGCAGGAGCAACTCCGGACATTATGAACATGTGGAAAGCTTGTTCTGATGACTACTCGATAGTTCGGTGTGCCATGCTTTATGGCTTAGAATCGGGACTTCAAAGACGTTTTGAACGTCATTGAGCATATGAGATGTTCCAAGAGTTGAAGTTAATATTTGAAGCAAATGCCCGAATTGAGAGATATGAAGTCTCCAATAAGTTCTATAGCAGCAAGATGGAGGAGAACAGTTCTATCAGTGAACACTTACTCAGAATCTCTGGGTACTACAATCACATGACTCAACTTGGATGCAAAGTTGATGAAGATAGTGTTATTGATAGAGTTCTTCAATCACTGCCACCAAGCTATAAAGGCTTCGTGATGAACTATAATATGCAAGGGGTGCAGAAGACTATTCTCGAGCTCTTCGCTATGTTCAAAGCTGCGGAGGTAGAAATCAAAAAGGAGCATCAAGTGTTGATGGTTAACAAGACCACTAGTTTCAAGAACAATGGCAAGGGAAAGAAGGGGAACTTCAAGAAGAATAGCTAAACAGTTTCTACTCCCGCGAAGAAACCCAAGTCTGGAGCCAAGCCTGAAATTGAGTGCTTCTACTGCAAAGGGACTGGAAACTGAAAGCGGAACTACCCCAAGTATTTGGCGGATAAGAAGGATGGAAAAGTGAACAAAGGTATATTTGATATACATGTTATTGATGTGTACCTTACTAATGCACTTAGTAGCACTTGTGTATTTGAAACTAGTTCGGTTGCTAATATTTGTAACTCGAAACATGGGTCACGAATTAAACAAAGATTAGCTAAGGACGAGGTGACGATTCGCGTGGGAAATGGTTCCAAAGTCAATGTGATCGCCGTCGACACGCTACCTCTACATCTACCTTTGGGATTAGTTTTAGACCTAAATAATTGTTATTTGGTGCCAGGGTTGAGCATGAACATTATATTTGTATCTTGTTTGTTGCGAGACGGTTATTCATTTAAATCAGAGAATAATGGTTCTTCTATTTATATGAGTATGGTCATGCACCCTTGATGAATGATCTATTTTTGTTGGATCTCGATCGTAGTGATACACATATCCATAATATTGAAGCCAAAATATGCAAAGTTGATAATGATAGTGCAACTTATTTGTGGCACTGCCGTTTAGGTCATATTGGTGTAAAGCACATGAAGAAACTCCATGCTAATGGGCTTCTGCAATCACTTGATTATGAATCACTTGGTGCCTGCGAACCATGCCTCATGGGCAAGATGACTAAAACTCCGTTCTCCGGAACAATGGAGTGAGCAACTGACTTATTGGAAATCATACATACTGATGTATGCGGACCAATGAGTGTTGAGGCTCGCGGCGGGTATCGTTATTTTTTGACCTTACCCGATGATTTGAGTAGATATGGGTATATCTACTTGATGAAACAAAAGTCTGAAACATTTGAAAAGTTCAAAGAATTTAAAAGTGAAGTAGAGAATCACCGTTACAAGAAAATAAAGTTTCTACAATCTGATCGCGGAGGCGAATATTTTACTTATGAGTTCGGTCTTCATTTGAAACAATGTGGAATAGTTTCACAGCTCACGCCACCTGGAACACCATAGCGTAATGGTGTGTCCGAACTCCGTAACCGTACTTTGTTAGATATGGTGCGATCTATGATGTCTCTTACCAATTTACCACTATCATTTTGGGGTTATGCTTTAGAGACAGCTGCATTCACGTTAAATAGGGCACCATCTAAATCCGTTGAGACGACGGCTTATGAACTGTGGTTTGGAAAGAAACCCAAGTTATCGTTTCTTAAAGTTTGGGGCTGAGATGCTTATGTGAAAAAGCTTCAACCTGATAAGCTCGAACCCAAGTCGGAGAAATGTGTCTTCATAGGATACCCCAAAGGAAACTGTTGGGTACACCTTCTATCACAGATCCGAAGGCAAGATACTCGTTGCTAAGAATGGATCCTTTCTAGAGAAGGAGTTTATCTCGAAAGAAGTGAGTGGGAGGAAAGTGGAACTTGATGAGGTAATTGTACCTTCTCCCAAACTGGAAAGTAGTACATCACAGAAACTAGTTCCAGTGATTCCTACACCAATCAGTGAGGAAGCTAATGATGATGATCATGAAACTTCGGATCAATTTACTACAGAATCTCGTAGGTCAACCAGAGTACGTTCCGCGCCAGAGTGGTACGGTAACCTGGTTCTGGATGTCATGTTGCTAGACCATGATCAACCTACGAACTATGAGGAAGCGATGATGAGCCCAGATTCCACAAAATGGCTTGAGGCCATGAAATCTGAGATGGGATCCATGTATGAGAACAAAGTGTGTACTTTGGTTGACTTGCCCGATGATCGGCAAGCCATTGAAAATAAATGGATCTTCAAGAGGAAGACTGGCGCCGATGGTAATGTTACTATCTACAAAGCTCGACTTGTTGCGAAAGGTTTTCGAAAAGTTCAAGGAGTTGACTACGATGAGACTTTCTCACCCGTGGCGATGCTTAAGTCTGGCCGAATCATGTTAGCAATTGCCGCATTTTATGATTATGAAATATGGCAAATGGATGTCAAAACTGCATTCCTTAATGGATATCTCAAAGAAGAGTTGTATATGATGCAACCAGAAGGTTTTGTCGATCCTAAAGGTGCTAACAAAGTGTGCAAACTCCAGCTATCCATCTATGGACTGGTGCAAGCATCTCGGAGTTGGAATGTACACTTTGATGACGTGATCAAAGCATATGGTTTTATACAGACTTTTGGAGAAGCATGTATTTACAAGAAAGTGAGTGGGAGCTCTATAGAATTTCTGATATTATATGTGGATGACATATTATTGATTGGAAATGATACATAATTTCTAGATGGCATAAAAGGATACTTGAATAAGAATTTTTCTATGAAAGACCTCGGTGAAGCTGCTTATATATTGGGCGTCAAGATCTATAAAGTTTTGAAGAAGTTCAAAATGGTTCAATCAAAGAAAGGGTTCTTGCCGGTGTTACAAGGTGTGAACTTGAGTAAGACTCAATGCCCGACCACTGCAGAAGTAGGAATCCCCCCTTGGGGCGCGCCATAGGAGGCCGGACGGCACCCTCCTCCACTCCTTTATATACGTGGCCAGGGGGCACCCCATAGACACACAAGTTGATTTCTTAGCCGTGTGCGGTGCCCCCCTCCATAGTTACACACCTCGATCATATCGTCATAGTGCTTAGGTGAAGCCCTGCGCCGGTAACTTCATCATCATCGTCACCATGCCGTTATGCTGACAGAACTCTCCCTCGACCTCAACTGGATCAAGAGTTCGTGGGACGTCATCGAGCTGAACGTGTGCTGAAAACGGAGGTGACATACGTTTGGTTCTTGGATAGGTTAGATCGCGAAGACGTTCGACTACATCAATCGTGTTACTAGACGCTTCCGCTTTCGGTCTACGAGGGTACGTGGACACACTCTCCCGCTCGTTGCTATGCTTCTCCTAGATAGATCTTGCGTGATCGTAGTATTTTTTTGAAATACTACGTTCCCTCAACAGGATATTGGTCCTGTGCCTGGTAATAACTCAATCAAGAACTCGATGTCTCTATCTGGTGGCATGCATGGTAACTCCTCCGGAAATACATCGGGGTAATCCTTCACAACTGGTACTTCCTCCTGAACAACTCCTGAGAGTGCATTTACTGGCGTCTTCCGGGGTGTGTGCCTCGACACATACTTGATCCACTTTCCTTCCGGGGTGGTGAGAAGAATTGATCTACTCGCGCAGTCGATGTTTCCTCCAAACTTGGATAGCCAATCCATACCTATGAGTACATCCAAACCCTGGGATTCCAAAATGATGAGGTCCGTGGGAAATACATGTCTCACAATGGTCAATGGCACTTGATAACATCCTCGGTTGGCCATGTACTCTGCTCTAGGGGAACTTACTAACATAGGCGACTAAAGGGCTACGATGGGCAAATGATACTTTTCCACAAAGCCCTTGATATGTATGAATGAGATGCACTAGTGTAAAAAAGAACAAGGGCGGTAAATGCATTAACCAAAAACTTACCAACCACTGCGTCGGGCTACTCATCAATCTCCTCCACATTGACGTGATTGACCTATCCTCTGGTGAATGGGTTCGGCTTGTTTCCTGAGCTTTTATTGCCATTTCCATTCTTGCCTTCAGGACACTCTGTGGAATAATGTCCAGTCTTCCCGCACTTGAAACAAGTAATGTGACTCGGATCCTTCTTAGCAGGCGTTGATGGAGTGAAACGGTTCTGATTGTTGTTTCCTCCATTTCCATTGCCATTCCTGGGGCCACTATGGTTGTGTGAACTTCCTACATTATGAGAATGGCCTCTGGTGGTGGGATGGTTATGTTCTCCTGAGTCTGGGGAATAATGGGGCTTCTGCTGGGCTCCAGAGTTAAACTTTCCTGATCCATACTTCCTCTTACGGGTCTCAATGTGTTGCTGCTTTCCTTCGATCATGATGGCCTTGTCTACCAACTCCTGGTAGTTGTTGTAGGTGGTTACCATCAGCTGCATGCTCAATTGAAAGTGCAACTAATCCCCGGGTGGTTTTGGTAATTAATAACAACATATATATCATTGAACTAATATTTACTTGAGAATCATTTCAGAGAAGTTCGATGATATGGGTATGGAAATGTCTGAAGAAGTGGACCCCTCAAAATGCTAAGACAAGCATTGGCAAAAGCTCAAGACTCTATTTTTGGTTCAGTGATCAAAGATCACATTGAGTCCATAGGAAAAGCCAATACTATTAAAAGGGGATGAGGTTGTGTTGATGATCTGGTTGCTCAAGTGCTTAGTGATCTAGCTCCCTCAACTATCAGCAACTTTCACTACTTAACACACTCATAAGTAATCTCGGACAAACCGATTCTGCAAACTCAGTCCCACCGAGATGAACCACCTCAGTTATTCTTCCAAACCCTAATTTTTCGGTCCATCCGATTTTGAGTTCGGTCTCACCGAAACTGGACTGCCAACCTTCTGTAACCAATTGACATCACTTCGGAATATCCGAGTTGTTAATTTCGGTCCCACCGAGAATGGCAAGCTCCTACCTTTGACTCACATCGGACACACCGAGATGGTATTTTCGGTCCCACCGAAAATCCCAACGTTCACTATATTTGAACTTTCGGTCTGACCGAGTTTTCACTTCGGTCTCACCGAGATTGCTCAAATATGTGTGTAACGGTTGGATTTTTTGTGGAGGCTATATATACCCCTCCACCCCCTCTTCATTCGTTGAGAGAGCCATCAGAAAGTCTACCACTCCTACCATACACTTTCTGAGAAGAGAACCACCTACCCTTGTGTTGAGATCAAGTCATTCCATTCCTACCATATGAAACTTGATTTCTAGCCTTCCCAACTTGCTTTCCACTCAATCCTTTCTTCCACCACAGCCATATCAGTGAGGAGAGTTGAGTGTTGGGGAGATTATCATTTGAAGCACAAGAGCAAGGAGTTCATCATCATCAACAACATCTATTACCTTTTGGAGGGTGGTGCCTCCTAGATTGGTTAGGTGTCGCTTGGGAGCCTCCGTCTTTGAGATGTGGAGTTGAACCAAGAAGTTTGTAAGGGCAAGGAGATCGCCTACTTCGTGAAGATCTACCCCGAGTAAGGCTAGTCCTCCGTGGGCGTAGGCCATGATGGAATAGACAAGGTTGCTTCTTCGTGGACCCTTCGTGGGTGGAGCCCTCCGTGGACTCGCGCAGCCGTTACCCTCCGTGGGTTGAAGTCTCCATCAACGTGGATGTACGATAGCACCACCTATCGGAACCACGACAAAAATCTTCGTGTCTCCAAACTGCGTTTGATCTTCTCCACCTCTCTTTACTACATGTGCAATTTACTTTCCGCTGCTTATACTCTAGAATTGCATGTGTAGGGTGTTACTTGAATTGATCTTAATTGTGAAACTGCCAAAAACATTGCATGATCAAAAGGCAGATTTTTTATATTGTCAAGTAGTCTAATCTCCCCCCCTCTATACATACTTTCGATCCTACATCAACTCATCGTTGAGTCCCTCCAGAAATTTCTCCTGCTTTGCGACATCAGTGGCCACATCATCTAGCGCGTAGTGAGCTAACTGCCTGAAGTTATCCATGTACTGCCCCACAGTACGGTTTCCTTGGCGCAAGTTGTGAAACTCACGCTTCTTCAGGTTCATGGATCCAGCTGAGACATGTGCAGTGCGAAAGGCTTGCTGAAACTGATCCCAAGTAACTGTAGCAAGTGGATAAGTGGCGGTGTAGTTCTCCCGCCAAGCGGTTGCTGGTCCCTCAAGCTGATGTGTGGCGAAACGCACTCTCTCTGCATCTGTGCATCCTGCAGTTGCTAGTTCTCTTCCCATCTTGCGAAGCCAGTAATCTGCAACTATCGACTCGGTGCTGCTAGAGAACACCGGCGGATTCAACCTTAGGAACCGGGTCAGGTTTTCATGGGGAGGAGGAGGTGGGTTGTTGTTGTTGTTGTTGTTGCCTTGGTTCTGAACAAGTAGTTGCATCAAAGTATTCTGCTGCTAGATCAACTGAGTGAGCTCAGGTGGGAACTCGAATCCGGGCTCACTTCTCGGAGGCATCTGATGAGTTAGAGGGATGAGAATAGAATAGAATGAGGTCTAGGGGAATCACTACCCATGTGCACATGAGACAAGCAATTTCATATCATATCACTCAATTCAAACAAGAGCACACAAAACATCCTAATACAAAGCTAGCGAACGACTCTAACTACTTGGAAGAATACTTGTGATTACAGGGTGGTCATCAAATAACTATCATCAGAAGACTCCGTGATATCTGCTCCAGCTTCGTCTTCATAGTCACTTTCATCACCGTCGGTGTCGTCTATCAAAATGTAATTCTCCGAATGAATGCCCATCTCTGGTTCTGGCTTCACCACGGGTGCTCCAACCTTCTTCAGTGCTCATTTTGCTCCAGTAGTACAACGATTTCCTCTTCATATCTATCACGTACTGTCTTGAGTTCCTCTTCTAGCTCCATGTTCCGTGTCATCACCATCTTGGTCTTCAGCATGAGCGTGCACATCTGGTTCTCATAGCGTCGAATGTGTTGTTCCATCTCCTGGATGAAAGATGCAATGGACTTGTCGTTCCTTGTACGAATCATCTCCCATTGCCCATCTCGGCGTCCCCAAATCTGGTAGATGGTGTCTTCAAGATCCTTGTTGTAGACTTCACATATTCGTCCGAAGGTGATGTGAGCTGCCATTATCTTTCCCAAGCTCCAAGTAGGTGCGTCAAAGGCAAGCTCAAGAGGTTCCATGACTGGTGCAATAGTCCTCCCAGGAACACTAACTTTGATCTTCCAACACTCCTCTTCTGCCAATGTTGCATAGAAATTTCCAGTGATACTTGGTATTCCAATGTGTAGGTATTTAGTGACTTCCTTCAAGTGTCTTTCGAAAGGGGTGTCATCATCAGGCTGGGTGAACTTGCTCCCGGGGTCTGACATCTATATAATAGAAATAGAGAAGGATTAGAATGAGTAGAGAAGAGCATCATGTGGCTTATCCTAGTGGTCACGTCCTACAGTCAATGTGTGCTCTGATACCATCTCTGTAGCGACCTCGATCCCAATGGACCGGAGTCTCTATTCTTAGTGTCATCCCTGGATCGGTATGCTGACACATAGAGTACTTCGAGGATTTATAGCAAAGTTTCAATCACACTTTATTACATCGAAAATCCTCATAAAGAGTCTCATTACAATAATATGGCTAAAGGCCATCTAACAATAATAAACTAATATGAAATCTTGCGGCAGCATCGAAGATAAGTTGAGTCCATCCAACTCCAAGGCAAACATTGAGTGCATGACAACGACCTAATCGCACCTTATTCTTCGTCGGTAAACTCTGCAACATGAGATGTTGTAGCCGTGTAGGTCAGCACATTGAATATGCTGGCAAGAACACACTGTAGCAAGTAATGCTGAACAAATGTCTACAACTATATGCATATTTGGCTGGTGGAAGCTGTAAGGTTTATTTTTGCATAAAGCAAATTTTTCCCTGCAACAAAGGAATAAATTTTATTTACTAATCCGTTTTAAATTAAGCAATATTGAGAAATTGTTCCTCCATCTCAATCCCAAAATTAACCAAAGCCATTAATAACCCAACTACTTAATTAAACAGAGTGTTGAGATTAGTCCATAATTCAAATACCAGGATACTCAAGATGTCCATAACCGGGGACACGGGTACTCGTGCATAGATTGTACACTCTGCAAAGGTTTGTGCACTTTTCCCCACAAGACTCAACCACATCCATGATCGGATGATCAAGACATAGTCTTTCAGAAGCATTCACTCTTTACCCTGGATAGACCGGCACACCTACTTTCCCCTACATCTGCTAGTCCACCAATGAAAGATCTCACACAACATACTCAACTATGCCAGAGCCCATAGTGGCTTGTGGCTGCACACGGAAGTTTCTAGGCATGAATGATCTATGATCCCTTTGAGCCTGGGTGGCATTCCACAGGATGATCACACGGTTCCTCCGGGATATGCTGGGACAACACTGGATTCTCCAGGTGCCCTGCAACCAATCTACCCAGTTGTGTATTAAAGTTGCCACCTTAAACATTCCCTTAGTTGTTATTACACTCACAACTTTCATGAAATCTCACATACCAATCCACGTCTACAAGCATGGCTAAGAAATAAGTAACAAAGTGTGTATTCCCTGGGTTGATCTCAAGTCATTGGGTTCCAACCTCATGAACTACTCAGCAATACCACATGTATCCAAGTCCTACTCATGCAAATCTTTGAGGATAGAACTAATGCAATAAAAACTGGGTATAGAAAAGTATGATCAAAGTATGAACTTGCCTTGCTGACGATCGGTGAAACCTAGTGACACGTAGTAGCATGCTTCGCACTCCGGAAATTCTATCGCAATCAAACAATAGCACACATAAGCAATCATGCAACAGAATCAAAGAACAGGTCTCGAAAGATTTCGAAAACAAGCAAATGGATCTTGTACCAGAATACACTTTCTAACAGTACCCAAAATTAAGTGAATTTGGCCTTATCATAAAGTTTAGGTCAAGAGCTTCGATTTTCAAAAAGAATCAACTCAAACGGAGTTACGAAACTCAAGTTACGATCAAAAGAAGTTCAAATACAAATATGTTTGAATACAAATTTTAAAACTTTCAAAAACAGATTTGAGTTGGACTACTAGAAAGATAAGATCAAAACGAAGAGTTCGGCGTTGGTTTCACCTAATTCTGACTAACAAGCAAAAAGTAGTGATCGTTTGAAAACTAGGGACTGATATATAAAAAAACGCGGATAGGTCATGACGAAAATAATAGAAAAATAAAAACTCTAAATAGCGAACGTTCGTTTTTCTGAACTATACAGTGGACGTTCGCTGTTTAAGAAAACCTAAAAAACGATCTAGGGGTTTTAAAAACCAAAAAAAAATGGCGGTGGTTTTTACCTACCGGACCGGGCTGCGGGTCGGGTCGGCGGCGGGTTGTGGGTCGGCGGCGGATCGGGCGACGACGGCGGCGTCTTTGGCGGGCCGGCGGGAGTGGGAGTGGGGCGGTGCGGGTGCGGGCGAGCGGCGGCGGTGGGCGGCAGCAGCAGCGGCTGCGGCGGCGGGCTCGCGCGGCGGCTGCGGCAACGGCGGCGGCGAGTGCGACGACGGAGGTCGAGGCGGCGGCGGGGTGTGTTCGAGGAGGGGGGTCAGCGCCGCTTATAAAGGGGTCGGGGCCGGGCCTTTCTTGGCCGAGGGGCGAGGCGGCGGCCGTATGCGGCCGGGACTCTGGCGGAGTCCGTCTCCGGCACGGCGCGGGGAAGGCGGCGGCGCGGCTTGGGCCGGTTGGCTGGGCTTCGACCCAGTCGGCCCGGTCCGAAACAATTTTTTTTAAATCGCTCCGCGAACAAATATTCAAAATAAATTCAAATAAAATCCTACAAATTTCAGAAACAATTTTCACCGTTCCCTACTAATATTTGGGACAAAGTAAACATTTTTCTGAACAAAAAAATGCCGAAAAATAAAATAAACCTTTTAATGCAATTTAAAAATTAAATAAACTGCAAATAAAAAATCCAATAAAAAATATTTTTACTCAAAATACAGATTCCAACATTTTTATTTCTGTTTTGAAGAAGTCATATTATCTTCTCTCATTTATCTTAAAATATTGAAAACGAAAATTGGAAAAAATAATATTTGATCCAACCCCACTTTGAAAATAATATAAATAGTGGGTTCTCTTTGGAAAACTTCCAACTCTCTCACTTGGGTCCTTGAGTTGCTTAAAGTCTTTGGATCAATTTTCAAATAAAACTAAATTCAAAATGCTCAAATGATGAAAGCATATGAAAGATCTATGTTAACATCTAAATTGAAAATTGGGATGTTACAATGGTCATGTACCCAAAGTGAATGGTTTATTGAATCTCGGTCCTAGTGATACACATGTTCATAATATTGACGCCGAACGATGTAGAGTCGATAATGATAGTACCACTTTCTTGTGGCACTCCCGCTTAGGTCATATTGGTGTAAAGGGCATGATGAAACTCCATGTTGATGGACTTTTGGAGTCACTTGATTTTGAATCACTTAACACATGTGAACCATGCCTCATGGGCAAGATGACTAAAACCACGTTTTCCGATACAATGGAACGGGCAAGTGACTTGTTGGAAATCATACATACTAATGTGTGTGGTCCGATGAGTATTGATGTGCGGTGGATATCATTATTTCCTCACCTTCACAAACCATGTGAGTAGATATGGGTATATTTACTTAATGAAACATAAGTCTGAAATGTTTGAAAAGTTCAAGCATTTTTAGAGTGATGTTGAGAATCATCATAACAAGAAGATTAAATGACTACGATCCAATCGAAGGGGAGAATATCTGAGTTATGAGTTTGGCAATCACTTAAGAGTTAAGACAATGTGGAATTGTTTCACAGTTGACGCCACCTGGAACACCACAACACAATGGTGTGTCTGAACATCGTAATCGTACCTTATTGGATATGGTGTGTTCTGTGATGTCTCTTGCTGATCTTCCACTATTGTTTTGGGGTTATGTGTTAGAGACAGCTGCATTCACTTTAAATAGGGAACCATCTAAGTCCGTAGACACGACACCGTGTGAACTATGGTTTGGCAAGAAACCTAAGCTGTCGTTTCTTAAGGTTTGGGGTTGTGATGCTTATGTCAAAAGGCTGTAGCCATAAAAGCTCAAACCCAAAGCAGATAAATGCGTCTTCATAGGATACCCAAAGCGACGGTTGGATACACCTTCTATCTCAGACACGAGGGAAAAGTGATAGTCGCTAAGAATGGGTCCTTTCTCGATAAAGAGTTTCTCTCAAAAGAATTCAGTGGGAGGAAGACAGAACTTGATAAGGTTGTTGAACCTTACTTCAACCAGAGAAGAGCGCAACACATAAATATGTTTCTGTGGAACCTACGACAGTTGAAGAGGAAACTAATGATAGTGATCACGAAGTTTCAGATCAAGTTACTATCGAACCTCGTATGTCGACAAGGATACATACTACTCTTGAGTGGTACGACAACCTTATCTTTGAGGTCATGTTGTTGGACAACGATGAACCTACGAGCTATGGAGAAGCAATGGTGGGCCCGGATTCCGATAAATGGTTAGAGGCCATGAAATCCGAGATGTGATCTGTCATGGTACTAAGCCTGACATTGAGAGTAGGGGTATGTAGGAGGAGGCAAGGTCCTAGCTACGGCAAGATTGTACACACAAGTTTCACGAGTTCAGGCCCCTCTCGGAGGAAGTAAAAGCCCTACGTCTCAGTGCTCGGAGGCTGTCGACTGGAATATGGGTGTGTGTGTTACAGGGGGTGCGAACCCTTGTACCCGTGGAGGGGGTGGCTTATATAGAGTGTGTCAGGACCCCAACCATCCCACGTTACAGAGGGTTCAATGTACATAAAGATAGGACATTACTGATAACGCCTATAATAAAGAGTTATAAATGGCCTTTAGGACTACGGAGTGAATGCTTGACCGTTGCCATCTTGAGTGACCTTAGATCTTGTATGCTTCGAGTGGTTTCTTGTGCGGTCGAATGGAATTGGGGTATACGAGTGAAATACATGGTCAAGTGGATTGCACTCTTCGGTTACTTCAGTCGGTATCTTTTGTCATCCTTTGAATGTCCTTGACTCTAGGTAGTGACCTTGGGTAGGGCGTCTATGTCAGGCATATGACCCTATCCTAGGTCTATGGTATCGTCAGTAGCCCCCGAATTGATTGACGTCCGAGTTAAAAAGAGAGTTGAAGATGGTTCCGACCCAATTCTTATGCTTCGGAGGCATTTTTCTTGAACCTGGGAATCTGGCTAATCCTTCAACCTTATTTCAGTCGCCTTGATCGATTCAGAAATCATCGAGTGAACTATGCGGGTAATCTTCAAGTGTTGATGAGGTGCGAGATCTTCGGAGCGATTGGTTGTTCTGTGGTTCTTGGATTTCGCAGGATTCGAATTTTCAGGGAAGCGCACGGGGCGGAGCGCGCCGCAGTAAATGGACTGGATTAGACCGGGGCGCCTTGATTCTTGTGCCACCTTTTCCTCCATGTACCGGGCGCGCGAATGTTGCGGGATTTGATAGGATTTCCCGGGCCCACAAGTCAGCCACTTGGAAGTAGGCCCATAAAAGCGTCGAGGCCGATGCGTCGGTACTATGCGCTTCGTTCTTCTTCTTCCTCCTCTGCTTCTCCACCGCATCCCCGGCCACTCTCGACGCCGTCGTTCCGCCCGTGCGCAGTCCGCCACCATGGGAAGATACAAGACGGCGGCCCTGGAGCGCGCAAAGAAGGCGCCGGCGATGGGGAAGGGCAAGAAGACGAGCCGGGGGTTGACGTCGAGATCCGAACTGCCGCCTGGTTGGATCCAGGGGGACTGGATTCGGTCTGCGATGCGGCAAGAAGACATGGAGGAGCTGGTGGCTGCCGGGGAACGAGATCGAACCTCAGCCGCTGGAGGGTGAGTGTGTCCTCCTTGCGACCCATGTCGATCATGGTTTCTCCCTGCACTGACGGCATCCTTTTTTCCGGGGTTTCTTGAACTTCTACGGTGCTGAACTTCACCACTTCTCTCCAAACACAATCACGTATCTCGCTGCATTTATCTCTCTGTGTGAGAATTTCTTGGGTTGTCGACCGCACTGGGGCCTGTTCAAGCACATTTTTACATGCTGCTCCCAAGCCGTGAAGAAGGCGAATCCGACTGACAAGAAGACGCACGTGATCCAAATGTGCGGGGGTTTAGGGATTCAGGCGAGGGGTAGGAGCACTATTCCCACTATGACCCTTCCTGAGTCGGTTAGAGGGTGGCAGTCGACCTGGTTCTACTACAAATATATTCCGACTCCGGGTCAGTCGACCGGTCTTCCTACCTTCACCTTAGATCAGGTCAGCCAGCCTCCTTCGTTGATCATGACTCAAGTAGAGAAAGTAGAGGTGGAGATGCTAGTCGAGCGAGTAGTCCAACTAGTCCACGATGGTGTGACTGGCATGGATTTGCTGGAGGCATTTCTCAGTCGGCGGATCCAGCCTCCCCAAGCTCGTGATCATCCAATGTGGATGTACTCGCGCAACAATGGCACCGCTCGGGTCCACCCGGAGGAGGTCACCAAGAAGACGGTGGAAAAGTGGTTGTGGAGCATCACCGGGAACAAGGACAACCCCAGGGGGACCAGGAGAGTTCATCCATTCGACGTAGCCCATGAGCCAGACAAGGTTTCACCTTCATTACCGAGTGGTTTTTCTGTTATGATCTATAGCTGTCTTTGAATCCGATTGATGTTTGTTCAACTCTTTGCTTTGCAGATTTATACTGAGATGTACTCAGTGCCCAATGGAGAGCAAGCCCAGGAGGGAGTGGAGGGCGGAGACGAGGTTACTGACTAGAGATCTGATGATGTGAGCGAGGAGGAAAGCGAGGACTCAAGCAGTGGTGAGGAGGTCGAATCACCACCTCGTACCGAGAGGCGTTCCAAGCTGACTCATGATCCAGAAGGTCCACACGGCAAAGCGGCTCAGTCAAGTACGCAGGCGCCGAAGCGCACTCGGACATCTTCACATGATCCGACTGAGAAGGCCCCTAAGCAGCTTAAGGTTGTGCCTTTAAAGCCTCGGGAGGCCCTGCCTAAGATCAAGGTGGACGTTCCAATTGCTTCCACATGAGTGTTACTCTTTTCTGCTCTTCCCTTGTTCGAGAAATTCCATGCATCTTGTCGATTCATCTGCCTGTTAGACCGAGTGAGTTCCGAAACTTCTAGTGTTGCTCCTTCTGGGACTTCCATGGAGATTGACAAGGGCCATAATGATGAGGAGACTGCAGACGCGGTCACTTCTAGCATAGGTATAGCTCTACATCCATGTCCCCGCTTTGTTGATCGCTCTGTCAGTCGACTGGATGTTCTTTTGGTCGAATGTTTTGTAGCACCACCCAACGTCATCAAACTGTCGGATGATGATGATGAGTACGAAGAAGTGCCTCGGGGGAGCACATGAAGGAGGGGCAGGAAGGTGTCTGCTGCTTCAGATGCTTAGCAACAGGGTGACACAGTTTGGGCTGTTGTTTCTTTTGTTGTTCCTGCGTCGACTGATCGTCCTTCGGCGTCGACTGCTCAAGTCCTTGCCCCGTCCGTGCAACTCCACGCTTCAGATCCTCTGGCTGGGTCGATTGTTCCATCAACTTCGCTCTTTGCTACCCACCATGTCCCAGAAGATCAGGTGAGCGCTGCTAAGGAGGCTATACGCCAAGCAGGTCTGATGATGGGGCAAATGAAGGTGGCGCACGAGGCTAGTATGGTTGCCTACAATGCCAGCTCTGCCCTTCGAATCAATGTCCAGGTGAGTTCTTTTCCGACTGGTCATTACTCTGATAGGATATTCTACCTGAAAACTGCTGCTTTGTTCGTAAGATGATGTCTGTGGATGAATGTTTGAAACCTTTACTGAGCATCTATCATGAGTCTGCTCTTTGCTCCATTCACCCACTGGGTGTTTTAGCTTCTGTTGTATAGTTATTGTATTAAAGTCGACCAGGTTGTGTCGAATGTATCTTTGAATCAGTTGGGGCACGCGGAGTGCACCCACTGGGTGTAGTCCCTGAGACCATGGTTGACTGCGGGCAGTCGGTTGTGGTCTAAGAATGAATGTTTTTGTTGTTGTTTCTTATACCAGTGGGGGCACGCATAGTGCACCCACTGGGTGTAGTCCCCGAGACCATGGTCAACTGCGAGCAGTCGGCTGTGGTCTAAGAATAGGGCCTTTTTTGCTCCTTCCACTCGTATGGGACACATCGCATCGAGGGGAACCAGTGGGGGCACGCCAAGTGAACCCACTGGGTGTAGTCCCCGGGACTACTGTTGAATGTTTTTTAGAGAAAAGGCATACGCCCGACTTTATAAATAACGCCACCAGGCAGAGTCACAACACTAACACCAGACGAGCAGAGTATCAAGCAACAGCTAGCAAGTATGATTACATGGCACTCTTGCCAATCATGGCACGCAGGCCAGCACCAAAACCAAAAGGGAAAATACTAAGATGTCGTCCGAGAGCGCCGCATCAGGGAGGAAACCGTCGACTGCATCTTAGATACCATATCATCAAATGCCTCAAGGTCTGCCTCCTTAGTCAATAATCTCCACTGCTGCAAGAAGACATTAGCTTTAAATAAGCAGCTCACAGGGTTAGCCGGGAAGACATGCTCAATAGTAAACTTATTTCTAGTAGTCCACAGCGCCCAACATATCGCAGCCCAACCAACCCAAAAGGCCCTTTTGGTCACCCCAGATAAAGCAGAAGCATAGTGACTCAGGTCCTCGAAGGACGAGGGGTTCCAGTTAACATGAAGCCAATGTCGGATGCAACACCAAAGCAATTTAGCCAAACAACAATGAAAGAAAATATGCTCGGTGTTTTCAATGGCCCCACAAAGCGTGCATCTATCAGAGCCTGGGCCATTCCTTTTCTGGATTAGATCAGCCACAGGAAGCTTCCCACAAAAACCTTGCCACATAAAGATTTTTGATCTTAGGAGGAAGACGGGCCTTCCAAAAGTTCTTGAATTTCAACGTGTGACCACCGGAGATAAGCTTAGCGTAAGCATTCTTAACCGAAAACCGACCAGAAGAAGCGTGTGGCCAAACGACCGAATCATCTTCATCCGAGAGCAAGGGGAACCAAGCAGTAAGACATTGCCAGTCTTCCAACTCTGTTGGAGAAAGGGTTCGACGAAAGGCAAGGTCCCAGTTATTAATGGAGAGCTCGAAGACAGAGATCTCCGGATCAGAGCAATAAGAGAAAAGAACAAGGAAGGCCACCGCGAGAGTGGACTCCCCGACCCACCAATCTAACCAAAAATGAGTGGACTTACCATTTCTAACTACGCATTTAACCAAAGACTGAAAGATGGGTCAGCTTTAACAAGCTGATGCCAGAACTGGGAACCACCCGAGGCAGATGCAAACATGGGACTCGAGTTCGGGAAGTATTTGGCCTCGAGAAAGGATAACCAGAGGGGATGCTCCTCAAGGGACATGATTTTCCACCACCATTTTACCATGAGGCACTTGTTCATAACCGAAGTATTAATGATCCTAAGCCCCCATGCTCTTAGGTCTGCAAATCAGTTTCCATTTGACCAACCTATACTTGCGCTTGTTATCGGAAGAATTCCAGTAAAAAGCACCCATGTGTTTGTCAAAGCCCGTGTGGATCCCTCCTGACAAGAGGTAAAAGACCATAAGGAACATTGGGAGAGAGGATAAACAAGCGTTGGTGAGAGCAACCTTGCCCGCTTGGGTGTTGTAACGACTTCTCCACGGTAAAATCTTGTTCCCTACCTTGGTAACTGTCGGAGCAAAATCTTTAGCCAGAAGCTTATGGGGGGAAATTGGGAGGCCCAAATATTTGGAAGAACAAGCGCAACTCTCTGAGCCTCGACATCGGAAACCCCAGTGACAATGACTTCGCTCTTTGAAAAATTGATTTTAAGACCCGATAAGGCTTCGAAACATAGGAGCAGGAACTTCAAGTGAGAAATATTGGCCTCGTTAAGATCCACCATGATAATAGTGTCGTCCGCGTATTGCAGATGGGTAATGCCATTGGGAATAAGGTGAGAGCTGACAGGGGAGATGTGACCAGCCATAGCAGCTCGAGACAAGATATGAGAGAGGGCGTCCGCGACAAAATTGAATAGGAGGGGGAGGCAGGGTCACCTTGTCTGAGACCCCTGCCATTAGCAAAAAAATAATGATCTGCCCATTGACCGACACCACCGTGTGACCACCCGTGACTAGCTGCATAAGACGATGCACCACCGCACCATCGAAACCCTTAGCAAGGAGAACCTGACTGAGGAAATGCCAACTAACCTAATCGTAAGATTTTTCAAAATCTAGCTTGAGAACCACAGTTTTAGTCCCCTGGATCCACAAATCATGGACAATCTCATGCAAATAGAGCACACCATCCAGAATGAATCCCCCCTTTATGAACGCGGATTGAAAAGGACTGATAACATGGTGAGCGATCGGAGATGGCCTAGTAGCCAAACCTTTGGCCGGTAACTTCGCGAAGTTGTTGATCAAGGCAATAGGTCTAAACTGGGTAATCAAGTCACCCCTTTGACTTTAGGAATAAGAGTGAGCACAGCATAGTTCAGCCTAGATATATCAACAGTTCCCAGCCAAAAGCCTTGGATAATCGCCTAGACCAGGCCCTTTAGTTGCGGCCAGAATTGCCTAACGAAAGGGATGGAAAAGCCGTCGGGTCCCGAGGCCGCGTTAGTATTGGCAATGCGGATTGTCTCAAATATCTCATCTTCAGATAAAGGAACAACCAATTCCTCGTTCTCACCAGACGAAATCTGGTCATGAGAGGACCAAAAAGTACTAGCCAGTCTAAAGCCCACCTCGGGTTTAGCGGAGAGGAGAGTGGAAAAGAAATGAACTACATGTCTCATAATCTCAGATTGGTCAGCGACCCTGACACCATTGATAAGAAGGCTATCGATGAAACAACATCGGCGCCTGCCGTTGGCAATGGCGAAGAAATACGTAGTGGGAGAGTCACCTTTTAGAGTCCAATTGATGGTGCCTCTTTGCCGCCAATACACTTCCTCCTGGCGATGAAGACCTAACAGGGCCTCTTCCAAACCAAAACACATCCGACACTCCGCGGGAGAAAGGCCCGGACCATCAGCACAAGCATCCAGAGAGCCAATTTGGGCATCCAGCCGCATTTTATCGCGCCTAGACTCCGCATAATGGTTCTTGGACCAACCACGAAGGAATCTACGAAGAAAGTAGGAGCACTGATGCCAGTCGTCCATTGGGCCAAAGAAACTCCGATTAGAGGATAAGAAATTAGTGATCTTTAGAGCTACCAGGTCAACAAAACCCTCCTCCAAAATCCAAGAAGCATCAAACTGAAAGCGGGGGAGGGAGACCGAGTGGATCCCATCATCTAGAATTAAGGGGGAGTGATCAGAACCCACTATGGACTGGGCCCTCAGAACAGCGCGGGGAAACAGAGTATTCCACCTGGAACAAAAGAAAACACGATCCAGGACAGACCGAATGGGGGCAGATTGGCGATTAGTCCAAGTGAAGCGAGCACCAACCCTAGGGATTTCACGGATAGCCGTATCCCGAATAAACGCATTGAAAGTGTCAGCGAGCGACCACGAGAAGTTGGGAGAGCTTTTGTCCATCGAGGAACGCAACAAGTTAAAATTTCCCCCAATGAGGAGAGGTAAGTCACAGGAATCAATTTTATTCCGCAATTCATCCAAAAGTATCTGAGAGAGGGAGTGGTCAGTCGGACCATAAACCACCATAATTTCTAATAAGGAGTTGAGGGAACGGTGAGAAACCACAAAACTAGCCCCAAAAAATCCCATGATCAAAGGCAACGAAATCAAACATATCCTTTTTAGTGCCAAGAAGAATACCCCGCGAATGCCCAGAATCAGCCACAAAGTTCCAATAGGACCTATCAACACCAGTGACCGCGGATAACTCGTTTGGAGAGAAAGAAGATTTCAGGGTTTCAACTAGACCAATGATATCAATATTTTCATATCGAACCAAATCTTTGAGCTGGTCCCGACGCCCCCTAGCGCCGAAACCCCTAATATTCCAAAATAAGGCCTTCATCTATGAGAAAGATTCTTGATGCGAACACTCGACCTGCTTGGGGCGATGCAGGGTTTAGAGCATTTACCTGCCCCATGTTTAGGTAATCCGGACGGCACCTGAACCCTATCAGATCCCTCCACACCCCCATCGGCCACAACCAGTGGGGCCACAGTACCCAAAATAGCCTCCTTGGCTTTAGCTATATCCGCTTGGGAAATTTCATTAGCCCTTATAATATTTAACAGAGCTGGGGGGGAACCGAAACTAGAGTCACAAGTGATGCCCACATCCTCTAAAATACGTAATAAATTATCATTGGAATGGGAAGGAAGCACTAAATGAACAGGTGAGAGAGCATGAGGAGGGCAGGGAGGAGGGGATCTGGGGAGCGAACCTGAAGGGGGCAAATCCCTGTTGAATGTTTGATTCGGGAGTGGTCTTAGAACTCTTTTTGACGTAATAATTAGAACTCTGCACCTTATCACTAGGAAGCAACTGTCTCTTCCTCTTGTCGACTGACTTGTCTTATTTGTTGTTCTTCAATCGGAGTGTTTTTGAAACTTAGGTGAGTAAGGGGTCGCAGCTAAGCCCCCGAGTGAGAGGGTTGCTCTTCACTCGGAGTGTTTTTTGAAACTTAGGCGAGTACGGGGTCGCAGCTAAGCCCCCGAGTGAGAGGGTTGCTCTTCACTCGGAGTGTTTTTGAAACTTAGGCGAGTACGGAGTCGCAGCTAAGCCCCCGAGTGAGAGGGCTGCTCTTCACTCGGAGTGTTTCTGAAACTTAGGCGAGTACGGGGTCGCAGCTAAGCTCCCGACTGAGAGGGTTGCTCTTCACTCGGAGTGTTTTTTGAAACTTAGGTGAGTACGGGGTCGCAGCTAAGTCCCCGAGTGAGAGGGTTGCTCTTCACTCGGAGTGTTTTTGAAACTTAGGCGAGTACGGGGTCGCAGCTAAGCCCCCAAGTGAGAGGCTTGCTCTTCACTCGGAGTGTTTTTGAAACTTAGGTGAGTACAGGGTTGCAGCTAAGCCCCCGAGTGAGAGGGTTGCTCTTCACTCGGAGTGCTTTTGAAACTTAGGCGATCGGATTCGCGGCTAAGCCACCCACTGGGGGATTTGAACACATGTGTTTTCGGAACAACAATCATTATGATACTGCCAAAAACTTGTCTTTAATAAGCAAACTGAAGGATTCTTATTACAACTTTTCCATTCGAGTGTTTTAGGTATAGAAACGGCGGAGCAGATCCGCATTCCATGAGCGGGGCTCGTCTATTTTCTTGGCCATGTTGTAGAGGTGATACACCCCGTTGTGGAGCACTTTGGTGATGATAAATGGGCGCTCCCAGGCCGGAGCGAGCTTGTGAGGTCGTTTCTGTTGCACTCGGAGTACAAGGTCTCCTTCTTGGAATGCTCAACCTCTGACATTACGAGCATGGAATCGACGTAGGTCTTGTTGATAGATGGTCGACCGGATCAGAGCCATTTCGCGTTCTTCCTCTAGGAGATCAACTACATCTTGGCGTGCCTGTTTTGACTCAGCTTCTGAGAAGAGTTCCACTCGGGGAGCGTTGTGTAGCAAGTCACTCAGAAGCACAGCCTTAGCGCCATACACCATAAAGACAGGAGTTCGATTAGTCGACCGGTTTGGAGTTGTTCTTAGTCCCCACAAGACAGATGGCAACTCAATCACCCAAGCTCCAGCAGCGTGCTTGAGATCCCGCATCAGTCGTGGCTTCAGTCTTTGAAGGATCGAGTCATTCGCCCTTTCTACCTGCCCATTCGACTGCGGATGCAAGACGGATGCATAGTCGACTCAAGTGCCCTAGGAGGTGCAGGATGCCCTGAACTCATCGGAATCAAAGTTGGAGCCATTATCTCTGATAATACTGTGAGGGGCTCTGAAAGAATCGAGAAGAGATGTCTATAGGGTGGTGAATAGACTCCTAGCAAGAAAAGTGGCAGTTTTTAATTTCCTTTAAGTTGATGGGAAGTATTAGCACATTTTTAAACATTCACAATACAGAACAAGCATGCATAACAAGAGCATACAGGAATTGGAAAGTAAAGCATGCAACTTGACTACTTGAGCAAATAAAAATCTAGCCTTTCCCAATTTTAAGTCTTGGTTGATTTTAGCAATTAGGCACAAGTCAAGCAATCAACCTACACATGCAATTCTAAGAGTATAGCAGCGGAATGTAAAGAAATTGCACGTGAAGGTAAAGGGAGGAGTTTGAGGGAGCAAACGCAATGTATACACGGAGATTTTTTACGCGTGGTTCCGCTAGGTGGTGCTATCGTACATCCATGTTGATGGAGACTTCAACCCACGAAGGGTAACGGCTGCACGAGTCCACGGAGGGCTCCACCCACGAAGGGTCCACAAAGAAGCAACCTTGTCTATCCCACCATGGCCATCGCCCACGAAGGACTTGCCTCACTAGGGTATATCTTCATGAAGTAGGCGATGTCCTTGCCCGTACAAAATCCTTGGTTCAACTCCACAATCTTGTCGGAGGCTCCCAAGTGACACTTAACCAATCTAGGAGACACCACTCTCCAAAAGGTAATAGATGGTGTGTCGATGATGAACTCCTTGCTCTTGTGCTCCAAATGATAGTCTCTCCAACACTCAACTCTCTCTCACACAGATTTGGATTTGGTGGAAAGATGATTTCAGTGGAAAGCAACTTGGGGAAGGCTAGAGATCAAGATTCATATGGTAGGAATGGAATATCTTGGTCTCAACACATGAATAGGTGGTTCTCTCTTAGAACAGTGAGTAATGGAAGTGTAGGTATGTTCTGATGGCTCTCTCCATGAATGAAGAGTGGGTGGAGGGGTATATATAGCCTCCACACAAAATCTAACCGTTACACACAATTTACCAAACTCGATGGGACCGAATCAGATAAGTCGGTCAGACTGATTTAGTTCATAATGTGACCGTTAGGCATTTCGGCGGGACCGATATGATCAACTCGGTAGGACCGTTTTCATTAGGGTTAGGGCATAACCTAATCTCGGTGAGACCAATTACACAAACTCGGTAGGACAGATTTTGGTAATAAGCTAACCAGAGAGTTGGTCAAGCAAACTCGGTGGGACCGATTCGCTCATTTCGGTGAGACCGAAATGTTACGAAGAGGCAACAAAGAGTTTGCAATGCTAACTCGGTGAGACCGATTCTCACATCTCGGTTGGACCGAAATGTTTCAAATAGGAAATAGAGAGTTTACATTCCCATCTCGGTGAGACCGAGATCCCTATTGGTGAGACCAAAATGATTAGGGTTTCTGGCAGTGGCTATGTCAAGTGAACTCGGTGGCGCCGGATAGAAAGTTTTGGTGAGGCCGAGTTTGACTTTTAGGTTTAGAACATATGTGGATGTGGGAAAGGGACTGAGGGTTTTGGAGCATATCACTAAGCACTTTGAGCAAGAAAGCCATTAAGCAACACCTCATGCCCTTTTAATAGTATTGGCTTCCCTATGGACTCAATGTGATCTTGGATCACTAAAATAGAAAATGTAGAGTCCTGAGCTTTGAGCTTGAGCCAATCCTTTGTCCTTATCATCTTGAAGGGGTTCCACATCCTCTAGTCCATGCCACTCCATTTGTTGAACCTACCTGAAATATACTAGATGAAAGCATTAGTCCAACAAGAGATATGTTGACATTAATTACCAAAATCACCCAGGAGCACTTGTGCTTTTAGACTCCATATTTGAATATCAGCTCTCTGATGAAATTGATGGCAGTGCTTGAATCAAGATTTTTTTATAGGCTTGGCTTCGATCCACATGGTGAACTTGTCGACTGCCACAAGCAAATGAGTGAAACCGCTTCTACCAGTCCTGAAGGGCCCAACCATGTCCAAACCCCAAATAGCAAACGGCCAGACCAGCGGAATAGACTTCAAGGCAGACGCATGCTTGTGGGACATGTTTGAATAGAGCTGACAACCTCCACACTTGTCGACTATATCTTTCTCCATCTCATTTGCTAGCGGGCAGTAGAATTCAGCTCGGTATGCTTTGGCAACAATGGTCCAAGAGGACGCATGATGTGTCAGGCCCAAGATGCGATTCTATCCCGATCACGTGACACTTACGTGATTGGGGCACAACCACATTTCGGGCGCTTAGCAAGATGGATATCATTACATCGTGCCGTTACATACATACATGGGGGATACAACAATACATACAAGTCACATGAATACAACAACATCAATACAAGGTATCCGACTACGGATACAAACATGAAAGCACAACGACATCCATCTGCTATCCTAGGCTGCCGACCCGGAACCTAACCCAAGACTGAAGAAGAAGAAGAAGAAGAAGAAAGAACTCCAACACAACGATCATCGCTCTCACGTCAAGACATCGGAAACCTGCACCTGCAACTGTTGTTGTAGTATCTGTGAGCCACGAGGACTCAGCAATCCCATAACCATGGGTAGCAAGACTAGCAAAGCTTAATGGGTAGGAAGAGGTAAAGTGGTGAGGTTGCAGCAGCGGCTCAGCAATATATGGTGGCTAACTTACGAGTATAAGAATAAGATGAGCATCTACGCAAACGGTCGCAAACTAGTAGTGATCGCTAAAGATCCTGAACTACCTACGAGTCAAACATAACCCCACCGTGTTCTCTTCTCAAAGTGAAAAGAGACAGTCACGGTTACTCACACAGTTGTGTGTTTTACTTCGGATCCTCTGTCAAGTTTTTCTACAACCGGACATTAACAAATTCCAATCTGGCACATAACCGTGGGCACGGCTTTCGAAAGATCATAACCCTGCAGGGGTGTCCCAACTTAGCCCATCACAAGCTCTCACGATCAGCAGAAGTAATAATAATATTACCCCTTATCTTAGGGACAATCCGATCAGGCTCGGTATCCCGGTGCACAAGACATTTCGACAATGGTAAAACAAGTCCAGCAAGACCTCCCGGCGTGCCGACACCCTGATAGTAGCCGCGCGTATATCGTCTCAGGCCATGACCGGATGAGCGAAGCATACAGGAGCCAGATACCCCAAGTTGCCAAGGGGCGGTCCCGCATAGTGCTCTATTTGGGACCAACACCATCAGCACTGCCCCCCCTGTATGTAGAAAGAATCCTCAGGTAGCGCTAACTCCCTATGCAGTTAATTAATTAATTAATTTTATTATGTTGCAAAATAAAACCAATGTTGGGCCTTGCTGGAGAAGTTTTATTCAAAGACGAACTGTCAAGGGGTCCCCATATACCCAACCGTGTAAGGAACGCAAAATCAAGGAACATGACGCCGGTTTATCGGCTCCTAAGGTGACATGAGTGGAACAAAACACCGAGCAAAAGGCCAAGCCTTCCACTCATGACCAGTATATAGGTTTGTTAATAATAATAATAATAGATATTGTGATATTCCAACAACAAGTTCCAACATGGAACGATCTTCGTCTTCACCTGCAACTAACAACGCTATAAGAGGGGCTGAGCAGCGGGTAACATAGACAAACAATGGTTTGCTAGGAAGGTGTCAAAGGTTAGAGGTTTCATGGCAACAAGGAGAGGGGCTGACAATAAGATGGGTAGCGCGACATGTAACGATAGCATCAAGACAACTAAGCATGGCAATGATAGTAAAGGTATCCAAGGTGATGGTCATCTTGCCTGAGATCCCGCAAGGAAGAAGAACGGGTCCATGAAGAAGACGAAGAAGAAGCCTTGAAGACGAACCACGTGTAGACGAACGAATCCTCACGGTCGCAACGGAACAAGCACTAACGAGAAGAAGCAAGCAATACGGTAAACACACAACACAAGAACATGACAATATGCTCAACCAAGTATGATGCAAGACAAGTCTATATATGATGCAAGACAAGTCTATATATGATGCAAGACAAGTCTATATATGATGCAAGACAAGTCTATATATGATGCAATACATGGCAAGGTATGAAGCACACAAGAACAACACCAAACAACAAGTTTAAATGAGGCCGGAATCAACATATAACAAATTCGGTAAGCCCTCATATGCATAGTTTGAAATTAGTCCAGATCTGAACAAACCTTAGGTTATTGTTGATAAACAGCAGCTTAACATGCACCATGATGATCTACACGAAATTCTAGTCAAGTTTCATATAAAGTTTGGTTAATTCGGAGCTACGGCCTAGAAGATATGAGCAAAACAAGTCAAACAAGTCAACGGTGCAAGATGCACCCAAACATCAAGCAAACACACTCCAAATAGGTAAACAACATGATATTATGATTCTACATGCAAAATCACATAAGTTTCATATAGGGCACACTCAAAACGGAGCAACGGTTCAACACATACACATGAAACAAGATATAACAACAAGCTGAAGTTAACAGCCACATAGCAACTTTGGAGCAAGGTAAATATAAGCTACAGCACTCAAACATTATAACAAGAAGCATGGATGTGAAGTAGACATGTTACTTAACAAGCATGAACTTATAACACACCCAAAAGCTTGCTGGAACACATTTAAACAAGCATGAAAAGTTGCAATAAATTTATCCGGACTTAGCCAAAGTCTGGGAAGGCAAAATCATCATCAGGATGCTGCCTTCGGAGGCACAAAACAACAAGCATATCAACTCTAATAAGTATATAAAGAGCATGGACATGTAGTATACATATCATACAGCAAACAACTCCATTGGATCATCTCCATTGGAGGCATGGATCAATAACAACAAGCTTCACCAAATTGAACATGCTGATATAATCCTGACAGGTATAATTTATAGCAACTTGAGAGCAAGAAATAAATAAGCTACAGCAGGCCATATATGCAAACAAGGGCATGAATGGATAGACAATAACATGGACAACAAGACATGATCATTGGCCACTCCAAAACAAGCATGGATTTGAGTGGGGCATCAAGCAAACATAGCATCAGGTTATAACAGATTCCAGACTTCGCAGTTTTTTCACTAAGTATAAAACAGCAACATTGGCATGGCATGTTTACAAGCTTGTTTAAGTCACCTCAAAGCATATCATTAAAAGTGGATTGCACCATAGCGAAGAACATATGATTGTGCTACTAAAACATATTGACATGTGGCATGATGACAAACACATCAATAGCAATGAGCAAGTGAAAACATCATCTCACAATAAGTTTCAGCACTTAACAGTCAAATACACTTTTGCATCACATATTAACATGGCAATATGAACTCAAACAAGCATGCTACAGCAACCATCATGTAGAGCACTTCACAATGAACATTTTGACATATCATATGCTCCATTTGGATAAACATGCACCAAGTTATCATATCTCAAACATGGCATCAAATTAACAAGTAACAGCAATTTTAAACTTATAGCACTCTTGCAACAATGATTAGGGCACCTAGATGAAGTCAAACAAGCATGGCACAATGGAACAATGTGTAGAGCACATCACCACGATCATTTTGACATATCATACACTCAAATTGGATAAGCACGCAAAAAGTTACAACATCACAAAGTATGCAACATATTAAGAGTTTTCTGGGACTTAGCAGTTTTCACAGACAAAAGAAAAAAAACAGGTGAGCGCTAGTTAGCTATTCGACGCACCGAGCGAGGGTTAGAGGGTGGCTCACCCACGGGCTTTGGCCGAGAAAGAAGGAGAAGCGAGGCAGGCTGGCGGGTCGGGCCGTGGCCCACGTGGCGCGGCTGGACCGGGCCGGCGTGGAGGTGGGCTCGAGGAGGAGGCAGCTTGGCCCCAGGATCTGGCCTGGCTGCGGCCCGGAGGAAGGGAGGCGGCCCACAAGGCCGGTCGGGCTGGTGCTCTGGAGGCCGACGGGAACCGGGCCTGGGCGGAGAGGCCCACGAGAGGAGGGCTGGAGCGACGCTCGTCGTCCCCGAGCGCGGATGAAGCCGCGACGGCGATTGCTCAGCCGGCCGGCGATGGAGACAGGTCGCGGCAGCGGGAACGGCCGGATCCAGCCGGATCTCGACGGATCCGGGCCGGAGGCGGCATGCGACGAGGTCAGAACGGCGGCGGGGGCGGCGTGGAGGCGGGGCAGACTCGGGCGGCGGCGCAGAGCTCCGGCGAGCTGGCTCGGCTGGAGGGCGTGGTGGCGACGGCAGCGGTGCTGGGTCGGCGACCGGCCGGAGGCGCGGCAGCGCTGACGAAGCGGGAGGAGGCGAGGAGGAGCGAAGCGGGCGGCGGCGGTCAGATGGGCCCGGCGGGCCGCGACGAAGTGGGCACTGGCGGCGGTGACATGGCGGATGGTGATTGGCTGCGGTGAGGTGGCTGGTTGTGTTGGACATGTCCGGCTCGCGGTGGGAGCGGGGCTAGGGTTGGATCTTCGTGAAAAACGGGGGGAGACACACACACATACACACACACACACACACACACACACACACA
>LR738712.1:195315157-195344658 GCA_902687465.1 Secale cereale | reverse complement strand
TTCATGTTTGAGAAGTGAGCTGCTTTTCCGATGTGTTTTTATTTTTTTTATCACCAAGTGAACCGCATTACTTTTTTGTGCTGTTTTGGTAACAATTTTTTTTAGATTCCGCTATTTTTTTTTTGCATTTTCATGTTTGAGAAGTGATCTGCTTTCCGATGTGTTTTTGTTTTTGGATCACCAAGTGAACCACAACGGTTTTTTTACGGCCAACTTCGCGAGAGAACAAAGTGAGCTTCAAAGAGTCCTTTGCAATGGACTTTTTTAGACCAAAGTGCACTGCATTTTTACGTGTTTTTAAATGCATTTGTTCGAAATGAACTGTACTCTCGCGAAGTTGAGGAGGACGTGGAAGGTGGCAGTGCACACGTTGAGGTTTGGGCATTTTTTTCAAGTAACATACTGAGAGCGAGATCATGAAAGCCGAAACGAACTGCACACAAGTGCACGATGGCAGCGAACCAACTAAAATGTATGCCACAACAAAACCGAACTCCCACACACCAGGTACTGCATGCCCATCGTCCTCTCAAGTCCCTGCGTACTGCACCGATGACCCAACTAAGCTGAAGTGAAGAGCAACCTGCACTGCTCACCCGGAGTCCCTGGAGGTCTTGTAGGCAGCTGGGAACATATGGAGAGATATCCCCGCACCACTCTAAGCCGAGCCTTTGGAGAGAACATAGCAACACCAATCCCATCTGCCAGTTGAGACTTGGGAACTCATAAACCATCAGACATTTCAGATAAGGAAAACCCACAAAGCGTTCACCTGGCAGGGACAGTAGCTCCCTACAATTTCTGATTTGAATTTCCTCAATAGCATGCAAATATTCTTGTGTAATCAAGTCATCAAGCACCTGCCAGACATCGTGCATAATTTATTTGAGGAGTCTGCGGTACTACCCCTCTTGTTTGGTGGCTGGCCATTCTTCTTGTTCTTCTCCCATCGAGCACCTCTTTCACTGCACGCCTAATGGGATAATCGGTGTTGCTCCATGAGCTGTTACCTGTGTAAAATAAAATGAACTTCATTAATATAGACACACAAAATAAACTGAACTTCATTACTTCAGTTTAGTAGTGACCTTTTGTTGTGAGCTACACTACACTGAATCTTTCTCAGAAAATAACAAGGAAAAAAATGAGCTGCAGCACGGACCGAGCTGCACGCCAGAGAGAGAGAGCAGGTGAACAGGGAAGGAGCTTGTGGGAAGGAAGCCAGGGGATGAGCGGGCGGGGGTGAGGTTGGCCCTGAGCCCCTGACTACCAAATGCCACCGTCGGAAGAATGCTACTGCAGGGGAAGTGGACTGCATGGTTGGGGATGCACTCCACACCCGGTCGAAGGAGAAACTGCCCTGGCTGCTGCTGCCGACGTCCTTGTCAGCGAGCATGAGAAAGATGAAGGTCAGTGAGCTCTTTGCGGGTGCGACGGACCTGGCCCTCCCCGAGCGGCGCGACGGTGTAGGCGACGGTGGCGCCTTGGGGCAAGAGGAAACGACGCATCCCATGGTTGGACCGGACGCCGCGCACACGAAAACCGATCGTTGTGGCCGTGCTGGGATGGTTGTCGGCCCAAATCCGCCGCCGGGAGGCGCGTTGGGGGCGGATGCCTGCTCGGATCCGTTGCCAGGAGTCTACCACACTGGGGATGCCTCGAGTGTCGCCGGATCTAGGCCCCTGTGTGACGGCCTGGCTTATTAGGGATGATAGACTACTCATATCAATAAGGAATTCCTTCTTTTCCGGGAGCCCATTCGGATAGAACTCCAAAGTTAAGCGTGCTCAGCTTGGAGTAGTTTCAGGATGGGTGACCGACCGGGAAGTTGCTCCCGGGTGCGCACGAGTGAGGACAAAGTGCGCAGAAAAGACTAGTATTGATATGTGAGGCCAGTCTAAATCCCGCCAGGAGTAACGACTACCGGCGGGTGTGTCCGGGGCGTTACAAGTTGGTATCAGAGCCGACCCTCGCGGTTACACAGATGTTTGCGGACAGTTTGCAGTCATGTTGTGCATGACGTTTGTGACCCGTCGTGGCACACGGCATGGCACATGTGATGTCCTGGAAGCACAGACGGTTGTGCCAAGAGGGAACGTTCCTGTGGCCCGACGAGGACGTCGGTTCCTCTGAGTGAGGGTGTATGTGATGGCCTGGCTTATTAGGGATGATAGACTACTCATATCAATAAGGAATTCCTTCTTTTCCGGGAGCCCATTCGGATAGAACTCCAAAGTTAAGCGTGCTCAGCTTGGAGTAGTTTCAGGATGGGTGACCGACCGGGAAGTTGCTCCCGGGTGCGCACGAGTGAGGACAAAGTGCGCAGAAAAGACTAGTATTGATATGTGAGGCCAGTCTAAATCCCGCCAGGAGTAACGACTACCGGCGGGTGTGTCCGGGGCGTTACACCCTGCGAGGTGCCTGCATGGCAGGAAGGGACCATGCTCGATGGAGGAATTGAGGCCGACGCTAGGAGTGTCCAAATGAGGAGCGGTTCGCGGCCACGCGATCGTGATCGAACGGCCAAGAGCATGGAGGGGGTTAGAATGGGATTGGGGGCTGTTGAAAGGGGTGTTGGGCCAAAAGACAAAAGGCTTCCGGCGGTTAACACGGTTAACCGTTGGGCTATCAAACGAACTCCGAACGCGACGAAACTTGGCAGGCGGCCTGTCTACACTATAATAAGACCACATGCCAAGTTTCACCCCATTCCGAGAACATTTTCCGTCCACTTATAAAATAAATATTCGGAGACACCGCGGGCGCGTGCAAGTGTGCCTGGGCTCAGAACGGACAACGGAAAGGACGAGGGGGTTCAGCCGGATGCAAGTTTTGAAAACATGTTGATGCAACACACATGATGACATGGAAAAATGCAACACACAAGCAGATGACATGGCAACGACAACGAATAACTGGCTGACACCTGGCGCAACGGTCTCGGGGTGTCACATGATGACCACAGGTCCTCGAGTGGATCTCATTCGAAATCATTCGACCTTCCTCCGGGGAAATGCAACGCTGGGCGACTCCTATGACACTTTCCTTGTAAAGTTGCCCTCTTATCATGGTGAAGGCTTTGGATTGATGAACAATTTGACGAGCCCCATCTTCTTCCTCCGGGAGTTCCTACCTGAGCAGGTATGCGATATACGCCACTGTCCAGTCGGGGGTGATCACTAAAACATCCATGACCAAGTCGACTACAGCTGGGACTTCGATCTCAGTCGGATTGGTTGAACTTATCGGTCGCGGGGGCTCTTCCGTGAAGGGATCTTCTTTGACTGGCGGGGTGTGGAGATGCTCCAAGAACATATTACTGGGGATAGGTTTCCGAGTGGAATCTATCTTCGCCAGATCATCAGCAAGTTGATTATTGATTCTAGGTACGTGGTGGAGCTCCAGCCCTTCAAACTTCTTCTCTAACTTTCTCACTGCGTTGCAATAACCACTCATTGCTGGGCTCCTGACATCCCACTCCTTCATTACTTGATTGACCACTAAGTCTGAGTCGTCGTATACTATCAGGCGATGGACACCGAGTGAGATGGCCATACGCATCCCATACAAAAGTGCCTCATACTCAGCTTCATTGTTTGAAGAATCAAAATGAATTTGGAGGACATAGTTGAGCTTGTCGCCTCTGGGGGACACCAAAACCACACTTGTACCAGATCCATTCAGCATCTTGGATCCATCAAAAAACATAGTCCAATGATCAGACTGAACTTGAGTCGGTTGTTCTTGTTCAATCCACTCGGCAACGAAATCTGCTATTGCCTGAGACTTGATTGCTTTCTTTGCCTCGAACTTGATATCTAACGGAAGGAGTTCAATTGCCCATTTAGCCACGCGACCAGTTGCGTCCCGATTGTTCAGAATTTCAAATAATGGAGCATCATTGATGACTCGAATTGAGTGGTCTGAAAAGTAATATGCAACTTTCTTCGTGGTCAAGTAGATTCCATACACAAGCTTCTGATAATGTGGATATCTTTGTTTGGATGGAGTCAAGACTTCAGAAATGTAGTAGACTGGGCGTTGAACTTTGTAGGCCTTGCCTTCTTCTTCCCGCTCGACTGTGAGTACTGTGCTGACAATTTATCCAGTGGTCGCGATATATAGTAACAAATGCTCTTTGCTGAGTGGGGCAGCAAGCACCGGCTGGGTGGAAAGCAGGGCTTTGAGCTCTTCAAACGCTGCTTCAGCTTCAGGATTCAACTCGAACCTGTCAAACTTCTTCATCAGTCGGTAGATAGGTAATGCCTTTTCACCAAGACGCGAGATGAATCGACTCAATGCAGCCAAACAACCAGTGAGCTTCTGAACGTCGTGCACACGCATGGGGCACTTCATTCAGAGGATTATGCTGGCCTTTTCTGGGTTTGCGCTGATTCCTTGTTCAGAAACGAGGAAACCGAGTAACTTTCCCCCTAGGACTCTGAATGTGCACTTTGACGGGTTATGTAACACCCCAAATGAAATACTTCCTTTTGGCAAAATATATAATTACCTTTTGGTCCTTATCCTTTCCTTGGGGGTTCTTTTTCAATTATGCCTGGTCATTGCTTTGTCATGTTTTCTTTCGTTATGCATTCATGCATTTGCTTCATCACCATCATTGCATCATGGTCATCATATGGCATTTCATCTTTGTCAATGTGCATTTCTCTTCCTTTATGTCAAGTGAGTTTTACTTGCTCATGTTGTGGTGGTTGAGTCAAGGACATGCCCAAACCTTAAACCCCTCCAACTTTCACCACTCCCTTTCTCTCTTTTCCCTTTCTTTAAATTTTGCAACTGGCACCTAGCCTATTCTTTTAATGTTCATCTTTCCCCAACTTTTCTTTCACCTTGTCTTGAACACCCATGCCAAATTTCACTCTGTTTAAAGATGATTTGGTTTGGTCCAAAAATATCTCAAGTTTGAAGGTAATTCATACTTGTTTTATTTTTCTACCTCTAAAAATGTCCAACCCATTTTTATAAAATAGAGCATAATTCCAGGAGCATGGAGATATTTTTCTCTCATTTTATCTCCTTCCCTAGCCCTCTGTGCTTTTCTGTTTCCTTTTCTGCCTAAAGAAATGGGAAAAGGAAAAGCAGCAGCGGTAGCAGTGCACCAGCCGTAGCCCACACAGCAGTCTGGGCCTTGGCCTTCCCCTCGGCCTAGCAGCCAGCGCAGCAGCCCAGCTAGCCAGCCCACTGCGTCCCTCTCTCCCTTTTGCACCCACGCACCCGCGCGCCCCCTCTGCGTCGCCTACACGTGGCTGGGTCGGGCCCACGCGTCAGCGACCGCGGCCGCACCCGCACCCACCTTTTCTTCCTCCTCACGATCACGCCATGGGGATTGCGAGCCGAGCATGCCGTCGTGCGTCTCTGTCGTTCTGGCCCCTTTTAACCCCTCTCTCCTTGCCCATTAGACGCCTAGGGTTCCCCTCTTCCTCCTCCTGCCGCCAGGTGAGCTCTAGGCCACGAAATCCGCCCCGCCACCACCGTCCTGAACGAATCTGAGAGCACGGCCTCATCGCCGGCGTGCTCCCCGGCCTCCTTTGCCTCGCCAACGGTGTCCGTCGTCTACCCCATCGTCGACTACGTCCACGACGTCCTCTACATGGAGCCGAACGCCTCTCCTGCGACGTCTTCTTCCTCGACTGCAACTCCGGCCATCGCGGGTGTTCGATCTTCCTCGCCGTCGACTCCGACCTCCTCCCGGCAATCTGAGCACATCATCGTGTTCGTGGTTAGCCTCTGGTCCTCGCCGTGCACTTTTCCCCCTTGTTTGCGAGCTCTAGCTGCAAGTTCACCGTGCACCCGAACCTATTGCCGTCGGACCTCGTCGCCGACGAGTGCTCCGACCCCCTCAGCGTCGTGGCTTGCGTCCATCGTCTTTGCCTTGCTACGTAGGTTCTGCTAGATGCTTCCGCCGCTCCGTTAGGGCTTGTTTAGGCCTCGCCGCAGTTCGTCGCCGCAGCTTCTGTTCGAGGTCGCCGGCGTCACTGTGGTGTCTGCTAGGTGCAGCCAGCGCGTGTCTTGTGTGCGGGTTTCATTCAGGAACCCATCACACATCTGCGCCGTTCCATTTGGTCGCCAGAGTTGTCCCAACGCCTCATCGTCGCCTCTGTTCGCCGGCATTGAGTGGCTTTGTATGCTGCTGTAACTAGTATTTCAGGCGCTGTCCTTCTTCTCTGTCAGTCGCCGCGCGGGTTCGAGTCCCCGCACGGCCAGTGGAAATATGCCCATTTTTGCTTCTCGCTGTTCCACTGACACCAGGGTCCCACCTGGCAGCCTCTATGTGCACTCGCACCCACTCCCGCACCCACGCTGCCACCTCAGCCATGTCTGGACCCACAGGTCAGGGACTGTGGCTAGTCCAGGTCTAGTCTATTTAGTGTTTTTCTTTTCTGTTTTGATTTTAAATTCAGTTTTTGCATTTCTTTTGCATATTTCATATCTTTGAAAATATGCCTCGGTTTGAAATACTTTATATATGAAAACTGCTTAGTTTTTAGTGTAGATTATTTATATGCAACCTGCTGCCCTGTTAAAAATATTAAAAATGTTGTTTGAATATATTTGTGTTAAAAACATGTTCAAACTTGTTTAATTCATAACTAAATAATCGTAGCTCTAAATTTGACAAACTTTATATGTATTTGAGGTGGAAAAATGTGTAGATTAAGATGGTGCTGTTACTTTACATGTTTAAAAACTCTAAAATATGGTTGTCTCGGATCTGTCCTATTTTCATTTTTATGTACATGGGAGTTCCCGGAATTGTTGTTTGTTCCTTCCGGCCCATTTCAAAATGCTTGCATGATGGTGTTGTTCTTAGTTGCACCCCTTGCCATGCTAAGCAACTTTTAAAAACTTGTTAGGGGCTTGGATGGTTTAACTAAATAACTACATATGTGACTATGCTTCTTCTTGCTTCTTTTGCATGATGTGTCCCCTACATGTTTTGTGTTCTTGCATATCGCCATGTCACATGTGCACTCATCATGTTTCTTTGAGATGCATCATATCCTGTCCATGCACATATGCATCATATCTTGCATCATGTGTTTGAGCATTGCATGGTGAATGATTGTTGTTCCGGTGTTTGTATTGTTGTGTTGGTTAGAGCCCGGTGAGGATTCGGAGTTCGAGGTTCCTGTCGAGACTGAGTTTGAGGAGCAAGGTTACGATCCCTCCATGGACTTAATAGACAAGATGACTATTCCCCGATATCACCTCTATCTTTGCCTATGCTAGTTGTCTCGCTCTTTAGCTATGCCTTGATGCCTATTCCTGTTTTGTCAGCCTCCTATGTTGCCATGAAACACTCTAACTGCCCTCCTAGCAAACCTTTGATTGGCTAAGTACGCTTTCACTCAGCCCCTCTTATAGCGTTGTTAGTTGCAGGTGAAGTTTTCGAAGATTGCTCCACGTTCGGACTTGTTGTTGGGATAACACAATATATATATATATATATATATATATATATATATATATATATATATATATATATATATATCTTAATTAAATTAATGCACATATATATTGGTAATGGTTGGAGGGCTTGGCCTTCTGCTTGGTGTTTTGTTCCACTCATGCCACCTTAGGACCCGATAAACTGGTGTTATGTTCCTTGATTTTGCGTTCCTAACACGGTTGGGGTTTATGGGCCCCCCTTGATAATTCGCAGTGCTTAAAGCTTTTCCAGCAGGGCCCAACATTGGTACTACATTTGCCTAACAACTAAAAATTTGCATAGGGACTAGCTACCCCGAGGACTTAATTAACAGCCCCGAGCCAGTGCTCCTCATGAGTGGTTGTCCAAACTAGAGCCACTTGCGGTGCCACCCAGTTCTTTGGGGTCACGGTTGCTGTACGTAGTGCTCATCCGGTCGTGGCCTGAGACGAGATGCGCGCGGCTACTATCAGAGTGTCGGCACGCCGGGAGGTCTTGCTGGATTAGTTTTACCTTTGTTGAAATATCTTGAGGACGGGATTCCGAGAATACTCGAGTCTTCCCAATTTGGAGTTGCGACTCCGCTGATCGTGAGCTTGTGATGGGCTAAGTTGGGACACCCCTGCAGGGTTTTGAACTTTCGAAAGCCGTGCCCGCGGTGATGTGGCACATGGGAATTTGTTAATATCAGGTTGTAGATAACTTGACACCATACCCTTAAGAATACACTACTTGTGTGAGTAACCGTGATGGTCTCTTTCCGAAGGGCTTTAGGAAGTGAACACGGTGGGGTTATGTATGAACGTGAGTAGCTGGGATCACTTCTTGATCAACTTGGCGACCGTTGGCACATATTCTCATCTCGCTCTGAACTCGTAAGCTAGTTGCTTAGTGCTTGCTGCAAACACTTTAATACTTTTCCACACCTAAAGGCTTTGTTAGTTTTGATACCCGGGAATGGGATTGCTGAGTCCTTGTGACTCACAGATTACAACACACACCAGATGCAAGTACAGCCGAGAACGTTGCAGGAGATGGTTCAGAACTTCACTCGGAGTTTGATGAAGAACGTGGAAGTTTCTATGTTATGTATCCCGACGATCAGTAGTGGTTCCTACTAGGAGTGATCAGGACTTGTGTTGTGGTATCTTTTCTCGTTTGGATTTCATCCGTACTCGGACCCAGTGTTACTTGGATGAATGTATGTTATTGTATTCATTATGTGACATGGCGAGTGTAAGCCAACTCTTTAGTCTTTCATCCCTGAACTTTTACATGAGTTGTGCAAAGATACCACGCTTGCGATCATTCTAGAATGCGCTTATGTCTCTAAGTCGTGCCTCGACACGTAGGAGATATAGTCGCATCCTGGGCTTTACAAGTTGGTATTCAGAGCCTTCTCCGACCTAGGAGCCCCCCTGATTGATCGATTCGCTGACGGTTGAGTCTAGGCACACACACAAAATGTTTTGAGTCCTATATATATCGGAGAGTAGGATTTATTTTTACTCCTCATCCCCTTCGTCGCTTTGGTGAGGACTCCTGACGTTGTTTTATCTTCACTATTCTCAAAATTTCACCAAATTTTTTTTAGGATCACGCGGGTATTGTTTGGATTGTTCTGATATCTTTGTGATGAGAACATTGTTCTTGGTGCCTCCTGTCAAATAGGGGTTGTGGCAGTGTCCCGGGGAGTTGAGCTCCGAGGTGTTGTCGTCACAAATGTATCATGGCAGTTCTAGAATACCAAAGGCGGCCGACATCGGAAACTCTTCTATGCATGTATGGTGGTGAGATAACCCCGACGTCACCCAGTACTGGGGGGATAGTTCGGGAGCATTTCGAAGGTCCGAGGTAAATAGTTTCTAAAGGTGCATGGTTATGTGTTAACGGATGGATATAGCTGGATGTAGGATTTATTAGTTGAGTGATATGTGGTGCTTCCCCTGTATCCCCAACACCAGATTGCATAACCGGAAAGCTTCGGGAATTAATAGGTGGGTTTCAAGTAGATCTTAGGTAATCTTCCAACGGGTTCATGATATGAGGTTGGGGTTCAACATCTAGTGGAGAGGCTATCATGGGCGTTGTTGCACTAGGGGGTTGCATCTTAAAGGATCCTTGGCTATGCTGATCTGGGGATTGCAATGCCCTTTGTAACACATACCATGGGGCATTCAGCACGAACATGTGGGACGAAACCTCTATTGTGTATTTGTTCCATCTGTACCTTGTTGTTTTATTTTCTCATTTTGTTCTCCCAAGTGGCTTCTCGTCAAGTTGTTGTACCATTAAGCTATGGAATTCATTCGTTCAATTTTGTTCGGATGTTCATTTTGAAGACTATATGTTGCAAATATCTAGCCGTTGATTCAGCTTATGTATTATTTGCTTCAATGGCTAACGGTTGTCATCATCTTCAGGATGGCACCTAAGAAAGTTCCCAGCCAGAACCCAGAGGGTGAAGAAGAGCGTCCACCTTCCCCTCCTCCTCTGTCTGAGGCATGGAGAGCGATTATGCAGGCAACCAATCAGAACACTCAGATGCTCATGCAAATGATGCAGAGTTTCCAAGCCAATCAAGCAAATCAAGGCAATCGAGGGAACCAAGGCCAAGGAGATCTGTTCAATCAACCTCACTTTGCGACTCTGAACCAATTCTTGGCAAATCAGCCCAAGTCTTTTAGTTATTGTGTGGATCCGCTAGATGCTGAAGATTGGATCACAGACATCAAGAAGCATTTTGAGTGCAGTAACATCAGACCTGAGGATTATGTCAAGTTTGCCGCCTTCCAACTCAAAGATCAAGATGCAGATTGGTGGCAATAGTACAAAGACTCTAGAGCGGGTCGTGAGATCTCGTGGACTGACTTTTTCCGCGATTTCCGTTCTCATCACATCCCTACCAGTGTCATTGAAGGCATGCGTGAGCAATTCCGCAACCTGAAGCAAGGCACCATGTCCGTCTATCAATACAATGTCAAGTTCCAGAATCTTGCTCGTTATGCAAAGCAAGACATCCCCGATGCTAAGAGCAAAATCTACCAGTTCCGAGCTGGTCTGAAAGATGAACTCCAACTTGCTCTCACTCTGTTCGAGCCGGATGAATTTGATCAATTCTACAACATGGCTCTCAAGCAAGAGGCAGCTCAGCTCAAGTGTGAAGCTTCCAAAAGGAGAATAAGAGATGGTGTTCACTCCTCCTCTTCCTCTCAAGTGGTTGCCAAGCAGCAGAAGTTCTGGCTACCGCCTCCTCCAGTGCTCCGTCATCCAAGCAACAACAAGCACTCAGGTGGTCATGGATTCTCCCACCCACCCAACCCAAGCAACCAGTCCAAGTCTCAGTTCCAAGCTCCAAGACCAAGCGGTCCTTATCATCGGCCACTTTCAGAAGTTACGTGCAACAAGTGTGGTCAGAAGGGTCACTATGCAAACAAGTGTACTCAAAGGCGCCTTCCACCTCCTCCACCTGTCAGCAATGTTATTGTCAAGCACAATCCCAAGTCAGCAAGAGTGAACCTGATGAATGAAGCTCAAGCAAAGGATTCTTCTGATGTGATAATTAGTAATCTTTCGGTTAACTCAATTCCTGCAAAAGTCTTGTTTGATTCGGGCGCATCGCTTTGTTTCATTTCAAGACCATTTGTTGCTAAGCATGACTTGGCTATGGAGAGTATACCTAGGCCTTTAAAGATTATTTCTCCGGGATTGCAAATGACTTCCAACTCAGTTGCTCCGGATATATCTATTCATATGGGTGATTACAGTTTTCTGGTTTCCCCGGTTGTTCTCGGTAACTCGGACATTGATATTATTCTTGTGATGGACTGGCTTTCTAAGCATGATGCTCTTATTGATTGTGCAAACAAGGAGGTCAATCTAACTCATTCTTCCGAAGACGTGATTATCTTCGCAGCTCGAGATAACACAATCAGGCTATTCTCTCTCAATGACAAGAGCGAGATTAATGTCATTTCCCAGATTCCGATGGTTTGTGAATATGAGGATGTATTCCCTGAAGAGCTTCCAGGCATGCCTCCCAACCATCCAGTTGAATTCTTCATTGAACTTGAACCTGGTACCGAGCCAGCCTGTCGGCATCCGTACAAGCTTTCTCCTAAGGAGTTGAAGGAGCTGAAGAAACAACTCGATGAGCAAGAACGAATGGGTCTAATCAGACCAGGTACTTCTCCTTGGGGCTGTGGTGTTCTTTTTTTCAAGAAGAAGGATGGTACGGAACGATTGTGCGTCGATTACCGGCCATTGAACAAGAAGACAATTAAGAATAAGTACCCGCTCCCCAACATCAATGAATTGTTCGAGCAGCTCAAAGGAGCCAAGGTTTTCTCGAAGCTCGATCTCCGGATGGGTTACCATCAGATTCGTATCCGTGAAGAGGATATTCCCAAGACCGCATTCAGGACAAGCTATGGCTCCTATGAGTATACAGTCATGTCTTTCGGGCTTGCAAATGCTCCACCCACCTTCTCTCTGATGATGCACTTCATATTCAACCCCTATACCAATGAATTCATTCTCATCCACCTCGATGATATCTTGGTATTCTCCAAGAATAAAGAAGACCATGCCAAGCACCTCTGTTTGGTCCTTGACAGGCTCTGTGAGCACTGTATCTATGCCAAGTTCTCCAAATGTGAATTCTGGCTTGATAAAGTCCTCTATCTTGGCCATATTATCTCTGTCGAGGGCATTTTTGTTAACCCCGAGAAGGTTGAAGCTATTGTCAACTGGGAACCTCCTCAGAATGTCAAGCAACTCTGGATTTTCCTCGTTCTCGCAAGCTATTGCAGAAGGTTCGCTGAGAACTTCTCCAAGATTGCCAAGCCTCTTTCCAACCTGTTGCAGAAGAATGTCAAGTACTCATGGACTCCTGATTGTGATGTGGCATTCAAGACACTCAAAGAGAAGCTTATTTCTGCTCCCATACTTACTCCTCCGAATGAGTCCAAGCCTTATGAAGTGTTCTGTGATGCTTCATTGCAAGGTCTCGGCGCTGTTCTCATGCAAAACAAGAAGATCGTTGCATACACTTCGCGTCAGATTAAACCAAATGAGAAGAATTACCCCACACATGATCTTGAGCTAGCAGCAGTTGTTCATGCCTTGATCACGTGGAGACACCTTCTGTTGGGCAGAAAAGTGGACATCTTCACCGATCACAAGAGCCTGAAGTACATCTTCACCCAGCCAAACCTTAATCTCCGCCAGACTCGTTGGGTTGAGATGATTCAAGAGTACGATCCAAGCAATTAGTATACTCCTGGCAAGGCCAATGTCATTGCAGATGCCTTGACCAGAAAGGCTTATTGCAACAGTCTCCTCCTCAAACCATTCCAACCTGAACTTTGTGAATCATTCAGGAAGCTCAACCTCCAAGTTGTCCCGCAAAGATTTCTTGCCAACCTTCAAGTTGCTCCTACCTTGGAAGATCAAATCCGTGAGGCCCAACTCAGTGATGCTATGGTGCAGAAAGTGAAACATGGTATTGCTAAGGGTACTCCCAAGTACAAGTGCTAGCGCATTGATGACAGAGACACTTTGTTCTTTGAGGACATAATTGTGGTTCCCAAAGGTGATCTCAGGAAGCTCATAATGAACGAAGCACATGACTCACTCCTCCCGATACATCCAGGAAGCTCCAAGATGTACCATGACCTCAAGCAATCCTATTGGTGGACTCGCATGAAAAGAGAAAATGATCAATTCGTGAACGAGTGTGATGTCTGCAGAAGAGTGAAGGCAGAGCATCAACGTCCAGCCGGACTTCTTCAACCTCTACCTATTCCCGAGTGGAAATTCGATCACATTGAGATGGATTTTGTCACCGGCTTTCCCAAGTCCAAGCGGGGAAATGATGCTATCTTTGTGGTGATTGACAAGCTCACTAAAGTGGCTCATTTCCTTTGAGTCGAAGAATCCATCAATGCAGCTCAATTGACAGAGTTGTACACCTTCAGAATTTTATCTTTGCATGGTATCCCTCAAGTAGTCTCCTCAGATCGTGGAAGCTTGTTCACTTCCAAGTTCTGGGATTCCTTTCAGTCAACTATGGGTACCAAGATTTGCTTCAGCATAGCTTTTCACCCTCAGACTAGTGGTCAAGTTCAAAGAGTGAACCAAATTCTTGAAGATATGCTCAGAGCTTGTGTAATCTCCTTCGGTATGAAATGGGAAGATTGCCTTCCATTTGCCGAATTCTCCTACAACAACAGCTTCCAAGCAAGTTCACGCAAAGCTCCATTTGAAATTCTCTATGGCAGAAAGTGTCGTACCCCTCTCAACTGGTCCGAGACTGGTGAACGCCAACTCCTTGGCAATGATTTGATCTCAGAGGCCCAAGAAATGTGCAAATTCATACGTGAGAATCTCAAAGCCGCGCAATCGCGCCAAAAGAGCTACTATGACGGCAAGCATCGTGACTTGGCTTTCGACATTGGCGATCATGTCTATCTCCGTGTTTCTCCCATGAAGGGCACTCAGAGGTTCGGTATCAAGGGCAAGCTTGCTCCAAGATATGTGGGCCCTTTAAAGATACTTGGCAAGAGAGGCGATCTAGACTACCAACTCGAGCTTCCCTCCAACTTTGCAAATGTGCACGATGTGTTTCACGTGTCACAACTCCGCAAGTGCTTCAAGACGCCTGAACGCACCATTCCTTTCGAAGAGATTGATCTTCAGCAAGACTTGTCTTATCATGAGCACCCAGTTGCTATCCTCGAAGAAGCTGAGCGCAAGACCCACAACAAGTCCATCAAATTCTTGAAAGTGAAGTGGTCACACCATACCGACCGAGAAGCTACATAGAATGAGAAGATCATCTACGTTCCGAGTATCCCGCTTTCTCTCAGTCCTAGATCTCGGGACGAGATCTTTTCGCAGTGGAGGAGAGTTTGTAACACCCTAAATGTAATACCTCCTTTTGGCAATATATATAATAACCTTTTGGTCCTTATCCTTTCCTTGGGGGTTCTTTTTCAATTATGCCTTGTCGTTGATTTGTCATGTTTTCTTTCATTATGCATTCATGCATTTGCTTCATCCCCATCATTGCATCATGGTCATCATATGGAATTTTATTTTTGTCATTGTGCATTTCTCTTCCTTTATGTCAAGTGAGTTTTCCTTGCTCATGTTGTGGTGGTTGAGTCAAGGGCATGCCCAAACCTTAAACCCCTCCAACTTTCACCACTCCCTTTCTTTTCCCTTTCTTTAAATTTTGCAAGTGGCACCTAGCCTATTCCTTTAATGTTCATCTTTCCCCAACTTTTCTTTCACCTTGTCTTGAAAACCCATGCCAAATTTCACTATGTTTAAAGATGATTTGGTTTGGTTCAAAAATATCTCAAGTTTGAAGGTAATTCATACTTGTTTTATTTTTCTACCTCTAAAAATGTCCAACCCATTTCTATAAAATAGAGCATAATTTCAGGAGCATGGATATATTTTTGTTTCATTTTATCTCCTTCCCTAGCCCTCTGTGCTTTCTGTTTCCTTTTCTGCCTGAAGAAATGGGAAAAAGAAAAGCAGCAGCACTAGTAGTGCACCAGCCGCAGCCCACACAGCAGCCTGGGCCTTGGCCTTCCCCCTCGGCCCAGCAGCTAGCGTAGCAGCCCAGCTAGCCCGCCCGCTGCGTCCCTCTCTCCCTTTTGCAACCACGCACCCGCGCGCCCCCCTCTGCGTCGCCTACACGTGGCTGGGTCGGGCCCGCGCGTCAGCGACCACGCCCGCACCTACGCCCACCTTTTCCTCCTCCTCACGATCGCGCCATGGGGACCGTGAGCCGAGCACGCCGTCGTGCGTCTCCGTCGTTCTGGCCCCATTTAACCCCTCCCTCCTTGCCCATTAGACGCCTAGGGTTCCCCTCTTCCTCCTCCCGTCGTCAGGTGAGCTCTAGGCCACCAAAACCGCCGCGCCACCACCATTTCGAACGAATGTGAGAGCACGGCCTCGTCGCCGGCATGCTCCACGACCTCCTCTACCTCGCCAACGGTTCCGTCGTCGACTACGTCCATGACGTCCTCTACACGGAGCCGAACGCCTCTCCTGCGACGTCTTCTTCCTCGACTGCAACTCCGGCCACCGCGGGTGTTCGATGTTCCTCGCCGTCGACTACGACCTCCTCCCGGCAATTCGAGCACATCATCGTGTTCGTGGTGAGCCTCTGGTCCTCCCCGTGCACTTTTCCCCCTTGTTTGCGAGCTCTAGCTGCTAGTTCGTCGTGCGCCCGAACCTATCGCCATCGGACCTCGTCGCCGATGAGTGCTCCGACCCCCTCAGCACTGTGGCTTGCGTCCATCGTCTTTGCCTTGTTGTGTAGGTTCTGCTGGATGCTTCCGCCGCTCCGTTAGGGCCTGTTTAGGCGTCGCCACAGTTAGTCGTTGCCGCTTCTATTCGAGGTCGCCGACGTCGTTGTGGTGTCTGCTAGGTGCAGCCAGCACGTGTCGTGTGTGCGGGTTTCATTCAGGAACCCATCGCGCATCTCCGTCGTTCCATTTGGATGCCGGAGCTGTCCCAACGCCTCGCCGTCACCTCTGTTCGCCGGCGTTGAGTGGCTCTGTGTGCTGCTGTAACTAGTATTTTAGGCGTTGTACCTCTTCTCTGTCAGTCGCCGTAGCGTAGCCCAGTGGTCTGTCTCTCGTTCAGTTAACTCAGAGGCGCGGGTTCGAGTCCCCGCAGGGCCAGTGGAAATATGCCCATTTTTGCTTCTCGATGTTCCACTGACACCAGGGTCCCACCAAGCAGCCTCTCTGTGCACTCGCACCCACTCCCGCACCCACGCTGCCACCTCAGCCGCGTGTGGACCCACAGGTCAGGGACTGTGGCTAGTCCAGGTCCAGTGTGTTTAGTGTTTTTCTTTTCTGTTTTGATTTTAAATTCAGTTTTTGCATATTTCATATCTTTCAAAATATGCCTCAGTTTGAAATACTTTATATATGAAAACTGCTTAGTTTTTGGTGTAGATTATTTATATGCAACTTGTTGCCCTGTTAAAAACATTAAAAATGATGTTTGAATATATTTGTGTTAAAAACATGTTCAAACTTGTTTAATTCATAACTAAATAATCGTAGCTCCAAATTTGACAAACTTTATATGTATTTGGGGTGGAAAAATGTGTAGATTAAGATGGTGATGTTACTTTACATGTTTAAAAACTCTAAAATATGATTGTATAAGATCTGTCCTATTTTCATTTTTATGTACATGGGAGTTCCCGGAATTGTTGTTTGTTCCTTCCGGCCCATTTAAAAATGCTTGCATGATGGTGTTGTTCTTTGTTGCACCCCTTGCCATGCTAAGAAACTTTTAAAAACTTGTTAGGGGCTTGGATGGTTTAACTAAATAACTACATATGTGACTATGCTTGTTCTTTCTTCTTTTGCATGATGTGTCCCCTACATGTTTTGTGTTCTTGCATATTGCCATGTCACATGTGCACTCATCATGTTCCTTTGAGATGCATCATATCTTGTCCATGCACATATGCATCATATCTTGCATCATGTGTTTGAGCATTGCATGGTGAATGATTGTTGTTCTGGTGTTTGTATTGTTGTGTTGGTTAGAGCCCGGTGACGATTTGGAGTTCGAGTTTCCTATCAAGACTGAGTTTCAGGTGCAACGTTACGATCCCTCCGTGGACTTAACAGGCAAGATGACCATTCCCCGATATCACCTCTATCTTTACCTATGCTAGTTGTCTCGCTCTTTAGCTATGCCTCGATACCTATTCCTGTTTTGTCAGCCTCCTATGTTCCCATGAAACACTCTAACCACCCTCCTAGCAAACCATTGATTGGCTAAGTACGCTTTCGCTCGGCCCCTCTTATTGCGTTGTTAGTTGCAGGTGAAGTTTTCGAAGATTGCTCCACGTTCGGACTTGTTGTTGGGATAAGACAATATATATATATATATATATATATATATATATATATATATATATATATATATATATATATATATATATATATATATCTTAATTAAATTAATGCACATATATATTGGTAATGGGTGGAAGGCTTGGCCTTCTGCTTGGTGTTTTGTTCCACTCATCCCACCTTAGGACCCGATAAACCGGTGTTATGCTCCTTGATTTTGCGTTCCTAACACGGTTGGGGTTTATGGGCCCCCCTTGATAATTCGCACTGCTTAAAGCTTTTCCAGCAAGGCCCTACATTGGTACTACATTTGGCTAACAACTAAAAATTTGCATAGGGACTAGCTACCCCGAGGACTTAATTAACAACCCCGGGCCAGTGCTCCTCATGAGTGTTGGTCCAAACTAGGGCCACTTGCGGTGCCACCCAGTTCTCTCAGGTCTTCGGTTGGTGTACGTATTGCGCATCCGGTCGTGGCCTGAGACGAGACGCGCGCGGCTACTATCAGGGTGTCGGCACGCCGGGAGGTCTTGCTAGATTAGTTTTACCTTTGTCGAAATATCTTGAGCACGGGATTCTGAGAATACTCGGGTCTTCCCAATTTGGAGTTGCAACTCCGCAGATCGTGAGCTTGTGATGGGCTAAATTGGGACACCCCTGCAGGGTTTGAACTTTCGAAAGTCGTGCCCGCGGTTATGTGACAGATGGGAATTTGTTAATATCCGGTTGTATGTGAGTAACCATGATGGTATCTTTCCGAAGGGCTTCGGGAAGTGAACACGGTGGGGTTATGTATGAACGTGAGTAGCTAGGATCACTTCATGATCAACTTGGCGACCGTTGACCCATATTCTCATCTCGCTCTGAACTCGTGAGCTAGTTGCTTACTGCTTGCTGCAAACACTTTAATACCTTTCCACACCTAAAGGCTTTGTTAGTTTTGATACCCGGGAATGGGATTGTTGAGTCCTTGTGACTCACAGATTACAACACCCACCAGATGCAGGTACAGCCGAGAACGTTGCGGGAGATGGTTCAGAACTTCACTGGGAGTTCGATGAAGAGCGTGGACGTTTCTATGTTACGTATCCCGACGATCAGTAGTGGTTCCTACTAGGAGTGATATGGACTTGTGTTGTGGTATCTTTTCTCGTTTGGATTTCGTCCGTACTCGGACCCTGTATTACTTGGATGAATGTATGTTATTGTATTCATTGTGTGACGTGGCGAGTGTAAGCCAACTATTTACTCTTTCATCCCTGAACTTTTACAGGAGTTGTGCAAAGATACCACGCTTGCGATCATTCTAGAATGCGCTTATGTCTCTAATTCATGCCTCGCCACGTAGGAGATATAGTCGCATCCTGGGCATTACAGGTTAAGCTTGATATCGTAACTTCTCAAGTTTGCAAATGTTTCAGCGAGATCAGCTAGTAGGTGATGGCTTCTCGGCCCTCGTTGGTTACCCCAAGTGGAAGGTTTGAGATGCAGTGTAGCGGAAGTTTTCCCTTGGCAAAGATACCAAGGATCGATTTCCCCTAAGACTCCCAATTTCAACAAGAAGGTGTCAACTGCTAACGGCGCCAGATATTAGCAATCAACGTGGACCTGCACACAGATACAAATAACTTTGCTCCCAACGAGTACAGAGAGGTTGTCAATCCCTCCGGCCTTGTCGTTTACAAAGGATCAAACGCAAGTGATAATAGTGATAGGTTTTGCTGCAAATAGTAAGTAAAAGCGTAAAGTAAATAGCGGATGTGATCAGTGATGGTAATATGGACCGGGGTCCCATGATGTTCACTAGTGATGTCTCTCTCCCAAAAGACGATAAAACAGCTATGTGAGGTAAACGAATTACAGCTGGGCAATTGACAGAATTATGTGTGCAAACCAATGCTAACTATGTTGCAAGAAAGGTAGAGGTTCAAAGCATGGGCGGTACGCCAAGGCAAGTAGACCGAAATCCATCTGCATCTACTACTAATCATCCACCTGGAGATATCTATCCAGAACATCTCGCTGGTATTAAGTTGCGAGTCCCACCCATAGTGTAAACTCAAAGCAACAGACAACTGCATTAAAAGAACTTTGCGTAAAGTAAACAATCCTTGCACCCACGGGCACAAGCACCGTTGTTTTACCCCTTGTGGCAACAGCACATCCCCTAGACTCATGTTTCTGTCACTCAAGCTAGTCATCGAGGGGCATGAACCCACAATCAAGCATAACGTTCCCTCTTGGAGTCACTACCTACTACTCGGCCAAAGCAATAAATAGCAACGGAGAACATGCAAGAATTACTTACGAACATAAATATAAAAGAGGTAAATCAAATATATTACTCAAACACAATCTGAACATAATCTCACAATCCATCGGATCCCAGCAAACTAATCATAGCAACAACATAAGGATTACATATGTGCCTCGATCATGTAGGGCAGCTCACGAGGACAAATTAGTGAATCACAAGAAGGGGAGGAGAACATCACATAGCTACTGGTCATGGACCCATGGTCCAAGGGAGACTACTCACAACTCATCCGGGAGGCGTCCATGCTGGTGGAGAGGCTCCCGGTGGTGATCCTCCCCTCCGGCAGGGTGCCGGGAAGAGTTCTCCTGGTGCTCCCGATCTTGGAAGCGCGGCGGTGGCGGAACAGAGATGAGATCCCGAAAAAGGGTTTTTCGTCTCGAGGGTTTCGGGACACGATATAAATATATGCCAAAGGGGGGCATCAGCGGAGGCCTGGGGGGCCCAGGCGCCCCCCCGGCGCGGCCAGGAAGGAGGCCGCGCCACCAGGGCGCCTGGAGCCCTGGTGGCCCCCCTCCGGCTCTACTTCGGGTGCCGGGAAGCTTCTGGAACGCTGATTTTTTATATAATTTTTCCGGGATATTTCTGGCAGTTTTCGTAATGGGAAAACCTGAAATACAAAAACAGCAGAAAACAGAAACTGGCACTGGGGTGCACTGAGTTAATAGGTTAGTCCAAATATGATCAAAAGTGTATGGAAGTGTATAAATATCATAGCAATATCACCCAAAAGAGGCATGGAGCAAGCAGAAATTATAGATACGTTTTGGACGTATCAACATCCCCAAGCTTAATTCCTGCTCGTCCTCGAGTAGGTAAATGATAACAAGAATAATTTATGTGGTGACATGCTATTAACCATATAAGGACTTTTTCATAGTCATATGACAAAAGCTTACTGAGACAATGAATCTTTAGTAATTAAGTTGCCTCATGAGAAAATCATAAAGAACTGAAAGTTTTACAATATGATACTGAAACATCAAATAGATTTGTAATGAGCATGGTGTGCAAATATGATAAAGTGATATCTCGCTTGCCCCCTTTAGTGAAGCAAAACATAAATGCAGGGGCACCTCCAAGGTTTAAGTGATGACTAGATACAATGATTTCAAAATAAACGATATCATAATCATGCAAAAGACAATGCTACTTTGGGACAATGCACATTACACTCAGAATGACAATCATGCTCTCAGTAGTTGGTGCTTTAAAAGAAGGTGGAGACTCTCGAACCGTGGCTTTTGTTGGCAAGGTTGAAAACCCGTAGTCGGAAACAAAGACAAAACATGTACCAGAGCTCTTGGTTTTAAAAACAGAGGTAATAATTATTATTTTTAGATTATGCATGTTTCATCAACGAATGCTAGCAGATAACTCAATTACTTCTTGAGATGGACAAGTTTCGAGGAACGGCTCCCGAATGAGGACGATCACATCCTCTTAATCTCCTTTGTTTATCACTGCCAAAGTTTTCTGATTTCTCATGAACAAAGCGTGAAGGAGGGTTTGTTTGTTATATTAATTTTGAGCCGGGCGCACTCTTTGCCAGTTCCTTCTCGTATTATGGGTTTGCACATTAGACATGCAATCCCGGGGTGAAGCTTGTCCAACTTAAAAAGATCATGAATTAACTACTACTTCCTCAGGAACTAAAAACAGAGGCACAAAATAGGAATGCTTTTTTTGAATAATTTCGAGATGGTACATGCAAGTCTCCGTTAGGAATGGCAGGTAAATACCATGTAGGAAGGTATGGTGGACTCATATGGCATAACTGGTTTAAAAGAATTTGGATGCACAAGCAGTCAGTCCGCTTAGTACAGGTGGAGGTTAGCAAAAGACTGGGAGCGACCAACTAAGAGAGCAATGACGGTCATAATCATGCAGAGCTACAAAGCAACATTGAATCAGGCATGGTAGTTATATCGCTACTCAGAAACAAAAGATCATCAAGGCTTGACAGACTTTCTTTACAGTCTTAAATATGCGTGAGCATACGCCAAGTCAATCAAAATAAATTCTTGAAGGAAGATAGTACTAAGCCATACCACATCATAGGCAAACAAATCATGTTGGTACTCCAATAACACATTGAGAACCCCCCCCCCCCAGCTATTTGAGACTAACCATAAGAAAACATGAACTACTAAGCACCATTATGCACATAGCATTTTTATCATAGACATATCAACCAGTGCAACAGAAGCCAACTCTCTTAACAAGATAAGCATGATAAATAAAGAGAGTTCCAGCGACCAGCTAAACAAAAGCTCTTTAAAAAGATAAGCATGAAAACTAAGAGCTGAACATGATAGTAGCTATTGAAAGACAAAGAACACACACAGCAAAGATAGACATGAAAATTCTATGTTATGTTCTAGGTTGAAGTGGAGCGTGTTTCTCTCCCACATAAAGAAAGCTGGGTTCCAACTCGTTATGAACAGCAAGCAAAGCTAAAGAAAACTAAAAATGAAACTAAAAGCAAGACGCTCCAAGCATAGCACATAACACATGAAGTGATAAAAATATAGTGGAACGAACGACGAACTGATAATTGTTGATGGAGAAGGGGATGCACGGGGGCATCCCCAAGCTTAGACGCTTGAGTCTTCTTGAATATTTCTTGGGGGTTCATGGGGGCATTCCCAAGCTTGAGCGTTTGACACTCCTGAATCTTTTTATCATCTTCCCTCACACACTTGAAAACTCCCTTCATACATAACTCATCATAATCTGATTAGCGAGGTTAGTACCCTTAATAAAATAATTTTTCCTTGCTGGAAATAAGGATATTCTTGAAGGTCTACTGTTTCTCAAGATTGCCAAAAGGTTTTTGCAAAGAAAAAGCAAGCTCAAGGTTTGCAAAATGAAGGAAAGGCAAAACAGGACAGAATCTGTGAAAAACAGACCAGCAGGTAGTAAATGATTTTTTCAGGGCACTTCTGCAACTCAAATCAAAAAACACAGAACAGACGCACGAAATACAATTGTATAGAGCACACTGTCGAAAAAAGTCAGACCAAAAAGATGATCTGGTGATTTTATACGAATTTTTCTCTCCAAGGACAGAATCTGTTTCCTGTACAGCACGTCACAACTTTTGAACTTTCTTGCAATCAGAGGCTACACTTGGCACAAAATTGAAAGGTAAAGATACAATGATGATGCTACTGTAGTAACAACATCAAGACACAACAAAAGCAAAATAAAATTTTATTCATGTGGGCTGCCTCCCAAAAGCGCTTTCTTTTATGCCTTTAAGCTAGGCATAATGCATAGAGATCAAGTCTTATCAAGAGTAAAAGAATAGCTAGCCCGTATAACGGACTCAAAAGGTAACTTAATCTTCTTTCGAGGGAAGTGTTCCATCCCTTTCTTGAGAGGAAATTGGAATTTTATATTCCCCTCTTTCATGTCAATGATAGCACCAACAGTGCGTAGAAAAGGACGTCCCAAAATAATTGGCCAAGAAGGTTCACATTCAATGTCCATAATAGTAAAATCAACGGGAACATAATTGTCATTGACAATGATAAGAACATCGTCGATCCTCCCCAAAGGTTTCCTTATGGAAGAATCAACGAGACGAACACCAAAAGAACAAGAATCAAAAGGTTTCAATTTAAGCATATCATATATTCTTTTGGGCATAACGGAGGTACTAGCTCCAACATCACATAAAGCATAGCAAGAGAAGCTATTCAACTTAATTTTAATCATAGGATCCCAACCATCTCCTAGATTTCTAGGTATGGAGGCTTCTACTCTAAGTTTCTCCTCCCTAGCTTTGATAAGAGCATTAGTGATATGCTCTGTGAAGGCAAGGTTAAGCGTGCTAGTGTGGGGATCTTTAGCCATTCTTTGTATAAAGGTGACAACTTCTGAGATACTACAATTATCAAAATCAATTTTATCATTATTGGGCAGAATTGTAGTGTCATCTTGTTTGTTAGAATTGCTCTCTATTATAAGAGTTTGAACGTCTTCCCAAGTTTGGGGAAGCATAGGAGCAACTTTAAACTGAGGCTCATACTCTTTTCCTGGAAGACCATGCCATGGGCATAACTCTCCATCAAGACTAACATAATCACAAGGTTTATTACTTTTGTAGATCCCGACAGTGGTGATTGGCGTAATGGAAGAAGGGGTGTACTCCTCCCATTTAGTGTTTTTGGTGGAACCCATAGCAGCAAGCAAGCAAGATAACTATTTTTGTGATTTTTGATAAAAGATACTAAAGCAAAACTGAAAGGTAAACTAACAAGACTAAAAAGCAAAGGTAAAAGATAGCATGCAACTCCCCTATCTTGAAGAGTGGAGTCCCCGGCAACGGCACCAGAAAACTTTGCTTGATGGCTTCTCGCCCCTTGTTGGTTACCCCAAGTGGAAGGTTTGAGATGCAGTGTAGCGGAAGTTTTCCCTTGGCAAAGATACCAAGGATCGATTTCCCATGAGACTCCCAGTTTCAACAAGAAGGTGTCAACTGCTAACGGCGCCAGATATTAGCAATCAACGTGGACCTGCACACAGATACAAATAACTTTGCTCCCAACGAGTACAGAGAGGTTGTCAATCCCTCCGGCCTTGTCGTTTACAAAGGATCAAACGCAAGTGATAATAGTGATAGGTTTTCTGCAAATAGTAAGTAAAAGTGTAAAGTAAATAGCGGATGTGATCAGTGATGGTAATATGGACCGGGGTCCCATGATGTTCACTAGTGATGTCTCTCTCCCAAAAGACGATAAAACAGCTATGTGAGGTAAACGAATTACAGCTGGGCAATTGACAGAATTATGTGCGCAAACCAATGCTAACTATGTTGCAAGAAAGGTAGAGGTTCAAAGCATGGGCGGTACGCCATGGCAAGTAGACCGAAATCCATCTGCATCTACTACTAATCATCCACCTTGAGATATCTATCCAGAACATCTCGCTGGTATTAAGTTGCGAGTCCCACCCATAGTGTAAACTCAAAGCAACAGACAACTGCATTAAAAGAACTTTGCGTAAAGTAAACAATCCTTGCACCCGCGGGCACAAGCACCGTTGTTTTCCCCCTTGTGGCAACAGCACATCCCCTAGACTCATGTTTCTGTCACTCAAGCTAGTCATCGAGGAGCATGAACCCACAATCAAGCATAACGTTCCCTCTTGGAGTCACTACCTACTACTCGGCCAAAGCAATAAATAGCAACGAAGAACATGCAAGAATTACTTACGAACATAAATATAAAAGAGGCAAATCAAATATATTACTCAAACACAATCTGAACATAATCTCACAATCCATCGGATCCCAGCAAACTCATCATAGCAACAGCATAAGGATTACATATGTGCCTCGATCATGTAGGGCAGCTCACGAGGACTAATTAGTGAAGCACAAGAAGGGTAGGAGAACATCACATAGCTACTGGTCATGGACCCATGGTCCAAGGGAGACTACTCACAACTCATTCGGGAGGCGTCCATGGTGGTGGAGAGGCTCCCGGTGGTGATCCTCCCCTCCGGCAGGGTGCCGGGAAGAGTTCTCCTGGTGCTCCCGATCTTGGAAGCGCGGCGGCGGCGGAACAGAGATGAGATCGCGAAAAAGGGTTTTTCGTCTCAAGGGTTTCGGGACACGATATAAATATATGCCAAAGGAGGGCATCAGCGGAGGCCTGGGTGGCCCAGGCGCCCCCCCGGCGCGGCCAGGAGGGGGGCCGCGCCACCAGGGCGCCTGGAGCCCTGGTGGCCCCCCTCCGGCTCTACTTCGGGTGCCGGGAAGCTTCTGGAACGCTGATTTTTATATAATTTTTCCGGGATTTTTCTGGCAGTTTTCGTAATGAGAAAACCTGAAATACAAATACAGCAGAAAACAGAAACTGGCACTGGGGTGCACTGGGTTAATAGGTTAGTCCAAATATGATCAAATGTGTATGGAAGTGTATAAATATCATAGCAATATCACCCAAAAGAGGCATGGAGCAAGCAGAAATTATAGATACGTTTTGGACGTATCAGTAGGTCAGAACCTTTACGTGACTTGACCAAGATGTCATCCATGTATGCTTCCACATTCTGACTGATCTGTTTGATCAGACACTTCTGAATCATGCGCATAAACATGGCGCCAGCATTCTTGAGGCCAAAAGGCATGGTAACATAACAAAAACACCCGAACGGGGTGATGAAGGCTGTTTTTATTTCGTCGGGCCCATACTGTCGTATCTGATGGTACCCAGAATACGCGTCCAGAAAGGACAAACACTCACACCCTGCAGTCGAGTCGACAATTTGATCGATGCGGCGGGAGAGGAAAGTGATCTTTCGGGCAGGCCCGGTTGATATGTTTGAAATCAATGCACATGCGGAGTGACCTGTCCTTCTTGGGGACCATGACAATGTTGGCGAGCCACTCGGAGTGGTATATCTCGCGGATGAACTCAGCTGTCAGGAGCCGAGCCACCTCCTCGCCGATCGCTTTTCTCTTCTCCGCAGCGGACCGAAGGAGATGCTCTTTAACGGGTTTTGCTTTGGAATCGACTCGCAAACAGTGCTCAGCCAGTCTCCTGTGTACACCTGGCATGTCAGATGGTTTCCATGCAAAGATGTCCCAGTTCTCACGGAGGAACTGGATGAGCGCTTCTTCCTATTTGTTGTTGAGTGTTGTTGAGATGTGGGTCGGACCAGCATTGGGATCAGTCGGATGAATATGCACATGCTTCGTCTCTCGGGCCGACTGGAACGCAGACTCGGAAGCACTTTTATTGGCTCACAACAAATCACTCGGATCTGCATTCTTCTGATATTCCTCCATTTCCACTACTTCCATCTGTTCATCAGCAATCTTTGAGCCCTTCTGGAAGCACTCTTCTGCTTTCTGTCGATCTCCAGTGACTGTGATAACACCTTTAGGACCAAGCATCTTTAACTTGAGGTACACATAACATGGTCGAGCCATGAAACGAGCATACGCAGGCCTGCCCAGAATAGCATGGTAAGCACTGTGAAAATCCACCACCTTAAATGTCAACTTTTTCTTGCGGTAATTATTTGAATCACCAAAAACCACATCAAGAGTGATCTGACCGAGTGAGTCGGCTTTCTTCTGAGGGATGACACCGTGGAACTGCATGTTTCTCTCACTCAGCTTGGACATCGGAATGCCCATCCCACGGAGGGTCTCAACATATAAGATATTCAAACCATTGCCGCCATCCATCAAAACCTTGGTTAGTTGAGTGCCTTCAACAACTGGGCCGACCACCAACGCTTGTCGCCCAGGGGTAGCAATGCGTGCCGGATGATCGGACTGGTCGAATGTAATGGGAGTCTTTGAACATTTCAAGTACGTCATTGTTGCCGGAGCAACCATGTTTACTTCCCTGTTGATGACTTTCAGTCGACTCAGCAAAAATCATCAAAGTGGAATTGATGTTTGGGTAACCACCATCCTCCTATTTGTCTTCGTCCTTATCAGATTCCTTCTCTTTCTCATTGGGTTGACCCTCTCGGAAGCTCTGAATCAGGAGTCGACACTGTCGAGTGTTATGTTTGGGGTAAATGAAATTCCCCTCTTGATCCTTCTTGGTGTGTATATGACATGGTAAATAAAGCACATCATTTCCCGCTTGATCCTTCACTTTCTTGGGGATCCACGGACCCTTAGGTTTCCCTTTGTTCTTCCCTTGGTTCACGACTACAGCCTCCCCAGGATCCGCGGGTTCGGCTTTGTGCTTTGGTTTCTGACTGGAATTTCCTCCTCCATCGTCTTGGGCGACTGGTTTGTTTTTTCCACTGCGGAGTTGGTCCGCTTCCTCGCCGTTAGCGTACGGACCGGCTATTTCCATCATCCGAGCCAGAGACATATCTCCTGTCCGACCGAATTTCAGGTTAAGATCTCTATACCAATGCCCTCCTTGAAGGCGCAGACTGCCCGATGTTCTGATACATTCTCCACAGTGTGATGAAGAGTGGTCCACCTCTGGATGTAATCTCTCAAAGTTTCATTCGACTTTTGGATGCAATGCTGCAATTCTGCCAGCCTGGCAGGTCATTTGCAAGTGCCCTCAAAGGTCCTGACAAACACTCGGGTTAATTCTTCCTAGCTGAATATGCTACCAGGAGCCAACTGATTCAACCAAGCTCTGGCTAAGCCTTCCAGCATCAGAGGGAGGTGCTTCATGGCTACATCATCATTGTCGCCACCAATGTGCACAGACACTCGGTAATCCTCGAGCCAAGTATCTGGCTTCGACTCACTAGTGAACTTGCTCACCCCTGCTGCCAACCTGAAGTTGGGAGGGATCTCAGCGGCCCTGATGGCTCTGCTGAAATATTTGGGCCCAGAAACATGTACTCTGCCGCCACTCGGACGATCTCTGTCCTGCCCTTCTTTGTGTGCCCGGTTTCTGTCGACCAGACCTTGCACAATAATCGATCTTGCATCAAAGCCGGGCTCTCTGGGATCTACTGGGACCCTTCGCTCGTCACCATGCGGGCGCCTGCCATCGTACCACCGGGGCGCATACGATCCGCTCCCCGGAGGTGTCGTAGGCACTCGACGGCGGTCATCTCGACCGAGTCGACGGTCATACTGATCATAGTTCCGACCCAGATGATGCTCTTGGTCGTGCCCATGACCCTGCGCCGCGGGGGTGATCTTGGGTTGTGAGCCGACCAGACTGTGTCCACCGCCACGGACCCGTTGTGAATTTTGTTGCGCGACTGGGAAACAGCTGAATTTTGCTCACCTGCCGCTCAGAGCAGCACTCGAATCTGCAGCAAACCTCTTCCAGCTTCCGATTGGGATGCCTGGATCAATTCCTCTATACGGTCTGCAGCTGTAAGATTTTGAATCGGAGTGCGGTATACCTCGGGCTCAGGGGGAAACAACTTTCATTGTCGTCGACTGGATTCGGGAATCAATCGGCGGACATGCTCGTCGAGTGAACGCTGAAGGTTCTCCAGACACGCACGCTCGGCCACAGTGGCTAGGCGTGCGGCCTCCAGGGCCCGAGCCTCGGAAGTCTCTCCCAAGATGGGGATCTGAAGCACTTTGATGTTACGGCGACGCAACTCTTCCCTTTGCTCTGCAGTGAGGGCCTGAGGCACATACTCATCGGGATCATACGACTGACCATCATCGCTGCCGCCGCCACCACCGCGAGGGTACCCAGTCGGACTGCGACGGGAGCCGAACATGAGGACCTCTATCGCGGGATCGCTGCTCCCGCACTCGGAAAGTGTATCCACGGAGCCAGTCGACAGATCGACCGACCCGTAGTGATACTCGCCGGGCTCGATTGCCGCGACTTGGGGGTGGCCGACTGGCGAACCACCAGATGCTTCACCCACCGCTGGAGCCGCGAACGACCGGACCACTTGCGACGACATGCAGCAGGGAGAGCGTATGACGAGGGAGCCGAACGATACTGGGTCGATGGCTGTCAGAGAAGGACGCCACAAGCACTCGCGTGAAAGTGCGCTGCCCCGTGGATGGGAAGTGCCTCGACGTCAAGGGGGCCCTCTTGGAGCCAGGCGGAGTCGTCGGTAATGAAGACGAGCGCGTCGAGTCGGATATCGCGGCCCAGAGCCAGACCACCGCCAGAAACCATGTTGATGAAGATCGGAAAAAACTTGCAACCTCACCGGAAGTCGCTAAGACACCTGCCCCAAGGTGGGCGCCAACTGTCGTGGTACTAAGCCTGACAGTGAGAGTAAGGGGTACGTAGGAGGAGGCAAGGTCCTAGCTACGAAGAGATTGTACACACAAGTTTCACGAGTTCAAGCCCCTCTCGGAGGAAGTAAAAGCCCTATGTCTCGGTGCCCGGAGGCTGTCAATTGGAAT
>LR738712.1:195259100-195314737 GCA_902687465.1 Secale cereale | reverse complement strand
GTGTGTGTGTTATAGGGGATGCGAACCCTTGTACCAGAGGAGGTGGGTGGCTTATATAGAGTGCGCCAGGACCCCTGCCATCCCACGTTACAGAGGGTTCAATGTACATAAAGATAGGACGTTACTGATAACGCTTGTAATAAAGAGTTATAAATGGCCTTTAAGACTAGGGAGTGAATGCCCAAACGTTGCCATCTTGAGTGACCTTAGATCTTCTATGCTCCGAGTGGTTTCTTGTGCAGTCGAATGACTTCATCCTGGTCGAATGGAATTGGGGTATTCGAGTGAAATACATGGTCGAGTGGATTGCACTCTTCGGTTACTTCAGTCGGTATCTTATGTCATCCTTTGAATGTCCTTGACTCTAGGGTAGTGACCTTGGGTAGGGCGTCTAGGTCAGGCCTATGACCCTATCCTAGGTCTATGGTATCGTCATGATCCATGTATGAAAACAAAGTATGGACTTTGGAAGTATTACCTGAAGGGCAAAATTCCATTCAGAATAAATGGATCTTCAAGAAGAAGACAAACGCGGACAATAATGTCACCATTTATAAAGCTCGACTTGTGGCAAAGGGGTTTTCACAACTTCAAAGAGTTGACTACGATGAGACTTTCTCACCCGTAGCGATGCTTGTGTCCGTCAGAATTATGTTAGCAGTTGTTGCATTTTTTTATTACGAAATCTGCCAGATGGATGTCAAAACAGAGTTTCCTTAACGGTTTCAGTGAGGAAAGGTTGTATGTGATAAAACCGGAAGGTTTTGTCGATCCTAAGGAAGCTAAAAGGTATGCAAGCTCCAGCGATCCTTCTATGGACTGGAGCAAGCATCTCGGAGTTGGAATATACGATTTGATGAGGTGATCAAAGCTTTTGGGTTTATACAAAGTTTGCAAGAAACTTGTATTTACAAGGAAGTGAGTGGGAGCAGTACAACATTTCTGATAAGTATATGTGGATGACATATTGTTGATCGGAAATGATGTAGAATTTCTGGAAAGCATAAAGGGTTGTTTGAAATGAGTTTTTAAAAGGAAGACCTAGGTAAAACTGCTTACATATTGGGCATCAAGATCTATATAGATAGATCAAGACGCCTGATAAGACTTTCACAGAGCACATACCTTGACATGATTTTTAAGGAGTTCAAAATGGATTAGTCAAAGAAGGAGTTCTTGCATGAGTTGTAAGGTGTGAAGTTGAGTAAGACTCAAAGCTCGACCACGACAGAAGAAAGAGAAAGGACGAAGGTCGTCCCCTATGCCTTAGCCATAGGCTTTATACGGTGTGCCATGTTGTGTATCGCACCTACGGTGTGCCTTGCCACGTGTCTGGCAAGGGGGGGGTACAAAAGTGACCCGGGAGTGGATCACAGGACAACGGTCAAAATTTTCCTTGCCATAAGGAAATGTTTCTCGGTTATGGAGGTGATAAATAGTTTAGTGTTGTAATGCTCAGGATGGGACTATACCTCCTACGTGTCGAGGCACGACTTAAAGGTATAAGCCCATTCTGGAATGATCTCAAGTTCGGTATCTTTGCACATCTCATGTAAAAATGGGGATGAAAGGAAAATAGATAGTTGGCTTACACTCGCCATGTCACACAATACATTACATAACAATCATCATCCAAATAACATCACAACCCGACTACGGGTGAAGATCCAAATGAAGATACCAAACATACATAAAGCCACAGGTTCGAATCGCCCCTAGTAGAAACCACTACTGATCATCGGGATAGTGCACATAGTAACGGCTACGTTCCTCATCGTACTCCCAGTATAGCTCTGGGCCGTGACCTGAGTAGCTCACCATGGTACCTGCATCTGGTGTGGTGTAGAATCTGTGAGCCACGGAGGACTCAGCAATCCCATTCCCGGGTAGCAGAACTATCTAAGCCTTGGGTGTGGAACAAGGCTGAAGAAAGAATAAAAGGTTGCAGCTGCACTAGCACTAGTTTACGTAAATAAGAGCGAGAAGAGAAGTGCCACGAGTGACAAGATGATCACGAAGTAATCCTATCTAAGCACGGCAATCATAACCCCACCGTGTTCACTTCAAGAACCCCTTTCGGGAAATGACCGTCACGGTACTCACGCTGCTAGTGTGTTCTGAACATGGTGTCAAGTTTTCTACAACTGGATATTAACAAATTCCCATCTGCCACATAACCGCGGGCACGGCTTTCGAAAGTTCAAAACCCTGCAGGGGTGTTCCAACTTGGCCCATTACAAGCCCACGATCCGCGGAGTCGCAACTCCAAGGTGGGAAGGCCCGAGTATCCTCGGAATCCCGTGCTCAAGATACTCCGACTAAGGTAAGGCTAATCCAGCAAATCCTCCCGGCGTGCCGACACCCTGATAGTAGCCGCGCGTATCTAGTCTCAGGCCACGACCGGATGGGCGATTCTACAGGTTTTTACCAGCCCTTGAGTTTCCTCGAGGTGGCCCCGCAGACTCCCCAGTTTGGACCAACACTCATGTGGAGCACTGGCCCGGGTTGTTGATTAAGAAGAGGGTTAATTACTCCCTATGCAAGTTTTTAGTTGTTTAGGCAAATAGTACCAATGTTGGGGCTTGCTGGAAAAGACTTAGCGCTAAGCGGTTTATCGAGGGGGTCCCATAACCCCAACCGTGTGAGGAACGCAAAATCAAGGAACATAACACCGGTTTATACGGTTCCTAGGGCGGCATGAGTGGAACAAAACACCGAGCAAGAGGCTCAGCCTTCCACCCATTACCAATATATAGATGATTTCATTTAAGAGTTTATATAGTGTGATATCCCAACAAGCTTCAACATGAAGCAAGAATCTTCAAATCTTCTCCTGCAACTAGCAATGCTATAAGAGGGGCTGAGCGAAGCTTACGTAGCCAATCAAAGGTTTGCATAGGTTTGGTGGTTAAACAGATTCATGGTTACAATAGGAGGCTGACAAACAAACATGGGCATCGAGGCAATAAGCTAAAGAGCGAGACTTCTAGCAATAGGCAAAGATAGTAATTATATCTGGGTCAGGTCATCTTGCATGTCGAGTCGTCGATGGGATCGTAAGAGGGCTCCTCGTTCTCAACCTCGGTAGTAACCTCGTTCTCATACTCGATCTCGGCTTCCGACTCTACTCAACACAAGAACACACGAGGCACGGAATCAAACAAGATGCAATGCGCAAACTACAGGATGCATGGCTGATGCACTAAGGAAGCACTGCAGATGCACTTAGGATGCACAGCAAGACAACATAGGAAGCACAGAGAAACAACACAAGAAACATGACAACATACTCAAGCAAGTAGGATGCAAGACAAGTCTATTTAGGATGCAAAACATGGCAAGGTAGGAAGCACAGAGAAACAACACAAGAAACAGCAGGTTTAAATGAGGCCGGAAACTACTTAAGACAAATCCGGTAAGTCCTCATGAGCAAAGTTTGAAATTAGTCCAGATGTGAGCAAACCTTAAGCTAAAGTTGTTAAACATCAAGTTAACATGCACCATGACAATCTACACGAAATTTTAGTCAAGTTTCATATAAAGTTTGTTTAAAACGGAGCTACGGCCTAGAAGATATGATCAAAACAAGATAAGCATGGCAACGGTGCAAGAAGCACCCAAACATCAAGCAAACATACTCCAAACATGTTAACAAGATGATATTATGAATCTACATGCAAAATCACACAAGTTTTATATAGTACTTGCTCAAAACGGAGCAACGGACTAAAAGATACAACCGAAACAAGAAACAATGCAAAGCTGAAACTAACAGCCACATAGCAACTTTGAAGCAATAATTATATACTCTACAGCACTCAAACATGGTGAAGAGAACCATGGACATGAAGTAGACATATCCTACAGCAAACAAATCCATTGGAGCATCTCCATAGGAGGCATGGATCAATAGCAACAAGCTACAACATTTTGAGCATGACAATAAAAACCTGACAGCAATATTTGATAGCAACTTGGGAGCAAGAATTAAGTATGCTACAGCAACCGAAATGAGCATATGAGGACATGGATGGATAGAAAACAACATATACAACAAGGAATGATCAATGGCCACCCCAAAACTAACATGGATTTTCCTAGGACAACAAGCAAACATAGCATCTGGATATTACAGATTCCAGACTTGGTGAAATTTCACTAAGTGTTAAAACAGCAATATTATCATGGCATGTTTGTGAGCATGTTTAAGTCACCTCAAAGAATATCATGGCAAGTGGTTTGCACCACAGCAAAGAACACATGATGGGGAATCCAAAACATATAAGCATGCAACATGGGGACAACCACATCAATAGCAACGAGCTCCTCAACTAGGCATCTTGTGACAAGTTACAAAACCTAACAGCCACATGCACTTTTGCAACAGAGATAAACATGGCAATATGAACTCTAACATGCATGCTATGGACCAACATGTAGAGCATCTCATGATGAACATTTTGACATATCATTTGCTTCATTTGGATAAACATGCATCAAGTTATCACATCTCAAACATGGCATGAAAACAACTAATAGCAGCAGTTTATATCATGTAGCACTCTTGTCATGATGATTAAGACATCTAGAAGGACTCAAACATGCATGACACAATGGAACAAAACATAGTACACATCACCACGATCATTTTGACATATTATACGCACAAATCGGACAAGCACAGTAGAAGTTATCATCATCACAAAAATGCATCAGACAATGTAAAACTAAAATGACTTAGATAAAAAACAGAGGGTCAACCTCTCTGGTCAACGCGGGCGCGGGTCGCGGGTGGTGGGCGGTCAACGGAGTGGATCGGGTCCGCGGGTCAACGGAGTGGATCGGGCGCGGCCCGTTAGGGTTGCAGCCCTCGATCGGGATCGGCTCGCTCGATCCGATCGGATCCCGGCGCTGCTCCGCGGCTGCTTCGATCGGGGCCGGCGGCTGCGGCAGCTCCGGCTGGAGGGGGCCCGTCAGCGGCGGGGCGAGGCCGGCCAGCAGCGAGGATGGTGAGGGCCGGCGGCGGGCCTTCGAGCTCGGGGCCGGAGGAAGAGCTTCGAGGAGCTCGGGCGGCGCGGGCAAGGCCGGCGTCGGGCGGCGGCGTGGCCGGCGCCGGCGGCGGAGGACGGCGGCGGCCGGGAGCGGGGCGGCGGCGGAGATCCGTGGCGACGGCGCGACGGTTGGGCGGCGGCGCGACGGTTGGGCGGCGGAGACGAAGGGCGGAGGGCGCGCGGGGTGCGGCCGGGAGGGTGGCGGCGGCGGGCCCTCCTCGGGCCTCGCGGGCCCGGACGGCGGCGGGGAAGCTAGATCTGAGCGGAGGCAGATTTGTCCGGTCCGGGTCGGACACGTCCGCCCGGCGCGGATTCCGAGGTGGCTGGAGCTAGGAGAAGGCTAGGGTTGTTTTGGACGAAAAAAATGGAGGGTGGACGTTTTTATAGGCACAAGGAGCTAGGAGACTCCAAATGAGGAGCGGTTTTCGGTCACACGATCACAAATCAACAACCGAGATGATGGGAAGGGTTGTGCTGGGTTGTTGGGCTGTTGTGGAGGGGTCGTGGGCCTCAAAGAGGAGGTACTTTTAGCCCACTAGGTTACCCGTTGGAGTACCAAACGAACTCCAAACGCGACGAAACTTGACAGGCGGGTTACACGTATCAAAACAACATCGCACGACAAGTCTCACGCCATTCCGGAAACATTACACGGCCAAACACGAAAGAAGGACTCGGGGAAGCCACGGGCACGTGTGAGAGCGTCGGAACTCGAAACGAACAATGGGAAGGGACGAGTGAGACCGGATGCAAAAGACAACACAAATGCAATGCAATGCACATGACAACATGACATGGATGAATGCACACACGCACACGACAAAACGACGAAAACCCGAAAAGACGAAGAACCCGGAATGGAACTGATGAAGCCAAAGTTTATATATTGCCAAAAGGGGAAAGTGTTACATCCGGGGCATTACAAGTGTAAAGGGTTACGTCGATGCAAGCTTTAACACCTAACCGGCTGACTCTGAGTAGCAAACCAGATACGTATAGTGGATCAACCATTTGGAATATCTCCAAGTGGAGCGTGGTAGCAGCATCTACAATATGACATAGATATTTGCGAAGTACATACGAACCTGAATGTTGCAGACCCATTGACTAAAACCTCTCTCACAAGCATAACATGATCAAACCCCAGAACTCATTGAGAGTTAATCACATGATGATGTGAACTAGATTATTGACTCTAATAAACTCTTTGGGTGTTAGTCACATGGCGATGTGAACTATGAGTGTTAATCACATGGCGATGTGAACTAGATTATTGACTCTAGTGCAAGTGGGAGACTGTTGGAAATATGCCCTAGAGGCAATAATAAATTGGTTATTATCATATTTCCTTGTTCATGGTAATCGTTTATTATCCATGCTAAAATTGTATTGATCGAAAACTCAAATACATGTGTGGATGCATAGACAACAAGATGTCCCTAGTCAGCCTCTACAGGACTAGCTCGTTGATCAAAGATGGGTATGGTTTCCTAGCCATAGACATGAGTTGTCATTTGATAACAAGATCACATCATTAGGAGAATGATGTGATGGACAAGACCCAAACTATAAACGTAGCATATGATCGTGTCAAGTTTATTGCCATCGTTCTCTGCATGTCAAGTATATGTTCGTATGACCGTGAGATCATGCAACTCACTAACACCGGAGGAATACCTTGTGTACCAACCGTCGCAACATAACTGGGTGACTATAAAGGTGCTCTACAGGTATCTCCGAGGGTGTCTGTTGAGTTGGCATGGATCAAGACTGGGATTTGTCACTCCGTGTGACGGAGAGATATCTCAGGGCCCACTCGGTAAAACAACATCACAAGAAGCTTGCAAGCAATGTGACTAATGAGTTAGCCACGGGATCTTGTATTATGGAACAAGAAAATAGACTTTCTGGTAACGAGATTGCACTACGTATGGAGATACCGACGATCGAACCTCGTGCAAGTAACATATCGATAGACAAAGGGAACTACATACGGGATTAGTTGAATCCTTGATATCAAGGTTCGATCGATAAAGATCTTCGTAGAATATGTAGGAACTAATATGGGCATCCAGGTCCCGCTATTGGTTATTGACCGTAGGGGTGTCTCGGTCATGTCTACATTATTCTCGAACCCGTAGGGTCCGCGCGCTTAACGTTCGGTGAAGCTAGAGTAGTATTGGGATATTCATGTTGGTGACCGAATGTTGTCCGGAGTCCCGGATGAGATCCCATACGTCATCAGGAGCTTCGAATGGTCCGGAGGTAAAGATTTATATATGGGAAGTCATATTTTGGCTACTGAAAAAGTTTCAGGCATTATCGGTATTGTACCGGGAGTGCCGAAAGGGGTCCGGGGGTCCACTGGGGGGTCCACCTGCCCCCGTGGGGCCACATGAGTTGTAGGGGTGCGCATTGGCCTGTATGGGCCAAGGGCACCATCCCTAAGAGGCCCATGCGCCAAGATAGAGGAAAATAGGAACAGTCCTAAGGGTGGAAGGCACCCCCGAGGTGCCTTGGGAGGAGAGGACTCCTCCCTAGGGCTGGTCACACCACCTTCCTTGGAGGAGGGGTCAAGGCTGCGACCCAACCCTCCTCCTTGCCTCCTATAAATAGTGAGGGAGAGGTAGGGGCTGGACACACAAAGTCCCATGCTCCGGCGGCAGCCCTACCTCTCCCGAAACCCCGTTTTCTCCTCAGATCGCATCTACGGTTGCGCTTGGCGAAGCCTTGGTGGGATTGCATAACCACCATCTCCACCACTACGTCGTGCTGGTTGAGATCCCATCTACTTTTCCTCTCTTGCTTGCTGGATCAAGAAGGAGGAGACATCATTGAGCTGCACGTGTGTTGAACGCGGAGGTGCCGTCCGTTCGACACTAGATCGGAGTTCACGGGACGGATCATGATTGGATTGCGAAGACGTAGCACTACATCAACTGCATTCTTCAACGCTTCCGCTTTGCGATCTACAAGGATATGTGGATCCAACTCTCCTCTCGTAGATGTGCATTTCCTAGATTGGTTCTTGGGTACTCGTAGGATTTTTTCCCCATGCAACGTTCCCCAACAGAATCATGGACGTCCATGTCGATCCCTATGAGTACATGAATGACATTCTAGCAACATTTGGTTATCATGTGCTATTACCTTTGCTTCGCGATACTTTATGAAACCCGATATGAGATATATTGGTATCCTCTTTGGTCATACATATACTCACTATACCGGTCTCCTCGTTGCCAGTTTTATTATTCTTTCTCGTTGACATGTTCTCGCCTCCTCGTGACCTAGTCACTTGTGTTTGTCTAGACGATGACATATGTCGTCACACCATGAAGGCCCTAAGAATATCTCTTCATTGTCGGACGAGCAAATACCACTGTGGAGCTATCTAGTCCTTTGTCAAACTTTCCGATCAATCTGTAAGTTCTCGTTATGATCAACGTATTACACATGACATTTGAGCAACCCCAAAGTTCATCATACGGTAAGAAGTGAATATGATACTCTAATGGTCTAAGGAATTAAATTGCATGTTAACTCCCCGTGTTATAACAATTCACTTATGATGATATTATCTCAAAGTATAGCAAAAAGGTTGGGGTTGATCGTTCTTCTAATGTCATATTTCGAAAGTTATTTAGGATCATCATTACATTGAACGATATCCTATGATCCAAAAAACATGATCAACAACAACACTTGAGCTAGTCTTACAGGCGAGATTGAGACTCTTATTTTTACCGTTTATCATTCCGCATGTGCATATTAGTTTTTCGCTGAATCACACATTTTAGGATCATATCTGTTATAGCATGAAATACAAACTCTTAATTAGGAATATGGAAATATAATAATATAACATTAATGCCTCTACGACATATTTTCAACAGCTATCGCTATGGCAACCATCGCCGCCGCCCTAGTAGCCATTGCATGAGGTAGCGAGGTGTGTGTGGGCGGCGCGTTAACCTAGGGCGTGGCGGGGTCGGAACTCGGGGTAGTGCGTGCGTTGCTTGAGGCACAGAGAGGGGTGGGTGGGCTACTCCTCGGTTTCGTAACAAAAAGTTGCGATAGACGGAAATAAACCGACAAGGGAAGAGAGAAAAATCGGTGGGGGAGAGGAGGGGGCATGCTATCGGTGGCGGGAGAGTTGGATGTACCACGTACAATCTTCAACTCCACTTTAATAGCAGAGATTTCAAGATTTGTTTTTCTTAAAAATTGAATGTTCATCGTGCTCTATAATTTTGATATTGTTCCATTAACAAATAAGTAGTACTCCATCCATAAAGAAATATAAGAGTGTTTATATCACTAAAGTAGTTATCTAAACACTCTTACATTTGCTTACAGAGGGAGTACATGTTAGTTTTCCTAAAATTCATTTTTGTTTCCTTAAAATTCGTTACCTGTTTTCTCCATGATCTTTTGTACGTTAAGAAAGTTCTGGTTTGCAAGGAAAGAGTGAAAGGAAAATAAACCGGTAGATAGGAAAACCATCATGGAGAAGATGGTGCGAGGTAATGCGAAAATAAACCGGTAGATAGGAATACCATTCCTCTGCCCAATCCAAAAACCGCCCGTGAGCTCCGCTCCTCCCCCGCCCCCCGCCGGCGGCCACTCCGGCCCCGGCGTCCACCTTCCCCCCTGCCGGCGGCCCCTGCCCCCGGCACCTCCCCTCCTTGCCTGCGGCCGTCCGGGCCCACACTCCCCCTCCCCCCTCTCTCGCGGCGCCCGACCTGAGGACCGGCTTCGCCATGGATCCGGGTCCAACCAGCCCTGCTTCGGTGTCGTCGCGGCTGCGGCCGATCGTTTCTGGCCTGGGCCTGTCAGGTTCGTTGGGATCTGACGCCGTGTCCACCAGCGCTGGAGGTGCGCCGGCTCCAGCCATGGAGGGGCCAGCTGCGGTTTCCGCCGCGCCTTGGCGCAATCCGGGGCCGTCCCGCAAGGCGCTCGTGCGCAAAAGGAAGGCGCTTCGGAAGCTGGCCGCGGTGAGTGGACCCCGGCTGCGCTCGCCGACGTCGTCTATGGAAAGGAGAGAAATTCCGGCAGACCTCTTTGGTCTCTGCTTCGCTTGCTTCAGAGAAGGTCACTGCCGGGAAGACTGCGAGTTTCCGCCACTCTGTATCAGGTGCGGACTGGAAGGACACATCTCTACGGCGTGCAAGAGGCCGCGGAGTCCTAAGTCGGAAGATGAGCTCCAGCGGGAGGCAGTGGCCAAGGTTGCGCGTTGCTCTCAGCACTCGATGCAAGCCGGACGCGCGAACAGGCTGTCGCCGGCGACTAGGCAGACCGCTCCGCTGGAGCGCTTCTCACCGGTACCGGACGACACCGCACCTGTGGGGTTCGGGCAGGCATCTGCGGTTGCTGTTGAGATCGCGCCTCCTGCCATTCGCGTGCTCCGAAGGACGCCGAAAATGGAGGATCTTGAGCAGCGGCTGCGGCTGGCGGTGGTGGCGTACGTGGGTGGCACCCGACCTCAAGTGTCGTGTCGAGAAGCGGCAGATGGGGTGTCGACTGCGCTGTGTATCCCCCTCCATTGCTTCTCTGTCCACAAGTACCATCCCGAGGACTTCCTGGTGATCTTCGCCTCGCTAGAGCTGCGTAACAAGGCATTGGCGGCAGGCACTGTCGAGTATGGATACTTCAAGCTGTTCCTCAAGCCTTGGCTGAAGCAAGCGCAAGCAGTGTCCAGAGTAATGCGCACCCAAGTCGACCTCATGATCGAAGGCATTCCATCTCACGCGTGGACAACGGAGACGGCAGCCGAGCTCCTCGGCTCGTCGTGTCTGGTGGAGAGCTTGGCCCCGGAGACTGAGAATCGTGAAGATCTATCCCTCTTCAAGCTGCGAGCATGGTGCGTTGATCCGGACAATGTGCCAGTTGAAAAACGGCTTTGGGTGCCGGAGCCGGAGGAATATGGTGGCCCTGCTGCAAGGTTGCCGACGAGCCGTGGACTGCTAGAGTACAAAATTCTCATCCACATCGGCAGGCTGCGCGAGCATGAGGGTCCGGAGCGCTGGTTCAGGTCTCCCAGTTCTGATGGAAGCGGGCAGAGTGGTTTGCCTGAGAGCTTCGGGGACTTCTCTGGCCGTGGAGATTGGCGCGTCCTGCCGTGGTCGAGGGGCACTCGTGATCATCGCGGCGGAGCGCTAGGCTGTGGGACGCACGGAGTCACTTACAAACAAGCCTTGGTTGGTAGGATTGGTCCGTCACATTGGCGGCTGCCGCCGATGTCTCGCCGCAGGGACATGCCGGCAAGTGCGCCCGTTATCACAACAGCCGCGGTGCCTGGACCATGCCAAGGAGATGCGGCAGCGGTGACCCATGCTACGCCGGACGTGCGATCTGCCACAGCTGATCCGGTGGAGCGGTCTGCCTCTGTTGTGACGGCGGTGCGCTTTGCCACAGCTGATCTAGTGGAGCGGCCTGCCTCTGTTGTGCCGGTGATGCGCTCTGCCGCAGAAGATCCGGGTAGGCGCTGTGCGACCCCACCATGCCAGGTGACCATGGAGGCAGCCCCTGCGCCAGGACTGCTGGGCCCGGATAAGGCATCTGCTTCTGCGCCAGGGCTTCTGGGACCGGATATAGCGACTTTTGACCATCTGGTAGCGACGCGCCCCGAGGCTGTTCTGGAGGTTTCAAATCCCGCTGCCCTGGCCGCTTCTGAGTTGAGGAGGGCCACCAATATACTTTCCCGCGCAAGTGTTGACGCGGTGGGGGAGGTGGGTCCTCTGGCCCCGCTGCCGGACAAATTTGCTGCTGGCTGGGCACCAATCGACGAGGCGCTCCAGCTAGCGACAACGGCTACATCGATGGGGCCTGGGGCCAGTGCACAGGAGTTGGGCGCGTTACTCGAGGAACCCACTGCAGCGGGAGTACATGCATGCCTGCAGGGGCCTGGGCCCTGTGAACAGGAGCTGGGCACGACTCTGGAGGAGCCCAACGTAGCCGGAACACTTGCATGCATGCACGAAGCAGTTCTTACCGGCGACGTAGTGGCATCTGGTGACTCCATCTCCCAGCGCCATGAGGCATCCCTCTCTGCGAAAGAAATTGCTGCACTCAGTAACATCAAGACTTTCTGTGCTGGGTTGCTGAAAAAACTAGCCCCACCGCTGCTCAAGGAGTTTGAAGGACTGAGAGGAGTCAAGCCAGGTCAAGACCCGTTCACCCCACGTCGCACAACTCAATCGGCCTGTGCCTCCAGCTCCAGGAAGACGAAGGCCTCGACTGCTGAAACAGTACTTATGAAAACTCTAGGTCTAGACTGTGATGATTTGGCGGTCTCTGAAGATGCGCTAGGTCAGCTTCGTGCTGTTTTCGACTCACCACTACAGGAACCGCAGTTGAGGGCCATTGCGGCGATCTTCGGGAAGGCAATACCACTAAACCTAGTGGAGGAGGAAGTGATGGATGCGCCGATCCCAGCGTAGCTGGCACTTTGGTGCCATGGAGTTGGAGACATAACTTCCAGATGTCTTTCAACGCATTGGAGTTAGTTTGTTGGAATGTTAGAGGTCTTAACAGCCCGGCTAAAAGGAAGGCGCTTAGGAGTTTTATGGTCTCTACTCGCGCGGCGATTGTTTGTATTCTAGAAATGAAACTTGCGATGGTGGACACCTTTGTAATCGCGCAATGCTTGGGTCTAAACTATGATGGTTTTACCTATTTACCGGCGTCGGATACTAGAGGTGGTATTTTTGTGGCATGGGACAGCACACGGGTCCTATTGTCTAATTATGTCAATGACACTCATAGCATCTCGGCATACGTTTCGCCCAAGGAGGGCGTGCCATGGTGGCTCACCATTGTGTACGGACCCCAGGAGAATGAGCAGAAAATAAGCTTCCTCAATGAGCTCTCGGAGCGTAGATCCTTATGTCCAGGGCCGTGGCTTATCATGGGAGACTTCAGCCTCATTCTCTATGCGACAGATAAAAACAATGCCAACCTTGACAGAAGAATGATGGGGAAGTTCAAACGCTTTGTTGATGATAACGCGCTCAAGGAGCTTTTCTTGCACGGACGCAAGTACACGTGGAGCAACGAAAGGGAGACGCCCACGCTCACAAAGATAGACCGTGCCTTTGTCTCCGTGGATTGGGAGCTTGACCATCCGGAGTGTTTACTCCAAGCGTTATCGACCGAACATTCCGATCACTGCCCGCTTCATCTTGCTCTTGAGGAGCACATGCATGCGAGGAGAAGGTTCCGAGTTGAAAATTTCTGGGTCAAAATGGAGGGTTTCTTGGACGTTGTTAAGGAAGCATGGGTCTGCGATCCAGACATCACTGACCCTTTCTTGCGCTTAGATATCATGCTACGTAACACTGCACGTGTTCTGGCTACATGGAGGCAAAAGGAGATTGGCAACATAAAGCTGCAAATTGCGATTGCGAACATTGTCATCATGCGATTTGACTGCGCCCAGGAGAGCCGTGCCCTGACTAGGGAGGAGGGATGGCTTAGGAAAACTTTAAAGCAGCTAGTGCTTGGGCTGGCGTCTCTCGAGAGAACTATTGCGCGGCAGAGGTCCAGAATCTCTTGGCTGCGTGAAGGAGATGCCAACACGCGGTTGTTTCACCTGGTAGCCAATGGGAGGCGCATGAAAAATTACATCCCTTCATTATGCATTGATGGGCGCATCATCATGGACTAGAAGGGAAAGGAAGATGCATTCTATGAAGCTTATAAGGATCTACTTGGTCGGGATAGGGCACGTGAATTCACGCTTGACCTGGAGGGGCTTGGTGTCACGGCCGTTGACCTCTCTGATCAAGATCGAGTGTTCTCGGAGGAGGAAATTTGGGCGGTTATCAAGGACATGCCATCGGACAAAGCACCTGGGCCAGATGGTTTCATTGGCATCTTCTTTCAAAAGGCGTGGGAGGTTATTTAGGCGGATCTCATTGCTGCGGTCCACAAGTTCTTTCTTGGCAATGGTAGAGGTTTTGGAAGATTAAATCAGGCACTGATCACTCTTATACCTAAAACCCCGGAGGCAAGCACGGTGTCAGACTTCCGGCCGATTAGCCTTGTAGACAGTATGCCCAAGATTGCTTCTAAACTGCTGACTGCCAGGCTAAGGCCGCGCATGGGAGAGCTTGTTCAGACGAATCAGTCCGCTTTCATCAAGGGTAGATGTTTGCATGACAACTTCCTCTTGGTTCGTCAAATGACGCGCACGATGCATAGGAGGAAAGCCAAAGGTGTAATGCTCAAGCTAGACATTACCAAAGCATTCGACTCGCTGGCTTGGCCGTTCCTGTTCGAAGTGTTGAGAGCCAAGGGCTTCTCGGAGCGATGGATCTCTTGGATTGCGATCTTCCTCACCACCGCCAGCTCGAGAGTATTAGTGAACGGATGTGCTGGCGGTAAGTTCATGCATGCTAAAGGCTTGAGACAAGGAGACTCGATATCCCCCCTGTTGTTCGTCATTGCCATGAACGTGCTCATGGCAATTATCACCAAGGCGCATGAGGCACGAGTACTTAGTACCATTAATGGATGCAGCCCAATGCAGCGCTTGTCACTCTATGCAGATGATGTGGTGCTCTTCATAAAACCAACTTGGTCGGATCTCATGTGCGTCAAGGATATTCTCACCATTTTCGGAGCAGCTTCCGGACTCAAAGTAAACTTCTCCAAATCTGCGGCTATCATGATCCGAGCGGAGAATGAGGACGTACAGCTCGTCCAGTCTGCTCTGCCATGGAAAATTGACACTTTCCCATGCAAATATCTTGGACTTCAGCTTAGCATCAAGCAGCTCAAAAGGTCGAAATGGCAGCCGATTGTTGACACGGCTCTTCACATACTGCCAGGATGGCAAAGGGGACTCGTGACAAGGCAGGGGAGGCTAATACTTGTCAACCAAGTAATGAGGGCGCGCGCTACTCATCACCTTATGATTGCGGAAGCGCCTAAATGGGCCCTGGAGAGAGTGGACAAAGGATGCCGCACTTTTTTCTGGGCCGGAACAGATGCGGTGAATGGGGGTAAATGTGTCGTCTCTTGGGCCAGAGTGTGCAGGCCCAAGCACCTCAGAGGCCTGGGTATTATGGATCTGCAGAAGCATGGCATCGCCTTAAGACTTAGATGGGAATGGCTGAGACGCACAGATACTTCCCGCCATGGCAAGGTCTAAGCCTATTCCCGGATAAAAACGTGGATCATGCTTTTCGGAGCCTAGTAAAATGGCATGTCGGATCGGGGAGAAAGATCCTGTTCTGGAGAGACCGATGGATTCATGGAGCAACCATAGCAGACCTCGCCCCCTTGCTAGTGGCAAAGGTACGGACACAAGTGGCTAACAGGAGACTTGTGCGCAATGCTTTGAACATGCACTCTTGGATGGACGAATAGTAGGTGACCTTTGCACTGAGGGCCTTTGCCAGTTCATTGGCCTCTGGGAGATTCTTTTGGAAGTCCATTTGGATGACCAGGTCGAGGACCGACCCATCTGGGCTTGGAACACGTCTGGAGTTTACACCGCATCGTCTGCGTACAAGATGCTATGCGAAGGAGGAGTCAGATTCCATTGTTTCGGAGCCATATGGAAATGTTGGGCACCACTCACCTGCAAGGTGTTCATGTGGCTGGCCGTGCAATATCGCCTATGGACCTCGGATAGGAGAACCAGACATGGACTTCAAAACCAAACCTCTAAATGCTACTTGTGCGACCAGGAGGAGGATACAGTTCACCACATCTTGCTACAGTGCATATTCTCACGGCAAGTGTGGTCATGCAGCTTGACCAGGATAGGTTTGATGGCAGGCTTCTGCCCAAACCATGACTCAAGATTGGTGCAGTGGTGGACGAATACGAGAAAGCGTATTGAGAAGAAGTCTAGAAAAGGATTTGACACCTTCGTGATGTTAAGTTGCTGGACGCTATGGAAGCAAAGGAACGCGAGGGTTTTCGGCACGGGCATGATCAAGAGCGAGTGGGATACTGCAGGCGCAATCTTCGATGATCTCAGGACCTGGGCCACAGCAGGAGCTTTCGGAGGACAAACCATAATAGAGTAGTCGTGTATAGCAAGGGAGTGGAGTGGAGGCTGTGTTAGGGTGGATATGTGACCCCTAGCTAGCATTTGTAATCTCTTGTATATATTTCTCTTCCTTCTATAAAGCTAAGGTACGCCATTGGCGTACCCTCGAAAAAGGTAATGCGAAAATAAATCAGAAGAAGAGGGTGGTGGGAGGCTGAGACGAAAATAAATCTGAATACCAAGTTACCAACTTCATTTACAAGTAGAGATCATAGGCCACGTCTTTTGAAAGAGCAATTTTTATTGTTTATACCTTTGTAATTGAAAGAGCGGTTTTTATTGTTTACCTTTGTAATTCTGTGAGATGTAAATTATCCGTGGGGCTTGTTTGGCCCCGCCCGGTGTTAATGAAGCAGGTCTCTGAGTTCGTTCGAAAGAAAAAAAATCTTCTCGTGGACATTGCCGAAACATGAACGTGGCGTGGGTTGTGGAGTGGAATGTGGAAACGGCCCATGTTCCTTCATCTCCCGCCCCTACTGCCCAATTGGCGGGAAACTCTCTCCCACGCGCGCCCTTTTCACATCCTCCACCATCTTCTTCTATAAGATACAATCTCTTTCCTCCGCGAAAACCGAAGAGCCGAACACCCTCCCCAATCCACTAACCAAGCGATGCCTCCCAAGCGCAAGTCCCCGGTTGCGACGGCGGCGGCACCCGCCATGCCGCCTAGGACGACCCGGAGCATGGCCGCCGGGAAGCAGGGCGCCGACGCTCCGGCCAAAAAGGAGGAAGCAGAGGCGGCGCCGGTGGCGGCCCGGGAGAAGGGGAGGAAGAAGGCCAAGAAGGAGGTGTCTGCGGTGGCGAAAGAGGTGGAGACGGTACTGTCGCCTCCTGCAGCGGCCAAGCAGAAGGTGAAGAAAAATGCCAAGAAGGAGGCGGCGGCGGCCGCGGTAGATGAGGGCGGTGCCGGCGCTGAAAACGGGAAGCGCGTCATCGTCGAGGCTTGGTAAGTGCTTGCGCCGGTGCACGTGATGGTTTGGTTTAGCTTTGTGTGATCATGGACGATTTTAACTGATTTATGGTCGGATTTAACGGGACTTTCGGTACGATTAATGGGTGAAAAAGGTGTTGTTTAAGATTTTTATTTCATAGTTTAGACGGGGAAAAGGTTGAAACTGATTTTAGGGGTAAGATGAACGGACCGATATTCAGCAGATCTGTTCTTTTCACTTCTTTTTTATTATATATGATTCTACACGGGAACTACTTATATTCTTGAATTTTATCACCTATTCACTCTCTAGTTAAGCATGGCAAAATCCAGAATGTGTGATTTAACTGGGATGCATCATGCAGGATAATGATCAAATAGGTATTGCATGCGTTCCAGTTTGTAAATAAATATGATATGATTCACAAGTCGGGACATATTAGGTTACTGTTCTAAAATGTGATTAGTAATATGAAAACATCAGCTGAAAATGTAAGTTTCATTCTGCCAGTTGCCATCTTAACCACTATCCAAGCATCATGTTGGATTAAGTTGGAGAATCATCTATCTTTGCAACACTTGTTAACTTGTTGAATAGTTAGTACAGAAAGAAGGTTATGCCATCTTCCTTTTCTGGTTTCTAAAAATTCCTTTCCTTTGCTGGCTTTCTGACAACAATCTTCTGTTTCTCTCACACCAATTTCAATAGGAAGATTAAATGATTTTGAGTAACAAGGGTGGTAGAATGCCCCATTTGCGCTCTCTTTAACTGCACCTTGTTTCCATTACTGTAATTTGATATAAGGCAACTACACCCAAAACAATCTGTCCTTTTTTGTTTCCTGGAGATATTTCTCTTCTTCTCATGATTACTTACGTAGGAAACTGGAGTAGTGAATTGTAGTTGGCTGGATGCAACCATTGTTCTGTATCATCCACTAAAAAACCAATGTTTTCTACCTCAATACACAAAATATTTCTGACATCGTTACATTTGATCCGAACATACCTTAAGACTCAAAGCATGTACTTTAATATCCTTGGTCATTTTAATAATCTGCAAGACTTCTCCAGCTGTCTGTATGATCAATACTGTAAACTCAATACGCTCTGCAGTTATAGTTGTTCCTTCCTCTTACTGATTGCTTGTTTGTTGAACTCTCCAGCACCCAGTGCCAACAGTTCAAGAGAAGAGCTTTAAAGGTGAAGCAGGATCTTGAAAGTGCCGTCCCTGGGGTTTCTGTGACAATCAACCCTGAAAAGGTATCTTCACGGTGTTTCATCTACATAATCATCAACGTCGCCACATCTTTTTTGGCATATTTTTTGTGTATATTGACACCTCTTAATTGGCATTTTTCTGGGTATATCTACACCTGAATTGACATATATTTCTGTCTTTGTTCAGCCACGCCGTGGATGCCTTGAGATAAGGGAGGAAGGTGGTGATGTTTTCATTTCACTGCTGGTAATCTTAACCGTCCCTGGGTTAATTTCTGAACCATACTACACTGATCAGATAACAAAGAACCTTATATTCCTGTGAAAGCTTGCTAACTACTCCCTCCGTTCCAATTTACTTGTCTGATTTTAGTTCAAATTTGAACTAAAACCACGACGAGTAAATCGGAACGGAGGGAGTATAATCCAAATTCTTGGTTTGTTCCCGTTTGATGGTTTCATACTAGCCAACAACTTAGAGAACCTAAACTTGTTGCACAGCTTGATGACACTCCAAATATTTTTAATGCTGAAAATTGACATGCAGAACATGCCACGGCCCTTCAAAAAGATGAGGGAGCTCGACATGGACAAGGTTATCAAGGACATTGCCCAGAAAATCGCTTGAATCTGACGTGGCATTAATGTATGGATGCCCTCCTTTTGCAATTGAAGTTTAGGGCTTATTTTGTGCGGGAACTTGGTATTGCAGTGGCTAAAATGTGGGATCAGTGTTTCATTATGTGTCCTATGTGGGCTAAGACATGCTGAAATTATCGCAGTGGTAATTGATATTACTCCTCCCTCGGTTCTGATATGTGCCCTTGTGTTATGTGCTTCCTGTCCTGAAGCCTTGGTTGGTCTTAATATTTGGGTACCTATATGTTCTATGTCTCCATTCGATGTTGTAACCTTCTATGATAACTTGGTCAACTGAGAGATATAACTCATAAATAGTCCTTGTGCAGTTGCATTGTCTCTTTTTAACGTATAACAAGCTTGTCGCTTGTAAATAAAACTAGAAGGGGACGCATGCTTTTGGGAACCTAACGTGGTAGCACTAACATGTCTGTTTTGCTGGCTGCCACAAATTTTAGCTAGGTTTGTGTCTCCCCGTCAACCAGCGGCACGCAATCTTCACTCTACCCTTTCCTCTTCAAAATCTCGCGCCAAACAACAACAACAAAGCCTTTAATTCCAAACAAGTTAAGATAGGCTAGATGTGAAACCTGTAAGATTTTCACAATCAACTCATGTTTCTGGCATATGGATACAAGCTTACACCGCTAGTTCTCTAGTGATACTCTCGTCTTACATATCTTTTTTATGGACTCCTCATGTCAAGTTTGGTCTACCTGACCTCTCTTGACATCGGTATCTCTTTATGGACTCCTCTCAGGTCAAGTTTCGTCTACCTTGACCTCCATTATCGATATCTCTTTATGGACTCCTCATGTCAAGTTTGGTCTATCCTGATCTCTCTTGACATTATCAGCACACTTTAGCTGTCTGCTATGCACTAACGCTTCTGGAAGCCTGCGCTGAATATGTCAAAACCATCTCAGACGATGTTGAACAAGCTTCTCATCCATGTTAACATGCGTATCTTCGCCACACCTAACTGTTGAACATGTCGCCTCTTAGATGACCAACATTCAGCGCCATAATAAATTACGGGTTGAACCGTCGTCCTATAGAACTTGCCTTTTAGCTTTTGGGCACTCTCTTGTCATAGAGAGCTTACGGGCACTCTCTTATCATAGAGAATGCCAGAAGCTTGGCGCCACTTCATCCATCCGGCTTTGATTCGATGGTTCACATCTTCATCGATATCCCCATCTGTTTGCAACATCGACCCCAAATATCGAAATGCATCCTTCCGAGGCACCACCTACCCATCAAGGCTAACCTCCTCCTCCTCCTCCTCCTCGTGCCTAGTAGTATTGAAAGCGCACCTCATGTACTCAGTTTTAGTTCTACTAAGTCTAAAACCTTTCGATTCCAAGGTTTGTCTCCATAGCTTCAACTTCCTATTGACCCCCGTCCGACTATCATCGACTAGCACCACATCATCCGCTAAGAGCATACACCGTGGGATGTCCCCTTCTACATCCCTCGTCACCTCATCCATCACCAAAGCAAAAAAGACAAGGGCTCCAAGATGACCCTCGGTGCAGTCCTATTTTAATCGGGAAGTCATCAATGTCACCATCACTTGTCCGAACACTTGTCACAATATCACCGTACATGTCCTTGACGAGGGTAATGTACTTTGCTAGGACTTTGTGTTTCTCTAAGGTCCACCACATGACATTCCGCGGTATCTTATTGTAGGCCTTGTCCAAGTCAATGAACACCATATGTAGGTCCTTCTTTTATGTTAAGACTTATTTAACACGGGTTAATTATGAGGAATCTCCCCTTGTACCAACCGCAGGCAGTTGCCTTTTGGCAACAGACGCGCCGGTTCCTATTGTCTAGCTGCCACCGGCGAATGGATGCCTCTTAGTCGCATCCATTCGCCATGTATAAATACTTGAATCATCTAATGAAAGAGGCACTGATTCATTTACATCGATTGTCGATTCTCTCTCGGTCTCAATTCTTTACATGTTATCAGCACGCTCCCGGCGGAGCGACTCCATCTGCGCGACGATTCCCCCACAGCATCGCTCGCTCGTGAGTTCGTCGGCGTGGTGGTGCCCGCTACTGCGGCGGCCTTCAAGACCGGCGTTTCTGCAGCGCGCTGTGGCAATGAATTCCTGCAGGCGAAACAAGGCCACGAAGAACAGAAAATGAATGAAGAACAGGGCAGATGGCATCCATCGATCAAATGATTGGAGGTTTAAACCGAATTCATTGTCTCCCATCACGGCAAAAGTGCAAATCGAGATCCACCAACCAACGGATTGGGGAGAAAAAGGAAAAAGGTACACACGCTGATTTCTTAAATCACTTTACCTTTGTTTCCTCTTCAAGGGACAACCTTTGTCGTCGCTCGCCGGTAGCCAGCCCGGCGTATGAATCGGAAAGTGCAGTTGTCTTCCGGTCCACCCAGCCTACAACCAAGCCGTTGGCTCGAACCTCCATGGCGAGGCGACGCCATCTGGCGCGAACGCAGCGGCGTCCTTCGGCCTCGGCGCCCGCGAGGACGGCCCCCAACCGCGCCGTCGCAGCCCTCGGCTTGAGCGAACACGGTGACCTGGATGAGCGACTTGGGCTGGACGAGGCAATGCCGCGAACCGTCCCTGCTCGTGATATGCCGCTCCTCTCACCGGACCCGCGCCCTCCAACCCGCACTGCACCGCGCACGATCCCGGCCTTCGCCGCCGAGCCCCGCGCCTGGCCGTGCCCGTGGCCGCCGCCCTCCAACCACCGACGGCGTCGTGCGGGACATGGGGATCGAGCGGGGTGGTGCGGGCTTCGGGTCTCCGACCCTTATCCGTAACCGCCTCCTCCTCTCTCTCTCTTATGCGGTGTGGAGCGGGTGGGCCGGCCAAAGGCCGTGGAGGCCCAGGCCCAGGCGCCTGGCGTGTACTCCGGCCGCCTTCTCTGGGCTGGATTTTATTGTTTTTTTCTCTCTCTCTCTGTTTTATCAACAGTACTAATTACTGTATTTTCTGTTGAGTTTAAAATTTCAGAAATATGCCTATGTTGATACTTGACATGTTCAATGTGTTTACCACATATCAGATTCTCTAGAACATGTTTTCCGCGATTGAGATTAAGTTTTCTCACACAACAATATAGACTTGCGATTGAGAATTATTAGTTTCTCGCAAAACAGTCCCATTGCGATTGAGATCAATTTTCTCTCGCAAATTATTAATTCACCTCGGTGAATTATCTTGCAACTTGATACAAGATCATCTCATTTTAATTTGAGGTCTATACAATTCAAGTTTTTCACTTGAACATCAAGTTTGCAACATCATTACTACTCACTACATTAGTAGTATTTTTCTGTTGAGTACCGAGATGTACTCCAGATCTTAAGTAGACGTAATACATTTCCACGTTTATCACGTGTTGAGATTAATTACGTCCATTTGCAATAGAGATTTTTAATCTCTTGTAAAGATAAATTAAGTACCTCTGTACTGTTTCTCCGCTGAGTACGAGGTATTCCGGAATATTTCTACAATTTATCTATTTCCATGTTAACCACATGTGAAATTAATACGTCTATTTGCAATTGAGATTTTCAATTTTTTTGCAAATACGGATGCAAAATTCAAGGTGATTTCTTCGAATGGATGTTTTGGGATCACGAGGTAGCGTGTAGATTTATCCACCACTACTATTTAAGCCTACATTTTGTCATTTTTGACATTATGATTGCCAGTGTGCTCTCCTATACATTTTAATTAAGTTATGACATAAGGCATTCGAAGTGTGAGTATCTTATACTCCGCTAATGTTGTTAGATCCACTCTAGAAGTTCTTTCAGAGATTATCTACAACATGTCATGCTTAACAATTTGAAGTTCACACTAATGATTTCGAGCCTCTTTTAAGATGTATTTATATTATGCAATCTGTAATATAAATAAATTACCGGTTTTTCACCAGAGATGATATGTTCTATGTGTTTACCACATTGCAATTCTTCATGAACATGTCACAGCGGTCGAGATTGATTTCTCCCGCACAACAAACTTGTAAATTTTTGACAATAACATCTCCCTCATTATATTAGGAAAACACAAGGTAATGAGTTGGATCTACTGCCCATGTGCAGACAATCTCTATTACCGTGAGATCTGTATAATCTTCAATGTGTTATGTTCCCACAATTGAGGTTGAGCATTTTCAAGTTATACACTTGAGTCAAAATTTTGCAATCTGATTATAACTTAACCATGATGGTAAATTTATTATCTCTGGTTTGCCCCTATAAGTAATCGATGGCTACGTAATTTGGGGCTCTTGCCCTCAATGGCCACAACTTACTTAAGAGGGTCATGGACATCAAGATCAGTCTTGCATCCCGTGTGATAGCGCGTGCAATCCAAGCTACGCCACCGGGATGCAATGGACCTCAAGGGTAATGGTTTGAAACTCATTTCAAACCCTCAACCTGACACCATCAAGCTGTCATGAGACCCTATGAACATGGAGAGCATGGTGGTTGAATATGCATCAACCAACATGTTTGGAGACTATACATTTAGTCCCTTAGTCTCCTCAATGATCTGTTTATTTATGTCCATTTATGATGTTCTAATAAGAGCATGATTATTGTTGTCATATATTGCATATCACAATATACTGTATCAGCACTTTGGTACAAATACATCTGTATGTATTCTATATATCTGACAATGTTTTTCATATTGAAAATATTCATGTCTATATATAGATTTCTGCGGGATCAATCTGATGAAAGATGATTTGTGCCATGTGGAAATATGCACCACGAACTCTATATTCAGGGAGGTGAAATGTTTCCACTCTCGTTGAGAGAAAGGAGATATTTTAAAATCGCTAGACGCGATGAGGTATTTGTTGGCTCAACTCGAGTCATATTTACTGTCTCCGTGGGTACTCGAGTAACGTCAGGATGCTTTACTGCTTCCGGGTTTAACTCGTACCCTACTAAACTATAGAGGTATCCGTCAAAATAGTTTCCATAGTGAAACTTATGATGACAACAAAGAGGAATATCTTCTCTTTACCATATGCAACGGATATGGCAAGCACATTCTCTTTGTATCATCATGGTTGTACTACACATACTACAAACCCGTAGCACATGTTGCGTATGAGATAGTTTTCCAGAGTGTCTTTTGCATGACAAACTTGGCATTTCAGTTTTGGTCATCATTGGCAGTGGGTTGAAACCGAAACTATCAGCAATTCCAATGGTTTATGATTATTATGATGCTAAATTCTAACAATATTTGGATTTTGTGTGTACTACATGTGACACAGGGAGGCAAATTTTAAGGCTCGCACACCTTAAAGTTTACGCTGAACCACTTAGACTCCTTGAATGCATCAAGTCGAGGTAAGTGGCTCTTCCCAACCATTGGGTGGACTATTCAGGTACCCCATGGTTCTAAAAGACATCTATATGATGGTCTTAACTGTGTGCTTTATTCACACGAAACCATTGGCTCATTATCCCGACACCGATTTCAAGCAAATCGGATGGATAGCATTGCAGAATTCTCCTTGAGTGCCCTGTCTATGGCTCCCGAATTGAAGTTTAGGAATTTGTCCTAATGTCTAGACTCAAAATGGTTTGATAGAATCCCATCCAAAGAATTAAGCTCATTGCATGATCTTTACTTTGAGTTGCAACTTACCAACTTTACGTTGGAGTCATGTAGTTTTACACGCTCATGACCAAACTGCATAATATTATTCCCCTCTGTCTTTGATACGTGGAAATCTACCAAGTATTTCCTATCTGCGGTAATTCAGTTGCATACCGATATCACCACCCGACATACATCATTGGCCCCTCAACATATAGTTAGGATCTATGTGAGGAATAACTGTATTTCCGTCAATACCTCATGCCCCTCACATGGGGAGTTATTCAAGGCCAGTATGCTGATTCAATGAGGAACATTTCCAGGCATTAGGGGGAGATTTCAAGTACCACAAAGGAAATCAGTGGAATGTTCAACACATTTCTGCCTCAAATCCACGCACTCAAAGATCTGAACCATGCGTTCAGAAGATTTGCAACACATTGCAAATAATCTGCCAGATTCATTTGCTGACTATAAATGTGTCACACAATCCTACAATCCTACATAAGTACGCCTGAAAGAGTGGAGGTACCAGCAAAATCCACTCCACTCCTCGTTCAAAGCAACATGGGGAGATGTATGGCAGAAGTACATCAGGATTCAGCTTCTCGCAAGCAAGGATATCAAGGCCTGTGAATCAGTAAATGCAAGTCAACTTCACGTTGGCAGACATCTAATGGGTGTATACACCTAGTGGACGGGAAACCTCCACCAACCCAGGTCATAGTGCAGACAATGACCGGGACATCGGAATACCCGACTCAATCGCATTGGGAAATCACGAGCAGTCACCATGGGTAACGACATTTCCATCAACTATATATTGATATATATATATATATATATATATATATATATATATATATATATATATATATATATATATATATTCCGGAGAATCATATAACCGGAAGTCTACAATTGTCGGCATACATTTCTCAACTAGATTGCAAAAACCTTTCAAATGATTCAGATCCAAAGACCATGGCCATGACAAAGTGTGATCAACACTGGGACTGAACTCAAGCAAAGGGTATAATCTAGGTAGAAATGATCTTGCTCAATAATGGGAAGGTATTCATAAGCAATACCTACACCAGTTTTCTTCTGGAAACAGAATTGAGAACAACGAGGTGGTGAAATAAAGAGCAAGTATTGTAGCACAAGGGTTCACGCAGATACCCAACTATTCTCCAGAGGTGGAATCTCATTCCGATAACTTATATCATTGGCAGTTCAAAACCATCTATCTCTGAAGTTGATAGATGTAGTGATTACATATCCATGTGGATAACTAGATTCAGACATATATGATTGATTTCTGATGGAATCTCAATTCTGAATCGAAATACAAATGCAACATACATTGTGTAAAATTAGTAAGTCACCATACGACTTATTGTGGTCGGTACATATGGTACAACCGACGTAATGAGTTCCTTATACAAAAGGATTACTCCTGCAAAGATGATTATCCATGTTTGTATGTCTGCAATGACGACACATGTAATCATCTAATGACGGAGTTTTAATGAAGGATTTGGGTAAACCAAAACACTGCTCGTTACTACAACTTGAGCCCCTTCATTCATACATTATGGTATACTATGTTGTCTATATCCAAAATATATTGGAGAAATTCATTGTGGACAAATATTATCCATCCATAACTCTCATGGTAGTTCATTCTCTAGACGTAGAGAAAGATCTATTTAGACGAAGAGGTGATGGAAATGAGACATTGGGACTCAACGTTTCATATGCCATTGGATCGACCAAACACAATTGGTTGGTACTCAATAATATCTTTCGATATCTCCAAGGCATGAAACATCTTGTCCTGGTTTTTCAGTTTCGGAGAAATCTGAACACCAATATCATTGGATACCTCGATCAGATCCCCACTATGTCAGATCGTAGACAAGTTTAGTGTTCCTACTAGGTGTGGTAGCCCTCTCACGAAGAGTCTTCGAAACAGACCTCATGGCTACATTCACCAACCATTATCTCGACGATAATGTTTCTTGTGTTGCCCGGATGCAAACAGGTTACATAATAAGCAATATCACTATATTGCATATCTTGCAACTCAAATCATGCGACTGATTTGTTCAGCGGGTCTCTACCAACTTCTATGTTTTGGTAGGTGACAACTTCGAATTTTGCAAGAATCAAGGGGAGTATCTTCCTGAATTGTTCCTGTTCAATGCATCATATTATACTCTTTTTCCCTTCATGAGTTTACTTTACAGGTTCTCATAAAGGTTTTTAATGAGGTAATATCAACATGAGATCATATGTCATACTTTCTGTTTTTTCCCACGGGGTTTTTGGAGGAGCTTTTCAAGATGATGATATTACATGGACAAGTGTAGATTAGGGGGAGTGTTAAGACTTATTTAACACGGGTTAATTATGGGGAATCTCCCCTTGTACCAACCGCAGGCAGTTGCCTTTTGGCAACAGCCGCGCCGGTTCCTATTGTCTAACTGCCACCCCCCGAATGGATGCCTCTTAGTCGCATCCATTCGCCATGTATAAATACTTGAATCATCTAATGAAAGAGACACTGATTCATTTACATCGATTGTCGATTCTCTCTCGGTCTCAATTCTGTACATTTTGCTCCCTATATCTCTCAACGAGTTACCGTACCAAGAAAATAGCTTCCATGGCCGACCTCCCAAGCATGAAACAAACAGATTTTTGGTCTAGCTTATGAGGATGTTATGATTCTCTATTAGCCTCTACGGACTAAACCCTCCAGTTTATATATGCACCGGAGGGGCCTAGGGTTTGTACATAACCATCTTGCAGAGGAAGGAAAAATTACACCCGAACCTAAAACCTGCCATTATATGAATACAGGAGTCCTATCCGGATACGAGAGACGATCTTCAACAATGATCTTCACGGCCCACCAGTCCGGCCCACCACGAGTTATCCGGCCACACGAGGACCCCTCAATCCAGGACTCCCTCACCCCCCTTGGTGGTTGCCCTCTCCCCCCTGCAACCTATATATACTAGGGGATTTGGTCATTTGAGACACATAAGTTTTGGAGCCTACTCTAGTTCTTCTAGTTCTAGTTCGAGTTGGTCCTAGTTGACTAATTAGAGCTAGTCTAATCCTCTTGTCGTCATAATTAGAAGCCCCGTGTGGTTCTAATGTCCTCCCTCTAATTCTCCGACAATGATTAGCTATGGACGGCGAAGCGCTGTCGGATCGTGAAGGCCACATGCTTGCAACCAAGTACAGAGGCCGTGTTTTCGGTCTTCGGTTCGAGGGATTGTTCGTGGGCATTTAGCAGGATCGTTCATTGACGGTTCGAGGGACTCCAAGTACAATCTACAATGACACGTTCTTCTTTCGCTGCAACTTGGTGACAGTAACGATCGTGATCCCAACCCGTTATGCATCTCATATTGATCTTGGGTGTGCGTGGGCGCATTTTTGTTTAGTTTTCTACTACGTTTCAGAACAAATTCTTGCCCCCTAAGGCTCCTGGTGCCTCCCCCCTTATGGTTTCCCCACCCCAGCCGCATAGGCCCTTGGGAGCCTGGTGCGCGTGACCCATGTAGGCCAGGGCGCCACCCCTTGACCCATGAAACCTTCGGGACAGGTGGGACCCTCTGGTGGACCCCGGGAACCCTCCAGAACTCTATGGAACTCCCCAATACAAATACCGAAAAAACTAAACTTTTCCCGAAACCCCGAAAACCACTTTTCTTATATGAAACTTTAGCTCCGGACTAATTCCGAAGCTCCTCGTGATGTCTCGAATCCCATTCGAGTCTCCGAACTATCTTCGGACTCACCATTATTGATATCCCATTACTACCCTAGCATTACCGAACGTTAAGTGTCTGGCCCTACAGGTTCTAGAACACGTAGACATGATCGAGACACCTCTTCGATCAATAATCTATAGCACGACCCGGATGTCCATGATGACTCTCACATATTCAACGAAGATCTTTACCGGTTTGAACCACGATGTCAAGGATTCATGTAATCTCATATACAATTTCCTTTGTCTCGCGATATTTTAGTTACCCGAGATCGATCGTCGGTAGCGCCATACATACTTCAATCTCGTTACCGGCAAGTTCTGTTTACTCCTTGCGTAATACAATATCCCCGTGACTAAACACATTAGTCACATGCTTGCAAGCTACTTAGGATATCGTGTTACCGAGTGGGAAGGGGAGTGTCCGACAGGAAAAGGAAAGGGCGTGTTGTGGGATGGGATTTTGTGTTGGGCCCACATGGTGGAGATAACATGACGAATTGTTCACACAACCACATTTCCGACAAGGCGAGGTGATTAGAGCAAAGAGCGGGGCGGGTGGCCAATTGGTGCAAACACGAGGGGGGTGGGTGTGTCAGGGCGAAGAGCGGAGTGGTTCGCGGGGAACTCCTCCTTGCTGGTCCGAGGTGAAGAATGGTGTGAACGAGAGAGGGTGCCATGGTGAAGATGAGGTGTGCCCAACAACAGACATAATATTTTTGTGGGATGCACAACATTAAATTATATGTTACAACGTGACAACGGCTCAAGAGACATTGGATATACCATGGTGGCTCGAATGGGGGGCATCACGGGTGGCGCACACACTGGTGCAGCGCCGTGCTATACAAACGGTTTTTACCCCCTTTCCGCGATGGAGTTTCAAACCATTGCCATGCCAATCTGTGCGACAGGGGGTCCTTCCCACACGACCCATAAACCGTTGGTGATAGGCCATCCGTTTACACACGCGAGGCAAAAAGAGCTCGTGTGCGATCGGGTGAGTCATCCCACAGAATTTTACAAGCCCAATCGTTTCTGTTCGTAAGTACATCCCACACAGTGAATCCAAGCCATATATTTCCGTTCGTATGTACATCCAGTCAATCCAAGGAATATGTTTCCATTCGTATGTACATCCCACATATTCAATCCAAGAAACATGTTTCCGTTCATATGTACATCCCACACGGTGAATCCCAGACAAATGTTTCCATTCGCATGTACATCACACACCCAATTTTCTGTGATAGCGTTGCCCTTGTAGACGATATTAACAATTTTATCATTTTAAATGCATCACACATGGTCCATCACACACGCTTTTGGGTGGCCTAACGCAAATAGTTTTCTAGAGGAAGTCGTGTGTGATTGTTCATTGATCAAAATGAGGAAACTCCGAGGATTGCTACGCAAATCAGTATGGTGGAGTATTTGCTAGATTTGTTGGTACTAACTAACGAAATGCCCCCCCCCCCCGAGTGTAGAAAATCTGGGTGCCCAAAAGTGTTCTTCAAAATCTTCAGGTTAGCAGGCTATGTTCAGAGAAAGATGGATCCATGATGTACCACCGCAAACCTCCATGGGTGCACTGCTGCAAACTGTGCATCTAAGGCATACAATTGCGATAGTGCAAAGAGACGAGTTGGAGGATGACAAGTTGACGTGGCCCCATGAAAAATCCGGAGAATATATAACAAAAATCCACTTATAAGCAACTTTGTCAAGGTGGGATTCGTGGCCCTATGGCCGAGGCGATCTGGAGGAGTCGGGCACCTCTAAAATGTAAGATCTTCGCTTGGTTAGCCAGATAGTATCGGTTGTGGACCTCTGACAGACGTGCACGCCACGGCTTACAGGATGAGCCATCAGAGTGATACACATGTTTGCAGGAGGAGGATAATGTAGAGCACATCTTAGTGCAATGTGTTGGAAATATGCCCTAGAGACAATAATAAAATAGTTATTATTATATTTCCTTGTTCATGATAATTGTCTATTGTTCATGCTATAATTGTATTAATAGGAAACTATAAGACATGTGTGAATACATAGACCACAACATGTCCCTAGTGAGCCTCTAGTTGACTAGCTCGTTGATCAATAGATGGTTGTGGTTTCCTGACCATGGACATTGGATGTCGTTGATAACGGGATCACATAATTAGGAGAATGATGTGATGGACATGAACCAATCCTAAGCACAACACAAGATCGAGTAGTTCGTTTGCTAGAACTTTTCTAATGTCAAGTATCATTTCCTTTGACCATGAGATTGTGTAACTCCCGGACACTGTAGGATGCTTTGGTTGTATCAAACGTCACAACATAACTGGGTGACTATAAAGGTGCACTACAGGTATCTCCGGAAGTGTCTGTTGGGTTGGCACGAATCAAGACTGGGATTTGTCACTGCGTATGACGGATAGGTATCTCTAGGCCCACTCGGTAATGCATCATCATAATGAGCTCAATGTGACTAAGGAGTTAGTCACGGGATCATGTGTTACAGAACGAGTAAAGAGACTTGCCGATAACGAGATTGAACAAGGTATAGGGATACCGATGATCGAATCTCGGGCAAGTATCATACCGATGGACAAAGGGAATTGTATACGAGATTGATTGAATCCCCAACATCGTGGTTCATCCGATGAGATCATCGTGCACTACGAAAAAAGACACATCCGTGACATTTTGGGCCGAACGAATTTTTTCTGTCATGCTTATGACACTTCTATGACGATAATTGTGACGAAAACCCGTATCATCATAGATGTGGTGGGCTCCTACTTCTATGACAAAAAACCATGACAGAAAATGGGCTTTTCGTCCTGGGCGGGCCGGGGACGCACCTGCATGACATTCTTTGGGCCGTCCATGACGAAAAAAATCGTGGTAGAAGCGAGGGCGAGGAAAATTTCGGAGAGTTTCCGGTTACGGCGGGTGGTCGTGGCGGAGCGATGCACGGAGGTTTGCATGTTTCTCTCGCACACGTCACGTGTAACTGAAGCTGAGCGAGGCATTCGCCTACTGAACTCAAGCGATTGCACTGCAGGCTACGCATTACTGAACCCGAGCGATCGATCGATCTGGCTGTTAGCTGAACCCGATCGAGCGATTCCTTCGCTACTGCCGCTAACTGAAGCCGATCGAACCTGCTGCCTCTTGATGAATAGTGAGCGTTACTGGGGGTTATATGAACAGGACCCCATGGTAGTAGCTAGAGGCCGTTGCCGCTCGATGAACAGGACCCCGATCGAGCCGGTTGGGGGTGGATGAATAGGACCCCGCGGAGGGTTGGTTGAATAGTAGCCAGTGGAGGGCTGGATGAACATTAGCCGATGGAGGGGTGGTTGAACAGTAGCCGGTGGAGGGGTGGTGGAGGCTAGATGAATAGGAGCTCGTGGAGGCAGGAGGGAGACGCCGTGGATGAACAATCGCAGGTGGAGGCTGGAGGAGGTCGACGGTGGATGAACAGTAGCCCGTGGAGGCTGGAGCGAGGCAGTAGACGGTGGATGAACAGTAGCCCGTGGAGTCCCATTTTGCGGTACGCCACACCCCTCCCTATGAACAGGACCCCCGTTTCGACCGCAGGAGGTTGAAGAGAAGTCCGTTTCCTCCGTTTTGTGGTATGCCACACCCCTCCGATCAACAAGACCCCATTTCAACCGTAGGAGCTCGAACACAAGTCCGTTTCCTCCGTTTTGCGGTATGCCAGACCCTTCCCAATGAACAGGACCCCGTTTCGATCGTACGTGCTCGAACAAAAGACCGTTTTCCTCTGTTTTGCGGTATGCCAGACCCCGTTCTGGCTATTCCGTCCAAGCCGGTTGGCTCCCGTTGAACACAATGCATTTCGACCAAGTGGCTTCGCTCCCGATGAACAGGATGCTGTTTCTCCGTTCCGACCCAGCCGCATGGCTGCCGATGAACAGGACGCCGTTGCTGTCCGGTGCCGTCCGTTGCCTCTCCATGTACACGTGCCATGGCTGTACGTATGCGTGAGTAGCTAGGCGTTCGAGTCCCTGCCCCTATGTACGTATGGGGCCGTATTTGTTGGCATCTGGTTGTACGTACGTGTACCCGGTTTAGACAGGACTGCCTGAACTACTACAACACGTGCTGCTGCTTTCTCGGCCATGGTCCATCGTTGCAGAGAGACCGATCGACCAGTATGTACGTACACGTTCGCGACCAGAATGATAACGCTACGTACGCTTCGACTAGGTGGGTTCCGACTGTCACGGAGGATAAGGAGTCACTTCCTTACATGCGAACTTATTGATTGTGGGTCCCAACGGTCAGGGGGCAGAATAAATTTCCCCCCCGTAATATGGACGCAATTCCTTGCGTGCGAAGATGTAGCGACCAGACCTCAAACAGTCTGATCTCTGTGCATCAGTGTCATCCCTGGATCAGTAATGCTGACACGCACAGTACTTGAAGGATTTATAACAGAGTGGCAATCACACACATATTACATCGATAGTCCAACGATGAATTTATTACAAATAATATGGCTGAAGGCCATCTAATACAATAACAGCGGAAGGCTTGGAAGATAAGTGAGTCCATCAACTCCAGCGGCATCACTGAGTATAGAACCACGACCTAAAATGGCATCTTACTCGTCATCTGAAAAGTCTGCAACATGAAACGTTGCAGCCCGAAAACGGGTCAGCACATGGAATATGCTGGCAAGGTAACACAAGAGAATGCAATGAAAGTAAGCTATACTATATGTAATGTTTGGCGGGTGGAAAGCTCTATGTTAAGTTTTTGCGTAAAGCCAATTTTTCCCTACTTCAAAGGAATGCATTTTAATTAACTATCATGGTAGTTGAAACATCGTTGAGAAGATAGACATCCTCTCAACCCCAATTAAAGTTCATCATTAAACCCAAACAAATTAAATTAGAGTAACATGTTGAGATGCACATGAAAATCCAAGTACTAGATACTCAAGACGTCCATAACCGGGGACACGGCTAATCATGATCAGTTTGTAGACTCTGCAGAGGTTTGTGCACTTTTCCCACAAGACTCGATCGCCTCCGTTTGGTTTCTCGCACTACATGGTGTTTGAGAAACGGATGACCGAGACATAGTCTTTCAGAAGCGCTAGCACCTTACGATCGGGCGGACCGTACCAACCTACATCCCCTACATCTGCTAGTCCACCACTGTAAGAGTTCGCACAACTTACTCATACTATGCTAGAGCCCATAATAGCATTGTGGCTGCACACGGAAGTTTCTAGTATGAATAATCTCAAGATCCCTTTGAGCCTGGGTGGCGGTCCAAAAGAAAAACAGGCAATCCTGGAATACCCAGATGCCTTAATCCACCCAGATGTGTATTAATGTTGCCACCTTAAGTTGAACCATTAATTAACAATCTCACATCTGTCATGGATTTCACTCACCCAATCCAGGTCTACGAGCATAGCATGTCCTAACAGCAAACGTAGAAGTAACTCCCAAAGGTTTGAATGTAATGCAGGTAATAGGTACTACCTCAATCTACTTCCCAATCCCACAAGTTAAATTGCTCCTACTCATGCAATGTGTGAGGGTTGGACTAATGCAATGAAAACTGGGTAATTGGAAAAGCATGATCAAAGTGTTACTTGCCAGCATATTCCATGTGCTGACCCGTTTTCGGGCTGCAACGTTTCATGTTGCAGACTTTTCAGACGACGAGTAAGATGCCCTTTTAGGTCGTGGTTCTATACTCAGTGATGCCGCTGGAGTTGATGGACTCACTTATCTTCCAAGCCTTCCGCTGTTATCGTGTTAGATGGCCTTCAGCCATATTATTTGTAATAAATTCATCGTTGGACTATCGATGTAATAAGTGTGTGATTGCCACTCTGTTATAAATCCTTCAAGTACTGTGCGTGTCAGCATTACTGATCCAGGGATGACACTGATGCACAGAGATCAGACTGTTTGAGGTCTGGTCGCTACAAGATGGTATCAGAGCACACGCTGACTATAGGACATGACCACTAAGACAAGCCCTAGAGCACAATTCACTCTTCTCTTTCTGACTCCTCATCTTTTCTACTCTTTAGGATGGTGGAAGCAAAGCACAAGTTCATGCAACCGTATGAAGAAACACCCTTTGGACGACACCTGAAGGAAGTCACAAGATATCTCAACATTGGATTACCAAGTTTCACTAGAACCTACAATGCCACTCTACCTGAGGAGGAGCATTGGTTGATTCAAGCTCCAGTTCCAGGAAGGACGTTCGCACCCGTCACCTCACTCATAGCATTTTCCTTTAATGCACCTACATGGAGCCTAGGAAGGAGTATGGCAGCCCACATTGCTATGGGAAGGATTGGAGAAGTCTACCAGCAGGAGCTAAAGGACACTATCTACCAGATTTGTGGACGCCGAGATGAGAATTGGGATATGATCAGCACTCGGAAGGGTATATCCATTGCAGCATTCATCCAGGAGTTGAACCACCACATTCGTCGCCAGGAGCACCAGATGTGTGCTGGGATGATGGATTTGAAGAAGGCCCTAAATAGGAATTTGGAGTTAGAGGAAGAACTCAAGTCTACACGCGACGGATATGAGGAGGAGATGAAGATACTTGTGGAGAATAATGATGATTTGACCCGGAAGTTAGGGATACTCATGGGAGAAGAAGACGAGGAAGAAGAACCCAAGGAGATTCCACCAGAAGATTATATCATCATAGATGACACAGATTCGGAAGCTGAGGATAGCAAGGACGAAGACTATGAAGATGAAGCTGGAGCAGATATTATGGAATCCTTTGCCGATCAATATTTTTAGATGACCACCCTATGACTAGTAGTTTACCTCCATATAATAGTTTTTAGAGCACTTTTGTAAACAATCGTTAGATTTGTAAGACCTTGTTTGAAATTGATTGGTGTGATATGATTGTGTGTTTGTCTCATGTGCATATGGGTAGTGATTTTCCCTTAGACCTCTTTTCTATTCTAATCTCTTCCCTCTACACCCATCAGATGCCTCCAAGACGTGAATTCGAGTTTCCCCCTGAGCTCACCCAGTTGATCCAGCAGCAGAACACCCTGATGCAACTTCTTGTCCAGAACACTCAGAACAACCAGAACAACAACAACAACCCTCCACCACCACCACCCGTGGATAACCTGACCCGTTTCTTAAGGTTGCAACCACCTGTGTTTGCTAGCAGCATCGAACCAATTGTGGCTGATGACTGGCTATGCAAGATTGGAAGGGATTTGACCACCGCCAATTGCTCGGATGCTGAGAAGGTGCAATTTGCCGCACGCCAGTTGTCTGGACCAGCCGCAGCATGGTGGGAGAATTACACAGCCACTTACCCCGTAGCCAATGTGACTTGGGATTAGTTTCAGCAAGCTTTTCGTACCGCCCATGTCTCAACTGGAGCCATGAGTATGAAGAAGCAGGAGTTTCGCAATTTGCGACAAGGGAATCGTACTGTAGCTCAGTACGTGGATGAGTTTAGTACCCTATCTCGTTATGCCCCAGATGATGTGGCTACAGATGCCAAGAAGGAGAAGAAATTCATGGAAGGGCTGAATGATGAGATGAGTGTACAGTTGATGGTGGCAACTTTCAATAACTACCAGGAGTTGGTTGACTGCGCCCTGATGATTGAAAGGAAGCATCAACAGATTGAGAGTCGCAAGAGGAAGTATGGGCAAGGAAAGTATAATTCTGGAGCACAGCAGAAGCCCCGCTTTACCCCTAAAGCGGTAGGACAATTTCAGCATACCCATGGAGGAAGTAGCTCGCACAATCACAATGGCACCAAGAATGGGAATGGAAATGGGAATGGAGCCAATGGAAACCAGAACCGCCCTACACTGTCCACACCCACCAAGAGGGATTTTAGCCATGTCACTTATTACAAGTGCGGGAAGACTGGACATTATGCCAATGAATGCCCAGAAGTTAAGAATGGGAACAACAATGGAAGCGCCGGGAAGAAGCCCAACCCGTTCAACAAAGGACAAGTGAACCACGTGACTGTGGAGGAAGTAGAAGAGCAACCAGATGCAGTTATAGGTAAGTTCTTAGTTAAGTCCTTTACTGCACTCGTTCTTTTCGATACTGGTGCATCGCATTCATACATTTCAAGGGGATTCGTGGATAAGTATAAGCTGCCGACCCAAGCCCTTAGATCGCCCATGTTAGTAACCTCACCAGAGCAGAGTATATGGCTAAGTCATGGTGTGGTCAGTTGCCCTTAAGGATTGGTAATTACATATTCCCTTCTGACCTAATAGTATTGGAATCTCAAGGACTGGATGTGATATTAGGCATGGATTGGTTATCAAAGTATGAAGGGAATATTGAATGTGCCCGCAAGACCATTTTGCTTACTACGCCGGAAGGAAGAAGGGCCAAGTATGTATCCCGGCATGAGTCAAAGAGGAGTAGATTAAATTCCCTGTCAGGAGTTGTTCAGGAGGAAGTGCCAGTAGTGAAGGATTATCCGGATGTGTTTCCAGAGGAGTTACCTGGCATGCCACCGGATAGAGACATAGAGTTTTGATTGAACTTTTGCCAGGCACTGGGCCAATTTCTAAGAGACCCTATAGGATGCCCGCAAAGGATTTGGAGGAAATTAAGAAGCAGATTAAGGAGTTACTGGATAAAGGATTCATACGCCCAAGTTCTTCGCCTTGGGGTTCGCCAGTACTTCTAGTGGAGAAGAAGGATGGATTGTTAAGAATGGTTGTTGATTACCGAGGATTGAATGAAGTAACGATCAAGAACAAGTACCCATTGCCAATGATCAATGATCTGTTCGATAGATTGCAAGGAGTTAAAGTCTTTTCTAAGATCGATCTGCGATCAGGGTACCATCAATTGAAGATCCGAGAGCAAGATATCCCTAAGACGGCCTTTACCACTAGGTATGGGTTGTATGAGTATACCGTTATGTCGTTTGGTCTGACAAACACACCGTCATACTTTATGAACCTGATGAACAAAGTGTTTATGGAGTATTTGGATAGGTTCGTCGTAGTGTTCATAGATGATATATTGATCTTCTCGAAGGACAAAGAGGAGCATGAAGAGCATTTGCGTTTGGTATTGGAGAAGCTCAGAGAACACCAGCTATATGCCAAGTTTAGCAAATGCGAGTTTTGGTTGAAGGAAGTCGGATTCCTCGGACATGTTATATCCGGAGAAGGAATAGCAGTAGATCCCGCCAAGGTGGACACTGTGACCAATTGGGAAGCACCGACAACAGTTGGAGAGATCCGGAGTTTTCTTGGACTCGCAGGATACTACCGGAGATTTATCGAGAATTTCTCGAAGATTGCAAAGCCAATGACGGAGTTGTTGAAGAAGGACACCAAGTTCAGTTGGACCGAAGAATTTGAGACTAGTTTCCAGGAGTTGAAGAAAAGGCTGGTATCATCCCCTGTGTTGATTTTGCCAGATCAACATAAGGATTATGAGGTGTACTGCGATGCTTCACGTCGAGGACTTGGAGCTGTTCTTATGTAGGAAGGAAGAGTTGTTTCGTACGCTTCACAACAACTAAAACCTCATGAGATGAATTATGCCACCCACGATTTGGAGTTAGCAACCGTAGTGCATGCATTGAAGACGTGGATATATTTTCTCATTGGAAACCATTGTGAAGTATATACGGATCACAAGAGTTTGAAGTATATATTCACTCAGAAGGAGCTGAATCTTAGGCAAAGGAGATGGCTGGAACTCATTAAGGATTATGACATGAGATTGCATTATCATCCCGGAAAGGCTAACGTAGTAGCTGATGCGCTAAGCCGTAAGAGCCATGTCAATACCCTAATGATGGAGGAGTTTCCAAAGGAGTTAGCCGAGGACCTACGGGAACTACGTTTGGAGATAGTTCCGAGAGGCTATGTAGCAACATTAGAAATCCAGTCTACCCTGATGGATAAGATCAGGAAAGCTTAGAAAGCTGACAAGGAGGTTGCCTCTATAAAGGAGAGGATGAGCGAACGAAAAGCTAAAGGTTTTCGTGAGGATGAGCACGACACCCTATGGTTTGAGGACCGAATCTATGTGCCCAATGACCCGGAGATCAGGAAGTTGATTTTACAGGAGGCCCATGATTCACCATACTCGATTCACCCAGGAAATACTAAGATGTATTTGGATTTGAAGGATATTTTCTGGTGGACCGGTATGAAGAAGGATATTGCGGAGTATGTAGCAGTTTGTGATGTATGCCAGAGAGTGAAGGCAGAACATCAGAAGCCAACATGATTGTTACAACCCATGCCAATACCCGAATGGAAGTGGGAGAAGCTTGGCATGAATTTTATCATCGGATTGCCCAGGACCAAAGTAGGATATGATTCAATCTGGGTAGTAGTGGACCGATTGACGAAGGTAGCCCACTTTATCCCTGTGAAAATCACATATACCAGTGCAAAGTTGGCTAAGATATACATGACCAGAATTGTATGTCTACATGGAGTTTCGAGGAGCATCGTATCAGATAGAGGAACCCAGTTTACCTCAAAGTTCTGGAATCAGTTACATGAAACTTTGGGTACCAGGCTAGAGTTTAGCACAGCGTTTCACCCGCAGACAGATGGATAGACGGAGAGAGTCAATCAGATTCTGGAGGATATGTTAAGAGCCTATGCATTAGATTATGGATCTAGTTGGGATGACAACTTGCCCTATGCGGAGTTCTCATACAACAACAGTTACCAGGCCAGTTTGAAGATGGCACCGTTCGAGGCATTGTATGGAAGGAGATGCCGAACACCGTTGTCGTGGGATGAAGTTGGAGACCGACAGTTGTTTGGACCAGACTTAATCAAAGAGTCTGAGGAGAAGGTAAAGTTGATCCGTGATAGACTGAAGGTAGCTCAGTCCAGGCAGAAGAGTTATGCAGACTCGAAGCGCAAGGAGATAACCTATGAGATCGGAGATCGAGCGTACTTGAGAGTATCGCCTCTGCAAGGAGTTAAACGTTTCGGAGTTAAAGGAAAGTTAGCCCCTAGATTTGTGGGACCTTACCGTGTTTTGGAACGCATGAGAGAGGTTGCCTATAAGTTGGAGTTGCCCGAAGGATTGTCAGGAGTGCACGACGTGTTTCATGTTTCGCAACTTAAGAAGTGCCACGCAGAGATGGCCGATATACCGCTTAGAGACACAGTACCCCTGGAAGCAATTCAGTTGGACAGTGATCTGACCTACGAGGAAGAGCCTGCTAAGATTCTCGAATTTTCGAGCAGAGTTACTCGCAGCAAGGTTATCAAGTTTTGCAAAGTTCAGTGGAGTCACCACACCGAGGAAGAAGCCACCTGGGAGCGAGAAGATGATCTACGTAAGGACCACCCACACCTGTTCTCTAGCCAAGTCGAATCTCGAGGGCGAGATTCATTCTAAGGGGGGGGGGTAGGTTTGTAACATCCCAAATTTTCAATTTGGAATGTTATACACAGATCATATTTGCATTTGCATGTTTTTGCATTTTGTTCGTGGACTCCCTCGAAATTCTAAGCAACTCAAGGACCTACGGAGAGAGTTGGGAATTTTACCGTTTTCGTATTTGAGTTCGCTCGAATACCGGTACGAGGACAGTGTGATTCTAATTATTATTTTCTCTCCTAAAAATATTTCTAAAAATAAAATATGAGCGGAGATAATATGAATTCTTCAAAATAACAGAAATATTGGAGGAAAATATTAAAATCACTTTTGGTATTTTTCTGGATTTATTTGCATAGGAAAAATACGCGTTTTTCAAAATTGCATTTAGGTCCGAAAAAAATGTTCACTTTGTCCTAAATATTATTAGAGGACGGTGAAAATTTATTTCGCGAATTTTGGTATCCGTTTGGTATTTCTTTCGTTAGTTTTTCTGCGCTGGGACTTTTTTAGAAAAAAAAAACAGAAACCAACTTAGACTCGTGAAGGACCAGGACTCTGGGCTTTATATGGCGCCAAAGCCGGCCCGTTTCACTCAGCCCGCCAGCGCCGAAACCGTAGCGCCCGAGCCACCGCGCCGCCGCCCGCCGCACCACCCCGCCGCCCGCGTGCCGCGCCCGCCGCCGCCGGAGCACCGCCCTGCCGGAATCCCGCCGGAGATCCCGCCGGAGTTGTTAGAGAGAGGTAGTTTTTTTTCGTTTAACCGATCGGTTTAGAAAATAAACCCGTAGATTCGTTTTTTTATTATTAGATTAGATCGGTTCGGTTTTTTTCGGTTTAGCTATTTAGCGGACGTTCGTCCGTACGTTCGTTTTAACGAACGGTTTTCGTTAGTTAACCGCAGAGAGCGAACGTTCGTTCGTTAGCCTGTTCGTCCGTTTTTCTTTTTCGGGGTATTTATCCGCGATTATTCCGATCGTGATTTCTGCCCTGATCTTGTTTTTCGTTTTTCTTTTCGCTCGAGAGTCGGAATCAGGTGATTCAAAATCCTAGATCTTCGTCTCGATGCCCTCTTTATGTTAGATCAACTTGAACAAAGTTTTGGCTAATGTAAAATTTGACTTTAGGCCAACTGGTAATTCGGAGCTCGTTTCTTTTGCAGTTTGAGTTTCGTTGCTTCTTTCGAGTTGATTCTTTTTGCAAACCGGAGTTCTTAAGTTGAACTTTCTGGTTAGATCTCTTATTTGAGTTTTACCCGTGCATTAGTTAAGTACTTATTGTATGCTTGTTTGTTTGATTGCGATAGAGTACCGGGAGTGCGCCGCTTGCTACTTTGAGTCTCTAGGTTTTGCGGATCATCAGCAAGGCAAGTAACACTTTGATCATGCTTTTCCAATTACCCAGTTTTCATTGCATTAGTCCAACCCTCACACATTGCATGAGTAGGATCAATTTAACTTGTGGGATTGGTAAGTAGATTGAGGTAGTACCTATTACCTGCATTACATTCAAACCTTTGGGAGTTACTTCTACGTTTGTTGTTATGCTCGTAGACGTGGATTGGGTGAGTGAAATCCATGACAGATGTGAGATTGTTAATTAATGGTTCAACTTAAGGTGGCAACATTAATACACATCTGGGTGGATTAAGGCATCTGGGTATTCCAGGATTGCCTGTTTTTCTTTTGGACCGCCACCCAGGCTCAAAGGGATCATGAGATTATTCATACTAGAAACTTCCATGTGCAGCCACAATGCTATTATGGGCTCTAGCATAGTATGAGTAAGTTGTGCGAACTCTTACAGTGTTGGACTAGCAGATGTAGGGGATGTAGGTTGGTACGGTTCGCCCGATCGTAAGGTGCTAGCGCTTCTGAAAGACTATGTCTCGGTCATCCGTTTCTCAAACACCATGCAGAGCGAGAAACCAAACGGAGGCGATTGAGTCTTGTGGGAAAAGTGCACAAACCTCTGCAGAGTCTACAAACTGATCATGATTAGCCGTGTCCCCGGTTATGGACGTCTTGAGTATCTAGTACTTGGATTTTCATGTGCATCTCAACATGTTACTCTAATTTAATTTTGTTGGGTTTAATGATGAACTTTAATTGGGGTTGAGAGGATGTCTATCTTCTCAACGATGTTTCAACTACCATGATAGTTAATTAAAATGCATTCCTTTGAAGTAGGGAAAATTGGCTTTACGCAAAAACTTAACCATAGAGCTTTCCACCAGCCAAACATTGCATATAGTATAGCTTACTTTCATTGCATTCTCTTGTGTTACCTTGCCAGCATATTCCATGTGCTGACCCGTTTTCGGGCTGCAACGTTTCATGTTGCAGACTTTTCAGACGACGAGTAAGATGCCCTTTTAGGTCGTGGTTCTATACTCAGTGATGCCGCTGGAGTTGATGGACTCACTTATCTTCCAAGCCTTCCGCTGTTATCGTGTTAGATGGCCTTCAGCCATATTATTTGTAATAAATTCATCATTGGACTATCGATGTAATAAGTGTGTGATTGCCACTCTGTTATAAATCCTTCAAGTACTGTGCGTGTCAGCATTACTGATCCAGGGATGACACTGATGCACAGAGATCAAGCTGTTTGAGGTCTGGTCGCTACAGAAGATGTAGCTGGTGGGTCCCAGTTGTCAGAGGGGAAACGTTTTTTCGAGGCCCCTCCGGTAGGTCCCGCTGTCAGGTGGAGGAATCATTATTTTGCGCATAATAAGGAGGCACTTCCTTGCTGCGGCCGCGGACTCAGCTGTCAGCCTCTCCACGTACAGTCCTCTTTCGATGGAAGTCGTTCCTTGACCACGTTGACCACGCCGCGCTGAGAGCACCAAGGTGATGAACGATGGTGAGGCCTAAGATGGGAACGATCTAGAGTCGTGGAACAAGGGGCAGTGGAGTCCCTGGCGAAGTGGAGTCGGAGGGACTGGTTCGGCTGCCTTCGCCGGAGAATAACAGAAGGTGTGGGTGAGTACAAGTATGACATGGCCACCGCTGGGAGTAGGGTGGGGCGGCGAGGCCTGTGCGGCAGCATAGCCGGCCACGGGAGGCAAGAGCAGGCGGCACGACCGGCGCTGGTTTGGGCGGCTGGAGCAAGAAACCAGATGTCGAAGAAGCACCACGGCCGTTGGATGGACATCGTACGGTCATTGTTGCTAGAATCGTTCATATTGACTAAGTTGACAAAGCCTTCCGTCCGCGTTAGTAGGCCCACAAGTCAGCCTCCAACTATGGTGGGTCCTAGATAGTAAGGGGAGTATTCATTTTTTTGTGCGTAATAAGGAGGCACTTCCTTTCGTGCGAAGATATAGCTGGTGGGTCCGAGCTGTTAGAACGAGTACGATGGACTGGTTCGGCTACCTTCGCCGGAGAATAACAGAAGGTGTGGGTGAGTACAAGTATGACCTGGCCACCGCTGGGAGTAGGGTGGGGCGGCAAGGCCTGCGCGGCAGCACGGCCAGCCACGGGAGGCAGATGCAGGCGCTCCAACCGGCGATGGTTTTGGCGGCTGGAGCAAGAGGAACTAGATGAGAGATTGAAGAAGCAGGATCGCCGTTGGATGTCAATGCAACGACTACAGATGTCAGAATAATTTCTTGACCTTTTCTTTTGGACCATTAAATCGTTTTGTTCACTAAATGGACAACACCTTGCGCATGCTTCGTCTACTCGATCAACAAAGTTAGCTTCGAAAGTTGTGGCGGAATGCAACCCATTTATTTAGGTTTTACAACCCATTTCATTTTGTTTGCCAATAAATCTATTTTTGGGGCTTTGACTCGAAAAATAATATATTTCCTGGGCTGGGTAAAAATAATAATAGCCGATTTTTTACAAATCAAGATATTAAGGTATAATACAATAAATGAATACAAATAAAATAAAATAATATATTATTTACAGAGCATTTGATTATTTATTCGAATACACCTATTTACTGAGCTGGGTGGAAAATAATATTGCATACATGCAGCGCATTTATCATTTCTGATAATTTATAGGCCATTTGATATTAGTAGAAATGGACCCATTTTCTGGGGTTGGTGAAAAAACAATGATGGTGTGGACTGAGCATTTTGTATAAAAATAATATCGAGTTACAATATTATTAAAGAAATTAAGTTGGGCTTTATATAAAAATGAACTTGGCTGTGCATTTTATTAAAAGAAACATAGGCTAGGCTGCGCTTATTTAAAGATATTGTGTACAACTGTCGACCCAGTTGCATTGCTGATGTTCAACAAAAATGGCCTATGTAGTATAGTACAACTTTACATGGATACTCAGCCCACATTCAACCATGCCTGAAAAGGTCCAAACAAGGCTTCTGTACAACCTTTTAAAGTTACTGAGCTCAATTAATAACAAAAGAAAAAAGTTAGAGTACAGTGGAACCTAATTAAGAGCTGTCACGAGCGAAGAAATAATTCATCGGGTCCCACTTGTGTGTGTGTGTGTGAGAGAGAGAGAGACGTCAGTCGATGCTCGTAAATACATCTTTCAGCCATATGCATTGCTGATGCTCAGAAAAATGTATATAGTTGACACAATCATATGGAACATCATAGCACACTGAACTTGCATACAAAAATTTCACGTAGGCGACACAATCAAGGTGGAAGCCGTGGATTGCTATGGGTAGGGCTATGTTGAAACCAACGAACTCGTACATAATGGTTCATCGTCTTTATCAATGACGGGGAAATATCTTTTTTGTTGTGCAAGAAAACAGGCAGGCAATACAATAAGTTCTGCTAGTACATTAAGTTGACGTACACCCCTTTCTAAAAAAAGTTCAGGTACAAAAGTAGAACATGTCACAATCAAATGTACTGGCACATCAGTGCTTCACACCGATAGCTCGGATTTAACTGGTATTTGAGAACATTCAGTTGTTACCTCAAATTAGAGCACATCAAGGCAGCCAGCCCTGCCTCTTCTCCCAAAGAAGCAGTGGCCTCCGCCGCGCGATGGAGTAGGCCTTGTGCCATTCATCGTTCTGAGCAACACGGGGAAAGTCTGACGTTCACTCCGGTAATGGATGGCGTCAACGGACCCTGACACCAGCGGCGACGGCAGGACTTCGATTGATTGATTGACCACTTCTTCGACATGCACGAACACTCAATATAGGTGCATCCCTAACGTGGTCCGCGGCGGCCTTGGTGGCGATGAATAGTACAACCCGGTTCCTGCACCGGTATCTCAACACCAATCACCTTATGTATGGTGGACGGCTTCTTCATCCATGTCATAACCGTTAGAGCCCAGCTGTTTGGAGGAACAAACATACTTACGAGCTCACCTCCAAGGTCGTTGATAAGCTTATTCATGGACTCGCTGTTCCAAGCACGCCGAGGCATGCCGTGGAAGGTAAGCTTTGTTAAAAACTCAAGCTCAGAGGGCATCGAGCCCCATCCTGGGTTCCACCGATCAAATCTCACCAACGCACCATCGCAGAACAAACGCTGGGTCGATTTGAACACACGACTGCAGATGAAAGTTGTCCGGAACCTGACGAAGAAATCAGCCGGTGGCGGACAGACTTTGACGAGCAAGTCACTTACTTGGATGCCGTGTGCAATGCCAAGAGCTTTGACAAGGTCGTCCGGCGAGACGGGAGGCCAGTTGCCGTTGATGGTTACCATCAGCACTTTGCCGGCAAACTGGTCGTCAAGCACTGCCATGCCACTGTTGAGTGATAGCACACAACGCCCGAAGGCAGGACGAACCTCAGGATCTCCGGCCCGGAGATCCGCATTGACTGGCGACATGATAGCACACTTGAGTACAGGGAGTACAGGAGGGGGATTTGGGGGAACTGGAGTAGGAATCGAGATTCCAGAGGTGGGGGAGGGGCGGGGGATCGGGGATGAAAAGGTAGCATGAATTTCGAATACGCGCCAATATGCTCTCGGCGCGCAAAGCGCACGAAAAACACCGGTGGCACCCACATGTCAGCCTAAGAGTCCGTTTTCTTTATTTTTTTGAGTGCCTGGCCTAAGAGTCATAATTGACCTGTTTGGCATTGCGTTACTAGTCGGCCCATATTCAACGACACATCACTGGCCCAAACAAGTGTACATCATCGAAAAGACACTGAGCTCAAATTATTTTACTTAAAAAAGGGAGATATCCTCTCTCGAGAATGGTGATGCCCTCATTTAGCCCACGAGCTGTTCGGGACAATACACAGTTTGAAACAACAATATGTACAACATTCAAACACTGACTAGTGACTACTACTGAGTACTGACATACATAGCAAGACATGATATTTCATAAGAAGTCTTGATACACCACCAAAACGCACCCATCTGCGGTGCTCAGACTCTCGTGATCCAGACGAGAATGACATTCTAAAAGAGGCAAATACTATTACATAGTAAGAGTGACATAGATGAGGATTACCAAATGACAAGGAGTATGCATAACAAAAGAGAGAACTACCCATCCAGATCAAGCATCAACGACAACAAGTCATTCAAAGAGGGATGATCCAACACCATCATAATTTGCAGCCCCGCTTCAGCCACCAGTGATTCGGAGACACCAGAACTCCACCTTTTCGACGCAACAGCCCAATTACCTATCAACCTGAAGGCTTGAACCACATCACCGCCTGTCGGACTTGAGACATCCAAGGATCAAAGTTAATCCAAATGCCTTTGTCATTCTCACCTTCTTTTGGCTGCAGGCTGTATCGTTGACAATCAGGGGAGTGTGCTCCCGAAGTTCTAGGGCTCGTCGTGTAGACACGGTTTTCCCTAGCAAACAGAGCCTCTCTTCCATCAAGGTCCTTGCCAACGGTGATCTCCTGGTTATTCAGATAATTGAGTCCGAGAAACAAAGAGTGTGAACCAAGGCTGTTTACCCGCCTCCAACTCAAAAATCCCAAAGGCCCCAACAAGCTGGTATCCTGCTCATAGACGTAACAGCCACTGTCCGGATACTCACGTATTTCACTGTGCTTGTACACAGTGGGATTTTTGCAATATAACTCTTTCGGCTCATGTGTGCAAATGATCATCAGTCTTTTGCCGTCGTCTGATCGAGCGAGGAACCAGTTGTGCTTCCCTATTTTTGGCGAAGGTGGTATGATTACAAAGGGTAGTAACTATATGGACACTGCATCTTATCAAAAAGGATAGGCATTGTTAATGTAAGATCAATGTTGTTCAGAGTACGAGTAGGATAATGCAAGAAACATCATTGATCTGTCCCTGTTGGAACTGAGAGGAAAATACAGGGAAATGTATACTGGGTTCAAAAATATAGAAGTGCCATGCATGGTTATACTCATGTTATCTCACAACCGACTCTTTACAGGAAACTACCATGTCATGCATGTTATGTAATCATGTTCTGTCCTCACAAACAATTTCTTCAAGGAAACTAACATACCATGCATTGTTATATACTCATGTTCTATGGGTAAAATTCTTGTGAGGATATTATTCTAGCCATTGATTGATGAAGGGCGAATATAGGTATGTACACATGGTAAGCATTACATGATTTTACTACTTCCAAATATAGAGTTATCCATATGCACATTTACTTCCCTAATGTATGGTTAGATGAAACCAACAGTTTGATGCATGTTTATACATCATGAAAATGAGGAAACTAACATGGCTATTGATACACACTCCTATTTAGTAGTATGTAGATTACTATAAAGTAAGGAGAATATCCATATCTTCCTAACCGTTTGATTATTCAAGGGTACAAATTGGCTGTAATGACATGGTCACAATCTCATGAATTAACTCATTCCAAATATAGCTGATTTATGACGGGTCTAATACGTTGCCATGGTTCTACTCAAATTCTGCTCAAACAGGGATATGCCAATCATAACAAAAAGTTCAAACTGTTTTCGCGTTATTATTAAAATCATATGAAAACAACTTAGACGCGCCGTCCTAGCAATAGCATCACAGAAGTGTCTATCATCTTTGACGATCCACTGCGAGGTGAGTCGTCTCCAGCTAAAGAAGGCACTGGCGGAAAGATAGGCGAGTCTGCGGTCAAACAAGGCAATTAGCTTGAAGTCTGCGTAGTCCGCATATTGTGTGGGCACTTGGAAGATTACAATCTTCTGCAAAACAAGGTCCGTCCAACTGACGTGGTAATCTAGATGACTTGGACCGCTACGGTAAAACCCTACATACTCCAACGGAGGAAGGATAATCTCATGGGAGGTCTGGAAGTTCACGAGTACCAACTTTTTCCCTTCTTCTCTGACGGCAGCCATCCAGTGGGAGTTCATGCCAACCTAGTATATACCTGCCAAGAAGATTCAGGAGGTGGTGATCGGATTGAAGTCAAGGGAAATGGTGTACGGCGACCCACTACATACCTACAAAGAAGTTTCGGCTAATGGAGGTCGGATTGAAGTCGAGGGGCATCATGCACGCCTCCATATCATGGTGAGCAAATCTTGCTAGACCAGATAGCATCAAGCAGGGTGTCTTGAAAAGCTGAGGCCTCGCTTTGCTGATGGCCGCGTGCATGTTCCTCGAGCATGCAGCCAGCCGCACGGCGCTCAACATATATATATACACGAACAATAGAGGTCGAGGATGTCACTAGGGAGATTGCTCCAATCGTGTCTCATATGAATGCTACGTGGTTTGCGTTCGACCATGGTGGATTTTGGAAGGTGGGGTTTTGGGGGCTTGATTTACGGGGGAGAAGGCTCTTGATGCTGGAGCGGCTAGCGAGGGAATAGTGGTACTGGGGGAGGCGAGCGAGGCGAGGGTACGCAGGGGCACAATGAGATGATGAAGAGTGACCTCGGGATCTTTGGCGAGACGGAGATGGAGATGGAGTGGTGCTAGACGAGAGGGAGACGAGGCGAGGCATGCTATACATCAGCGGTGACAGTGACTGCACAGTGCACAAGGTGAGGCTGACTTTGGCAACCCGAACACGCCGCCTGGACTAGCGTCACCTCGGGCGCAGGGTCTTGTCACTTCACTGTGAGGATCGAATGAATAATACTTTGACGATCAAGTGTAGTACCACAGTTGTACTACTACTAGTAGTAACATACTCCTACGGAGTAGTACTGTATGCCTCTGGGTTCACTTCATCCTCCAGGTAACATCCATATTGCGAGCAGATGCAAATTCTCGTGCATGCGGAAGCACGAAGAAGGGCTTTTATTTTATTTTTTTTTAGGATAAGCGCACATTCCTTGACCAGAAAAGGTTGTGTCTCCTAGGCACGCGCCAATATCAATCCGAACCAGTTACGACACATTTTTTGTGTGCAAAGAGATGGATATGTTTGTATATCTGTTCGTCCACCCAAGTTGATTTTGCGTAGTTCCCACCTATCAGGAGGGGTGCAGAAATAAAAAGGAATCATAAAATGTTTCACCATGCTAATTCGAAAGAGTGAGTTGAACTTACTAGTGGCACATGTAGCGATCGAAGGATGGGCACGTACACGTACACCGACACGGACCACTCCTCAGTATGCTACCCGCATAGCCTTTTCATTTTGTAGGTTGGTATACCTAGCCGTCTAATCAACTGCTTGCATGCCACTTCTCCCATTAACTTCTCCACCGGGAACCGATTTTCCTCGGCTTCTTCACCTCTCCTACATTTGCATTCAAACTGCACTAGACTCACATCCTCCATGAGTAATTCCAAAGCCCCTTTAAATAATCATCTTCTCTAGTTATACTAGCCATCTTAATTCTAATTCTCCAAACCTTAGCCCTCCGGTCCAGTGGTTCCAAATGGCGAAAGAGATCCTATGCAGGTTTTAGCGTAAAAAATGTCTTCGTTGAAGGCTCGTTGAGCATAGTTGCCACCGTCACCGACCACCCAAGGGTTGTTCGGGAGTGGATCAACAATGTATCCAACTCCCTCCAACAGGTGGAGATGAAGGTCGTCGGTCTCGACGCAGACTACACGGAGCGTGCCACTGGGAAGATCCAACATGCCGCCGTCCTTGAGCCGTGCCTCAAAGATGATATTTTGGTGTATCACATCATACACGCGCCATCCATACCAGGTGAGCCCCACTATTTCTTGTCTCGGGAGGACATATACTTCTGTGGTGTAGCCATCAAAGGGGACAAAGAGAAGCTGGCGCTGTACAACCTTGACTTGAAAAACATCGCTGACCTACAAACCAGAATTCCTGTAGATTATTGTGATGAAGAAACACCATCCCTATTCGACGTAGAAAATTCTATGCTCGGAACAAATCTTGAGAAGGGTGACCAGACACGGAGATTAAGGTCGTCTAGATGGGAGAATTATCCTTTGACCTATGAGCAGATAGAATATGCTGCCCTCGATGCCTGTGTGAGTTTCGAGATAGCTGCAAGGTCGAAAGAGCTTTTTGTGAAGCCGTATCCCATAGACAATGAGAAGAATAAGAAGAAGAAGAAGAAGAAGAAGAAGAAGAAGAAGAAGAAGAAGAAGAAGAAGAAGAAGAAGAAGAAGGAGGAGGATGAGGAGACAGAAGAAGAAGAAGAAGCTACACCAGCAGCAGGGCATTATAGATGGATGAACTATTTCCTCTCTTGTAGAAATTATATTTCCTCTCTGTGTACATTGATATAGATGAACTATTTCCTCTCTTGTAAAAATTATATTTCCTCTCTGTGTACATTGATATAGATGAACCATTTCCTCTCTTGTAAAAATTATATTTCCTCTCTGTGTACATTGTTATAGATGAACTATTTCGCTGATGTGTATGTCTTTGGAACAAGTGTCCTCTGTGTACATTGATATGGTCCGCTTGACTATAATGAACTATTTATCCGCCTAGTTTTCTCTACTACTACTCCTTGCAGTGAGCGGTATGCAATGCATGTGTCAGTAGACATGACAGCTTGTCCATGGAAGTTGAACCACGTCGACAATACGTTTCACCACTACCACACGTGATTCCCACGATGTCGCTCCAACCCACGACACCACGTCCGCCGACGTGCGCCTCACCCCTCTCGGCCCCACCGCTCCTCTGCCTTTGTGTGCATGCCAGCTGAACTGCAGTGACCATCAAGTTTCTACCACAACCACACGTGATTAGACGCGGCTTGCACGCTCCGCTCCTGGATCCAATCCGTACTCCCGCACCTTCCAATTTTCATCCAGCGGGCGTGAGACATTTCGTCCCGGGCATCACTCCTCAGCCACAAATACTAGTAGAATGCCCGTGCATTGCTATGGGATACAATGCATGTATTTGAGTGACTCAACAACAATCATCATGTGGAATTTTTTATCTTCACCCGGACCAGTCCGCCTAGCCGACTTCTTGTATTTTTTGTGAGTTGTGTATCCACTCCAATAGTACTATTGTCAAATATCTTTAGGGATGAAGATCTCGGCAAGAACCTTCTCTCTTAACCCCTCAAAAAAACGTAAACCTTCTCTTTCCCCACTCTTCTCTCTTAAAGGCCCGTCTTTGCCTTCTACTACTTCTGTAATACACGTAGTACCCGTCGGTGTGGCCATCTCTGCCTCGTAGCACCCCGACGTCCAGCTGTGGCGCCCTCACCATGGCCAGGCCACCACCGGGCGGTTCATCTCGAACGAGTGAGTCGCGAATGCTGCCGCGACAACGACCAACTAGGCATCTCGAACCACACCGATGCAGCTAGCCTGTGGCCGCATGCCGTTGAATCGTGCGTCAATGTACGACGGCAGGAACGCCTCCAGGATTAGTGTTGGCATGGAGGAGGTGCTACTCGCTGGCGGCGCAACGTGCTACATGGGTTAGACAGGCACCTGTTGCCATGCTCGGAGGACGAGCAGGAAAGGAAAGGATCTTGCATGCGTGTACAGATTCATGCAGGAAATTATTTCCTGGAAATATGGCCTTTGTTTACCTTTTTTTGAAGCTATAGATGACCCACACGAGGAAATCTATTATAACCATTGTATGAAAATTAGTGGTGCGGGAGTAAGGATGAGAGCATGGGAGGGGAGCAGGCAAGCCTCGTCCCACACGATTCCCATGACGCCGCTCGAACCCATGACACCCACACGTCCGCCGACCTACGCCTCACCCCTCTCGGTCCCAGCGCCCCTCTGCTTTTATGACAGTGACATGCGGGCCAGCCGCATTTAGGGTCCACATGTTATTGACTTAAAGGCAGGTGCCCTAGCCGCTGAAGCTCGGTCCCGTGGGCCCCGACAGGGAAATGTAACTCCTGCGCCAGGCCTTGTGGTGCTCCCACAGTACGAACTCGTGCCAAACCCCGGAATTTGTTTCTTTCTACTACCAATGTGCCGGCCCATGCGTTGCAAAAATGCCACAACTTACCTCACAACCGTTAGATGCAGATCTAATTGTCAGAATTGACGGATGACAGGCACACCATCATCACCAACTGAGTCTTTTTAGGAGTAGAGAAACATGTATAAATTGTAACATTTGGTTTTGCTCCTTGGCACGATCGATAGATAGAAATAACGATTGGAAACGCTAGGGCGGGGCTTTTCCCGCTAGATAAGCAGGGTAGTAGTAGCTAGGAACGGTAATGCAATAGTACAATAAGAATTAAGGCCACGGCGACGCGATCACAGTGGTGATTACATGAGGCAAGAAGAAAGATGCATCCATCAACGACCTCCTCCTCCTCGACTCAGTGCGTCGGGCCACCGACCGGTGACTGATGAGCGGCGGCTTTTGTGGCGAGGTCAAGGTGCTTCTCATCAAAGGCGTCCAAGGCTTCTAGCCGGTTGAAGAAAGCCAATGTCGTAGCATCCTCATCGGCCTTGTAGATGCCTATGTACACGACTTCCTCATACACGTGGATGTGTAGGTTGATGAATTCTTGTACGGCGGGGCGCTTAGTGGCGAGTGCGACCTTGAGGTGGACATTCTTTGTTGCGTCGGCGGGCAGTCACAGGGCCACGAGGGCTTGAAAGAGTTTCTCACCATGGAGGCTGATTAGGGTAGCAGGCAATGAGGAGCCTGGGCGTGCAGGCTGGAGGAGTACGGCGATGTCGTCGGTGAGCTTCTGCATGACGGTGAACTTGTTGATGGTGGCAACGATCATCTTGACCAACTGAGAGTCATAGCTGGCGTCGACGATGGCGATGAACTAGGCGGTCGCCAACACCGTCTGGAGATGATCCTTGGTGGAATGCCGCAGGCCGGCGTCGTGGACCATCTGGCAAAGCCGCTGGCCGCTCGCGCGCATCGCCGCCATGGGTCTGGAGTGAGCACTTTTACGCTTAGTGTAGGTGTGTAAGATGCAGTAGATGCATTGGAATGGAGGGGGTGCCTTTATATGAGTGCAAACTGCGTTGCATTCACATCGTGCTGCCTCTTTTCCCCGTCCTCCTCCCATTACTTCCCTCATGCATTCATCAGCATACTTCATTGGTTGTTCAACATTTTGGGAATCACAACCCTCTCCCTCGTCTGCATTAAAGCCATATCAGGAAATGTCCTAGTTTACTGTAGCTGTCAAATTGAATAGTACCGTGCCGCCCGCTGCACGCCTGGCTGAACACGCCTCCTTACCTCCATCAAACACCTCCGTTAAACCCGCATGCAAACCAAGAAACCTACTCCGGCCACACGTCCGTTCATGAGAGGGCCGGAATTAAACACAGCCGGCCGAGCTCCTCCCGTCCGCCCTCAGTTTAAATGAGGCCAGATGCCCACGAAGCTCCTACCGTCCTCCCTCTATTTAAACGAGGCTAGACAGCGGGCAAGAATCGCACCCCTCCGCCTCTCCCCCATCTCCTCTTTCACCATTTCCTACACTCTTCCGATGGTGTCCGAGGAGCCGTTCTCCGGCATACTACCTAGCTGGGTGGCCTACCGAGCCCTCCAGATACGAGCGAGGCCGCTCCGTGCTTCACCTACCTCGCCTGGCCTGACGGAGCTAGTTGCTGCCCCAAGACGACGCGTGGTTAAGCAACTCGCCGCTCCAGTTCAGCTCGATAAGGAGTGGTGAGTTGCTCCATGCCGACACGGCGGTGAGCACGGCGGCACGGGCATCATCGCTGTCGCATCGTGCCACGCCACCAGTGTCTACTGCCGCACCTCCCGTGTCTGCGGTGGCCGCGCCTCCCGTGTCTGTGGGCGCTCCTCCCGTGCCTACGGCAGCATAATGCAGGCAGAGATAGAAGCCGGGTGCGCAGAGAGCGACGAGTCGGTGGCCAGCTTCTCCATCTCCGCCGCCATCATCGAGGAGAAGTAGAACACGGCAAGCCATCGCCGCTTGGGTCCCATGAAGGCCACCGCCGAGGCGACGACTGCGTATACAGGTGGTTTTTTGGCTGCTTCGTCTCTTGCGAGGACCTTCGTCGACCCCACAAGTGTGTGCCGGACATGAGGCAGACAAAGGGAGACGCATGCGGCCATTTAGATTAGGTATTAATTATACAATGAGAGCTGGATTAGCACCCCCGCTTAGTTCATGTAAATGTAATGAAATCCGTCATGTTTATATGAAGATCCAGCTTTTTTATACGAAATCCTTCATGCTATATGAAATCAGTCCATGTTTGCATGAATTTCCTCTGGTTGGTTAGCATTGTGAAAATGTATGCCGCTGGCGTTGGATGTCGTCCTCCGCGGAAGGAAGCGGGAGGAAATTCACACCGGTTGCCGTTGGAGATGCTCTTATGCTCGAAATAATAGAGTGACACCCAATCCATTTGAGTTAATTGCGTGTATGATTCCCCCTCTATAAAAAGTTAATTGCACGTACACTATACATGACTTGCAGGGTGGCTACAGATTCGTATCGAAAGTTAAAAATAAATAAATCCATCCTTAATCTTATTCTGAGTACTTTGTGGGTTCCACTATCAGTATAGTAGTGAAAGAAGTATATATTAAAAAATATAAAAACCTAAAGTGTAATACAGAATTCAAAGCCAGGTCATTGCGTTGCGAGCATCTAACGCTATCCAGTTCACCACATGTTCATTGTGGTCGATTCAAGAGATATATCTCTATTCTTACTAGCAACGTGCCTGCAACGGAATCAAAGTAGAATAGCACTTGTTCACAAACTTGAAAGAAAATAGTCTTGTTTTGATATACATATATACCACTAAAAATATATTGCCTTTCACTCAAAATATATTTCTCAAGTTTTTTTGATGAGGTGAGGGAGGGATGTGGTTGCTTATAAGATAATAAGGGGTTTTCTACAAATTGGAGCATAGAAGTGGGCTATTGTTACAAAAATGCCACAACTTACCTCACAACCGTTAGATGCAGATCTAATGGTCATAAATGACGGATGACAGACACACCATCATTACCAACTGAGTCTTTTATAGGAGTCTATATCTCTACTATTATAAAAAATAGAGTTGGTGATGATAGTGTGCCTGCCATCCTGCAATATAGGTCGTCCGATCTATATCTGACGGATAGGAAGGAAACTATAACAATTTTGCAAAAAGATAACCGCACTCCTATCCACATTTGCAGATAAGGTCTTCCCTCGTTCATCCTTATCTCCCATAGGATAAACTACTCATATAAATGCATCTTCATGTTCCATGCAACGCACGAGCATTTTGCAAGTTTCTGTTTAAATAGTTACTGCGATAATTGGTTGAAGCGATATATTCTATGTCCGCCCCAAATGATATCAAATTCACTAGTAGTAACAAAGAAAAGGTTGCCTTGTTAATTAACAGAAAACAGGGTGAAAAGTATCACATGAGGCTGGTAAAAACAAGGCACACTAGGTCCATCATCATCTCACTACAGTTGTGTGTGCGCGAGAAGTCTACAAATCGAGGGGGCTATGGAGAGAAAGGCGTATCGAGTGTGTGTGAGCGAGGCACAGAGATACAACTAGCGTGTGTGTGTGTGTGTGTGTGTGTGTGTGTGTGTTTGAGAGAGAAGACAATTGATAGATTAGAATCAAGATCGAGTTCTCA